>QNUK01000919.1:177500-179372 GCA_013621035.1 Clarias magur | reverse complement strand
TAGACCTGCGCTACCGTCAGAGCTGCTGTCACAGAGAACTAATCAACACCTTCTGCCCAGTCAGAGTGCAGATTTAAACAACTCTCTCTGGGATCTCCTCTGGTTAAATCATCTCCCCGTGATGAGAAGTGAAGCTGAGAGATAACAGCGGCGGGTGATCCAGCAAGACCCAACACCCCCCGTCCCCCCACCCACCCCCCGTTAGTGACGGACTCGAGGGTGGGATGGAGAGCAGATTATCTGCGCCTCATTAGATTGAGGATGATGAGATTATCTCCATATCTGCATGTAGAGGTTAACACTGTGCATCAGATTCCTCCAGGTGAACCCAGGTCACGCGGCATGTGTGTTTCTTCCCCGTCAGACACGCGGCTCCTCGACCTGCCCCGGCGTTAGTCATCTACTGTATGTCCGCACACAGGACACTCACATGAGCGCGGTGATGAGTTCACTATTCATTGATTTACCTTCACTGACTGCTCAGGATCGCACACTAACTGCAGAAATGTAGAACAGGAGGGTTCCTCCAGCACGCGCGACCCGGAGATGAGGTGGAGCGACAGCTTAATGTTCCACTTGGGTCCGATCCAAACTCTCTGTGGTTAGTTCCGCCCGAGCGCCAGGTTCAGCAGCAGCGTAGAGTCGATCGTAAGTGGAATTAAATTGCAGAGAGAAATTCCAGACCGCAAAGCAACGATCCGGTCAGCGTCAGTGATATATCGAGTTCTCAAAGCTTCATTTCGGTCGTTACGTTTGTCAAAACAGACAGAAACACTACATGTTCAGGACGATCCATAAACTGTAGCCTCTCACAGCAGGAGCGCTCAACAGAATATCAACATTTACAGCTCTCTCAGTGTTTAAGGAACTTAACAGACGTTAGCAGGACACACCTGCACCCCCTGCACTCATAGCGTTCAGTGCTAACACCACCGCGACCCGCGTCCAGGAACTCAATAACACGCTGAAAGGAAAGAAAAAGAAGCCCTTGAATCAGCAGTTTGAGCAGTTTAAGACTGTATTTATAATGGAGCTAAGAAATCTGAATAAACCTTGTTTTAAATTCAGCGTTATCAGAACGTCATGTAAACAACATTGGTGCAACATTTTATCAAAGTAATTCAATAAAAATTTTGGTTTGAGAACCAACCACTTAAAAAGTGTTGAAGCAAGGAAATCTTTGAGACACACACACACACACACGCACACACACACACACACGCACACACACATATATATAGAAAAATATATTCATAACCATAATATGATGCAACGTCACACCTCTCTACATTCAGCTCGAGTGTCTCAGCGAGCTTGAGGTTGTGGCTCTGATGTGGGCGTGGCTTAAGCACTTTGGTGTTCCGAGCAGAGCAGACGCACTCTCTGCCCAAAACACGCCCGAATGCAGCGTCCTCGAGAGGCTGAGACGTCTCAGAGTGCTCAGCAGTCGATCTCTCCCTTTGTGTGCAGCATGAGGATGATGGGGCTTTACATCAGAGCAGACAGCTGCAGGAGCCGTGTGAGATGTGAAAGCCTGGACTGCAGATCCAATTTCCTGCTCAAACATGTCTGATCACACTCCTCACAGCGCGCGTCTCACACACTCAGCTCAAAGGCTTTAACACAGGACGCTCGCATTAGCAATCCAGGACGTGTTCCAGTTTATTCAGGACGTCTGTGTTCTGTGTTCTTAGACGTCTGTGTTCCTGCGCCTGCTGTACTGTAGACGTCTGCGTTCATGTGTCTGCTGTACTGTAGACGTCTGCGTTCCTGCACCTGCTGTACTATAGACGTCTACGTTCATGCGTCTGCTGTACTGTAGACGTCTATGTTCATGCGTCTGCTGTACTGTAGACGTCTGCGTGCCTGCGT
>QNUK01000919.1:170000-172500 GCA_013621035.1 Clarias magur | reverse complement strand
TTCAACACTTTTTAAGTGGTTGGTTCTCAAACCAAAATTTTTATTGAATTACTTTGATAAAATGTTGCACCAATGTTGTTTACATGACGTTCTGATAACGCTGAATTTAAAACAAGGTTTATTCAGATTTCTTAGCTCCATTATAAATACAGTCTTAAACTGCTCAAACTGCTGATTCAAGGGCTTCTTTTTCTTTCCTTTCAGCGTGTTATTGAGTTCCTGGACGCGGGTCGCGGTGGTGTTAGCACTGAACGCTATGAGTGCAGGGGGTGCAGGTGTGTCCTGCTAACGTCTGTTAAGTTCCTTAAACACTGAGAGAGCTGTAAATGTTGATATTCTGTTGAGCGCTCCTGCTGTGAGAGGCTACAGTTTATGGATCGTCCTGAACATGTAGTGTTTCTGTCTGTTTTGACAAACGTAACGACCGAAATGAAGCTTTGAGAACTCGATATATCACTGACGCTGACCGGATCGTTGCTTTGCGGTCTGGAATTTCTCTCTGCAATTTAATTCCACTTACGATCGACTCTACGCTGCTGCTGAACCTGGCGCTCGGGCGGAACTAACCACAGAGAGTTTGGATCGGACCCAAGTGGAACATTAAGCTGTCGCTCCACCTCATCTCCGGGTCGCGCGTGCTGGAGGAACCCTCCTGTTCTACATTTCTGCAGTTAGTGTGCGATCCTGAGCAGTCAGTGAAGGTAAATCAATGAATAGTGAACTCATCACCGCGCTCATGTGAGTGTCCTGTGTGCGGACATACAGTAGATGACTAACGCCGGGGCAGGTCGAGGAGCCGCGTGTCTGACGGGGAAGAAACACACATGCCGCGTGACCTGGGTTCACCTGGAGGAATCTGATGCACAGTGTTAACCTCTACATGCAGATATGGAGATAATCTCATCATCCTCAATCTAATGAGGCGCAGATAATCTGCTCTCCATCCCACCCTCGAGTCCGTCACTAACGGGGGGTGGGTGGGGGGACGGGGGGTGTTGGGTCTTGCTGGATCACCCGCCGCTGTTATCTCTCAGCTTCACTTCTCATCACGGGGAGATGATTTAACCAGAGGAGATCCCAGAGAGAGTTGTTTAAATCTGCACTCTGACTGGGCAGAAGGTGTTGATTAGTTCTCTGTGACAGCAGCTCTGACGGTAGCGCAGGTCTATATTAATGTACTCGCTCTGATACATTATTGTTTTCATAGTAGCGGCTCATTCACACGAGTGTGTTTATGTAGCAGGTATGGAAGGAGTCTCCAGTGTCAGCCCTTTCTACACAGTCAACATGTACAGTACTGTTTATAATGTAATATAATATAATATAATATAATATAATATAATATAATATAATATAATATGATATAATATAATATAAGAGACAACTGGGAGGAATTATAATCCTATAATAATCGTTAGCGCCCGTTGACGAGACAGGTTTTTAAAGAAAAGCCCTAATCATGATGACGCTGCGGTTTCGGAAAGGCTTTACAACAGAACCCGCGCTCTTCTGTAAAAACGCTCCCGTGACGGGAATAAATACAAACGCTGACGAAGCGCGTCGACTCGGAGTCGGTTCGGGATCAGCACACTATCTCTGAGGAAAATATGGAAATGATGTGTGTGAAAGGGGGCCGTTTCTGTTTCGAACAGCCGCCTCGCTCCTCATTAAGCCCTCAGTAAACATTTCCGGCTCGAGCTCCGCTTTCCAAACTCATTAACTCTGACTCCACTACACCACGCTGTGATCTCAGCCCCATGTCTCAGCCCAGTGTCTCAACCGCGGATCTCAGTCCCATGTCTCAGCCCAGTGTCTCAGCCCCATGTCTCAGCTCCAGATCTCAGCCCCATGTCTCAGCCCAGTGTCTCAGCCCCATGTCTCAGCTCCAGATCTCAGTCCCATGTCTCAGCCCAGTGTCTCAGCTCCATGTCTCAGCTCCATGTCTCAGCTCCACATCTCAGCCACATGTCTCAGCTCCAGATCTCAGTCCCATGTCTCAGCTCCAGATCTCAGTCCCATGTCTCAGCCCAGTGTCTCAGCCCCATGTCTCAGCTCCAGATCTCAGTCCCATGTCTCAGCCCAGTGTCTCAGCTCCAAGTCTCAGCTCCATGTCTCAGCTCCACATCTCATCCACATGTCTCAGCTCCAGATCTCAGTCCCATGTCTCAGCCCAGTGTCTCAGCTCCATGTCTCAGCTCCACATCTCATCCCCATGTCTCAGCTCCAGATCTCAGTCCCATGTCTCAGCCCAGTGTCTCAGCTCCATGTCTCAGCTCCATGTCTCAGCTCCACATCTCATCCACATGTCTCAGCTCAGATCTCAGTCCCATGTCTCAGCTCTCAGCTCCATGTCTCAGCTCCACATCCACATGTCTCAGCTCCAGATCTCAGTCCCATGTCTCAGCCCAGTGTCTCAGCTCCATGTCTCAGCTCCATGTCTCAGCTCCACATCTCAGCCACATGTCTCAGCTCCAGATCTCAGTCCCATGTCTCAGCCCAG
>QNUK01000919.1:125000-162500 GCA_013621035.1 Clarias magur | reverse complement strand
ACACCGACCCACAAATCCTCACCAGAGTCGCCACACGCCTCATTAATAGTTTAATAGAAATATATATTGCATGTGTTTTTGTAACAGATGAAGTCAAGCTTGTGTTACCGCGCGCTACAGCACTCACACACATACGACATTCTACTACTTCTCATCTGATGTGAGCGAGAAGCAGTGATCTGTACTCTGTGTGTGTGTGTGTGTGTGTGTATCAGGGTGGCCTCAGGGAGAAAGTTCTCTCTACAGGAAATACATTAAACATCAAATATTTAACAAAAAATATGGAGGACAGAAGCTGATGCTCGGCCCTGACTCATCGCAGGAGCCGGTCACTTCTGTCACGCTTACGTCACACGCTAACTTTATAGCCTACGTCATGATCACGTCGCGTGTGAAAATAAAACAATTAAAACAAGTCTGCATAGAAGAGCGGGCCAAAATTCCTTCACAGCGATGTGAAAGATATATAACTATACACACATATAACTATACACACATACACACACACATACTGTATAACTATATACACACATACATAACTAAACACATATATATATAACTATACATACAGTATATACCTATACACACATATATAACTATACACACATATAACTATGCAAACATATATAACTGTACACACATATATATATATAACTACTGTATACACATGTAACTATGCAAACATATATACCTAAACACACACATATAACTATACATATAGATATAACTATACACACATATATAACTATACACACACACATGCATATATGTATATATATAAAACTATACACACATATAACTATGCAAACATATATAACTATACACATGTATAACTAAATATTCCCTTTTATTTATGGACAGGTGTAGTATATTTTATCTGCATTATTGCATCATGTTTCAAGCCATTTATTTTTCATTTACTTACTTACTTTTATCCAATTATATTTTCAGCCAGATACTTGGAGTGTCTGAACTAGAATCACTTTTAGCATGCTACGTTTCACACACCTGGTCAACAGCAGGTTCTATACAAACCTTACATAAAAACCCGCGTAATAACGAGGCGCGCCTCACTGCCGACGTCCGACCCTGCACTCATCTGGGTGTAAAACATACATTTAGAATTCTAACCTCAGATCTCAGCTGGTTCTCTCTGATGTAGGGCTCGCGTTCACCACCGACACACAGTGCAGTGACTGAGTTTAATCTGGAGGATTACAAACTGAACAATGTCTACCACTATCTTTCTGTATATATATATACTGTATATGATAAAATATCATCAACATGAAACTCATCACTAGCTGCAAACTAGACTGGGAGAGAAACTGCCTGATGATCATGATGATGATGATGATGATGATGATGAAGATGAAGAGCAGCTATTGGAATTCAGACTCAATGAAAACAACGACATTGTACAACTTCCAGCTGTGAAGGAACATCCAAGCTAATGTAGCTTGCTAACACACTTTGTTTCACAACAGCTCGCTAACATTAAGTCTAAAAGAGGAAGCGCATGAACACGCGTGTGCACGTTTCAGCTCGCTGTCGAAACATTAACAGCTAATTAACATAGTTAGTGATGTCACTGTTTAATAAGGAGGCAGTGTGTTACTCGTTTCAGTGTCAGTATCAGGATGACTCAGTAAAAGGAAACGTGTGTTGTTAGCATGATCGTAGCGTCGCTAGCACGAAGAAGCTGAAAATCTCGACGTTAACAAGTAGAATATAAACAAGACTAAATCAACACTGATGTGATCTTAGTGTTTAATGTGTGTGTGTGTGTGTGTGTGTGTGTGTGAGAGAATGAGGGTGGAAAGAGAGAGAGAGAGAGAGAGAGAGAGAGAGAGAGAGAGGGGGTGAGACGGCGTGAGAATTTCTCGGAAGTGAGATCGATATGCGCGGGTGGACGTGACGGTAAACCTAATTATTCTGTTTCCAACTTTAAATTTATTACTGTTTTGGATTTGGAATTATTTTCTGAGAAATACAGATGAAAAAGGAATAAATGAGCACTTCATTAGTACTGGATCTGAGAGCGTGTGTGTGTGTGTGTGTGTGTGTGTGTGTGTGTGTGTGTGTGTGTGTGTGTGTGTCAGGAGTGTCGGATTACAGTTGTACAGAGACTTCTTCTTAAATTCAACTTATGAAATCATTTGCCCTTGACTGACTGGGTTAAAGTAGATTAGATTAGATTAGATTAGATGAAACTAGACTTGGACTCCAAGCATTAGACACACACACACACACACACACACACACACAGCCCTTTATAGTGGCAGCAGTCCTGAGCCACATGTCGATTTTACTGACACGACCTTTTAATCTTAATTAAGTTACAATAATATCGTTTTATCTTGGAATAATTAGATATTGACGTCATGTCATAAAAACAAGGTGTTTGGTCAGAGTAAAGATATATTGGGTCAGTATAAAGTCGTTTCTGTTGAGATTAAACCATAGTTTTAGTAAAAAAAAATTAAAAAGCCAATATTTATAAATACTGGAAATGTAAAATAAAATAAAAACCTGATCTTTATTAAATAACTATTTTGGTTAATATAACGAGATTTCAGCTCCGATTGTGTCGGAATCGTCTGGTATTGGTCAGTAGTTGGTGTCTGATTAGCGTAGCGTGTCTGTTTAAACTCAGTGTTTCAGTCAGGTCTCGTCTCGTCTCGTCTCGTCTCGTGTCTGTCTGTCTGTCTGAGATCTCTTATTATCAATCTTACACTTTTGTCTTTGTTAGATTTGTTCATACTGTAGCATTAGCATTAGCATTAGCCTACAGCCGTTGGTCATAGTTTAGTCGTAGTCCTGGTTTTCACGTCCCCGTCCCCCGTCTGCACTCGTGTCCTGCGTCTCATTTGCTGCTTATCTTTGATTATTTAAATTTTTAGTCAGAACCAGATTAAAATCTCAAATAACTTCAATAAGTGTTAACAAAGATCTTCTGATTAAGAAAACCTCAGCGTGACACACACAGACACACAGACACACACACACACACACACTGGCGAACGAGCTGCAGCTACCTCCTGAATGATCAGATACCAGTGTGTGTGTGTGTGTGTGTGTGTGTGTGTGTGTGTGTAAATATATTTCCATCTTGACATTTGATAAAACTAAGACAAAACTGATGTCACGTTTCTAAACCAGATCTCTGCGCAGAGAGGTGATGATGTGAGCGGCGGTGACGGGGCGCGTGACGGGACGCGCCGCCTCTGTAGGAAAACCTCGGTGGATTCCGGCGGTAGGAAGGAACAGAGCGGCGCTTTGATTCTCCTTATCAGCAGGCTCGGGGTTGTGGGCCTGCAGCGACGCTGAGCAATAACTCTGTGATTACAAGTTGCGTCTGTCATGGCAATCTTAACGTGACACTAACAAGCAGGGGCGCGCGCTGGGGAATAAGCCCTCTTATGAGCTCTGAGCTTCAGCGCTCAGCCTTCATGCACAGGATCGGTAATGAGCTGAGAAACCGCCCACGTCCTGCATCCTACATCCTACACCTCATATCCCACCTCCGGCCCGCTTCCCGCGCGCCCCACACCGCCCACGCTGCCGCGCCGATCAAAGCCCACGCCCGCGTCCACTCGAGCCCAGGCAGGATGAAACGCCTTCACGCTTTGAGACGTGCATGATCTGGTCTAGTGGACGGCGCGCGGAGCGATAGCGATCCCGGCCGCGAGATCCTCCAGCTCCAGAAATGAACTAATTAGTTTAGATGATAATTAATGAAATTAGTGATGGATGATAAGAGGTCTCCTGTGCTGTTCAGACGGGATTAGGTTCCTCTACCTGTGTGTGTGTGTGTGTGTGTGTGTGTGTGTGTGTGTGTGTGTGTGTGTGTGTGTGTGTGTGTGTGTGCGCGGTCAAAATGTTCCTGCAATCTTTGTGTAAATCACATCTACCACACACACACACACACACACACACACACCTGATTTCACAACTAATTCCCTAATTCCCTTTATTAAAAGTGTCGTAGAGGGCGTGGCTTGTGATCATTGGCAGGTCACATGACCGTAGCAGGTCTGTAGTGTGTGCCTGGGGTTGGACCTCTGTAACCTCCCGACCACTCTAGAGGTCAGAGGTTCTCTGACACGCCCTTTAACACCTCGTGTGGATTTCATTGTTTTACATGTTTGGCTTCTATTGAAAAGGAAAAAGGAAAATTTATGTTTATATTTTAACATAAAAATCCACCACCACTTATTTCCAGTGCAGTCTTTATCCACATGTCGAGTCAGATGGGATGAATTTGCCTAGAGTTATTTTGAATAAAAATATAATGTAAAAAATCTGGTTGGATTTGGAATAAAATCCCAGCGATTGATCTCACGGTTAAAATGAGATTACACGGCTGTGTGTGGAAAACAAATCCCGTCTGAGCAGAGCTTCTGTAAATGTGGGAGAAACTGTTCACTCAGAATGTCTTAGAAGGAAAGAATCAGAGTATAAATTACAAACAGTGATGATTTTACCAGGTCGTGCTGTTGTTGCTTTACTTTCATTATTAAATGATTTATTCTCGGACACACCAGGACGTCCACAGCAAAAACACTGAAAACCGCTACAGTACAACCTAAAAGCCGACACATTGTCACATGACGTCTTTCTGTTACATGATCAGTAAAGCATCGGCACTTCCTCTACAACACGGTGCAGCGGTTTAAATGAGTTCAAAGGCATTTTGGAAAATAGTTGAAGGTAAAAAAAGGGATGTTTACACTCAAGGTGTTCATGTCATGGCGCTCAGTTGCAGGAGTAATAACTGACACACACTCGCCGCTAAGCGTCCGCGATACCTTCTGTGACACAGGACATTATGTGAAACGGATGTCGTGTGAACACCATGTTATTACCTGAATGAACGCAGGTGTGATGCTGTAAGCACAGAAATATCTTCACAAACCGTACAAGCTGCAGTGATTTGTGTAGAGAGACATCGGGACTGGAACAAAACCTGTACCACCGGTATTCTCCACCAGTTTGCAGAACTTCTTCCTTAATTTACTTTCATTTAAAATAAATAGATTTTCTCAAAATTGCAAAAATGGAATTATCTCATAACCACAATAACTCTATAATCATAATAACTTCATAACCACAATAACTCCATAACCACAATAACTCTATAACCATAATAACTCTATAACCACAATAACTCTATAACCACAATAACTCTATAACCACAATAACTCTATAACCATAATAACTCTATAACCACAATAACTCTATAACCACAATAACTCTATAACCACAATAACTCTATAATCATAATAACTCTATAGCCACAATAACTCTATAACCACAATAAGTCTATAACCACAATAACTCTATAATCATAATAACTTCATAACCACAATAACTCCATAACCACAATAACTCTATAATCATAATAACTCTATAACCATAATAACTCTATAACCACAATAAGTCTATAACCATAATAACTCTATAACCACAATAAGTCTATAATCATAATAACTCTATAACCACAATAACTCTATAATCATAATAACTCTATAACCACAATAAGTCTATAATCATAATAACTCTATAACCACAATAGCTCTATAATCATAATAACTCTATAACCACAATAACTCTATAATCATAATAACTCTATAACCACAATAAGTCTATAACCATAATAACTCTATAACCACAATAACTCTATAATCATAATAACTCTATAACCACAATAAGTCTATAACCATAATAACTCTATAACCACAATAACTCTATAATCATAATAACTCTATAACCACAATAAGTCTATAACCATAATAACTCTATAACCACAATAACTCTATAATCATAATAACTCTATAACCACAATAAGTATATAATCATAATAACTCTATAACCATAATAACTCTATAATCATAATTACTCTATAACCACAATAAGTCTATAACCAGAATAACTCTATAACCACAATAACTCTATAACCATAATAACTCTATAACCATAATAACTCTATAATCATAATAACTCTATAATCATAATAACTCTATAACCACAATAACTCTATAACCACAATAACTCTATAATCATAATAACTCTATAACCATAATAACTCTATAACCATAATAACTCTATAATCATAATAACTCTATAACCACAATAAGTCTATAACCATAATAACTCTATAACCACAATAACTCTATAATCATAATAACTCTATAACCACAATAAGTCTATAAACATAATAACTCTATAACCACAATAACTCTATAACCATAATAACTCTATAACCACAATAAGTCTATAATCATAATAACTCTATAACCACAATAAGTCTATAATAATAATAACTCTATAACCATAATAACTCTATAATCATAATAACTCTATAACCATAATAACTCTATAACCACAATAAGTCTATAATAATAATAACTCTATAACCATAATAACTCTATAACCACAATAAGTCTATAACCATAATAACTCTATAACCACAATAACTCTATAATCATAATAACTCTATAACCACAATAAGTCTATAACCATAATAACTCTATAACCACAATAAGTCTATAATCATAATAACTCTATAACCACAATAAGTCTATAACCATAATAACTCTATAACCACAATAAGTCTATAATCATAATAACTCTATAACCATAATAACTCTATAACCACAATAAGTCTATAATAATAATAACTCTATAACCATAATAACTCTATAATCATAATAACTCTATAACCATAATAACTCTATAACCACAATAAGTCTATAATAATAATAACTCTATAACCATAATAACTCTATAATCATAATAACTCTATAACCACAATAACTCTATAACCACAATAACTCTATAACCATAATAACTCTATAACCACAATAATTCCTGAATAAGGAGTTAAAGACGGCCCTTAACTACACCAGAGAGTCGTTTCAGACACGACCCTGACCTTTGACCCGTTCTTCACTCCACTACTTCACATGCACACAGAACACACGCTTATCTTCTCTGTATCTAATGCAGCCTTCAAACCCCTGATCTCAGTGTAAAGTCTTCTGCTCTCACGCAGTCCCGGGTTTAGACACACTCACTGTCTCTATCATCATTTATTTATGACTCCAGTTTCCTGATAAACGCTTGACACTGACGTTTACTTCAGCTTTAAAGGAAAAAAACGAAATGTGTCTTAAATGGTAAATAATCTGTAATATTCTCAGAGTACATTAACAATGATGCAGAATCACAGAGTTATAGAAAAAAACAACAGATGATGATGATGATTAAATAGCAGATGAAATGGGGGCCTTTTAAAAAAAAATCTAATTAAACAGCATCTTCTCCATCAGTGTGTGAGTGTGTGTGTGTGTGTGTGTGTGTGTGTGTGTGTGTGTGTGTGTGTGTGTGTGTGTGTGTGTGTGTGTGAAAGAGTTAAATCCCGTCAGAATGCAGCAAACAGCCTGCGGGGATTTTATAATGTTTAACATAAATGTCACATGCACGCTCTATAAACAATTGCAAAGGAACACACAGCATACACACGTACACACACACTCCAGCCTTCAGCGGCGGCAGCACGAGTGGCCACGGCACATAATCCTCCAAAAAATGATCATTCTGAAGTGATAAAGCGCTCGTCTTCATTTAGGATTTGTGTCCCAATGTGATTTTAAACATCTACCTTTATGTAATATCATGCAAACCGTAGGCTGTAGCGCGCTCCTCGGGCCGCACGCTGAGAACGACTCGGATTCACCAGAAACACGGAAGAGGAAAGTTGGATGAGGTTTAGGAGCCGTTTTCACATCTTTACTGCCAGGATGAATTATCTCTCTATACTACAGTGTGGGAAGCAATTGTTTCTGAATCCCTGAAGGACTGGGCAAGGATGTGTGTGTGTGTGTGTGTGTGTGTGTGTGTGTGTGTGTGTGTGTGTGTGTGTGTGTGTGTGTGTGTGAGAGAGAGAGAGAGAGAGAGAGAGAGAGAGAGAGAGCACACCAAAGCCCTTTTCTGCAACCCAGCATTTGAGTAAAAATGCATATAGCACTGAATAAAGAGCGCACGTCCTGCAATTCATCATCAAATCTAAGCAGGAATTCAGTGAACAATGCATTACCTTACTACAGTTCATGTGAAATAAAGAATCCTCATCTCTCCTCTCCTGCTCAGCAACAACACGCTGTGGCCTTACGAGCCTGCAAAGGAACCTCATTAGTGCTTAAAAAGAACTGAGAATTTAATCATCTGTATTTTTACTCCATCAGTTTAGAAATATTTAGGAACTCAGGAACGCTGGGCAAAGACAGGGAACGCAGATGAACGCTTAAGAACGCTCTGGAATGCTCAGGAATATTTAGCAATGCTTATGAATGCTCAGGATGAGTTAGGAATGTTCCGGAACGCTCCCCGGGTAAATCCTGTGCATGAGGACCAGCGTCAGTGCTTTAAATGGCCTGAGTGATCCACTGGAAGGTCCTTTTGGGTCATCTTCATGACGGAGAAGGACATTCCAGCAGTCTCAGTGGAGGACAGGGACGAGCGCTCCTGTCTAAACCTGCTGATTATTCTGGGACTCGAGTTTAAAGGTCATGGGAGTGTGTGGAAAGTTCCTGGTGGTCAGAGTCGGGTTACGCAGCGAGATCTGCGTTCGGGTTTATTTTTCTTCTCAAGCAGACGTGTTCGAGACTTCACTAGCATCAAGACCACAAAACCTGTAAACAGACTGAGGCCTTGAAGTCTTGAACACACACACAGGTATCAACTCTATTGATGGAGCATTTGAAAAACATTCCTGCCAGGGTGAAGATATTCAGTACGTCAGTTCTCAGTGTTCAGCAGAAACATTTCGGATTACTCCGAGTGTGATTGGTTTCTGATTGGCCGACGTGGGCTTGGCGTGCGCGCGACTGCGTACTGTAGCGCCGCTTTTACACGTTAATGAAGAAAAACACAAATAAAAATCCTTGTGTGTACTAGAGCTGCAAAAGCGTTTATTTCTCTGTCTCTTCTTGTTTCGCCTTTTTGCTGTTAATGAAATTTAACAATGAAAGCTAAAAAAGCCTGATACAATGATAAAAGAATGAGACGCCGGCAAGCGGTGAAATAAATCAAATCTTTGGTTAATATATCACTGCATGACCAGTCCTGCTTTTAATGATCTCATTAATCAGAGGTTTAATTGAATCGTAATGTGTGTGTGTGTGTGTGTGTGTGTGTATGAGATTTTTTTTACGCTTTTAGTTCAGTTGTCTAATAAACTAAATCTTGTGTTGGTGTTAATTATGAACACATGGTTTCTGCTACGTGCTGTTTTATCACTTTAATAACTAAACTTAACTCGGCCTTTAGTAGACCGGCCGTGACCTCTGACCCGAGTTGACCTGATCCTGGTCTTTAACAATGGGACGCCCAGGTGAGACCCCAGAAAAACAACAGGAGATAAGATAATGTGGCGCCCCCTATCTGTGGCTTCATAAACAAATATAAAAAAGTGTCGAGTCATCACTAATAGAACATCAGGCTACATCTTTATTTACGGAGCTACGATTATGAATTCAGTATCATTAGCTAACTGTAGTATTAAGAAAGCCAATGTTCATTAAAAAATTTATTGATAAATAGCATCTGGTTGTGGTTTGGTCGTGTTTGTCGTGGTCAGAGCGATGAGTTTTTGTGTTAGCTAGCTGAAATAAACCCCTGGGCTGAGCCGCACTTGGACAACGATATATAAATATAAAACAGAGATCGTACGCAATTAGCCAACAGATGTAACAGTGTTAAACATCTCGTGTTATGCAGCTTGACAGAAATCTGGTAAAACATGTTTTTATTATCTCTGTTAAACATAGCCTCAATGCTCATTGGTTAAACACTGCTTAGCTCCACCCACACTCCACTCATGCTCTTTCCTAATTTAATCATCACATTCCAAGAAGTTAAATATATTGAAGAAATGAAGACTGCCAGCTCCGAACACACACACACACACACACACACACACACACACACACACACACACACTGCTCAGACTGTGTTTTATATACATATCAATGTTGAGTCACTGCAAATGGTGGATGTTCTTATTTATCAGGTTTATAGCTTTAGTAGCTTCAAACACACACACACACACACACACACACACACACACACACACACACACACACACACAGGTTGATTATAGACTGACTGCACGGTTTGGATCTGCTGGAGCTGAGCTAGCGAGAAGCAGTCAGGCGCACCCTCATTTGCATGACCCCAGGGACTCATGGGAACTGTCAATAAGTTGGATGTCCTTCTCTCTTTTCCTTCTGCTGTGTAATCACCTCAGCACACACACACACACACACACACACACACACACACACACACACATAAAAACCCGGCTGATTTTCTCCTCTCATACATCTCTTTGTACCTGTTAAACACTTCCAGTCCTGACATTATTATTATTATTATTATTATTATTATTATTATGATTATGTGTGATTTCTGTCTAAGCTCTTTGAGCAGCGCCGCTCTGACGCTGTCCGAGGTCCTGAACCTCAGCGCTCCAACTTTCCCCTGTGTGAGGATGAGGAGGAGCAGCAGCGTGGAGGACGTGAAGTGAATCACAAGCAGGAGACGTGGAGCAGGAGAAGCCCGAGGCTTGCGGTGAAGACTCCTGGGCCACGGAGCCTCCTCCTGCAGGACATGTGTGTGTGTGTGTGTGTGTGTGTGTGATGTGTGTGTGCTCCGGGAGAGACCAGACGCTCGGAATAACTTTGAATACTAATGTTCTGTGCGTCAGGTTCAACAGGAAGCGCAGATCTTCTCTGGATTGTCTGCATGCACCGATTTAATGCCCCCCCTCCCCCTCATCCTCCTCATCCTCCTCATCCTCCTTCATCTTCACCCTCTCATCATCCTCATCCTCATCATCCTCAGCACGCATCCACACCACCACTGAACGCTTACCTTCAGAGCTGAGCTTCTCTAAGTTCTCTCCGCGCTCACCGCTGCGTCGCGTCTCTCTCTCTCTCAGTGTGTGTGTGTGTGTGTGTGTGTGTGTGTCGGCGTCAGAAGACCCTCCGTACAGATTCTTTGCCAATTGAAAAGTCCAGCACTGCGATCCGGTGGGTTTTTTTTTTTTTTTTAGTCTACAGACTCGTCACTGCGGCAGCCGCAAATCTCACGCGCACACCCACTCACGCACGCGCGCACGCACCGCACCGCACCGCGCGCCGCTTCCCCGCACACTGACACACACACGCGACTCCTCACACGGGTCTGGGATTCTTCTCCCTCCTCCCGCCCTGCGTTAATACTGCACACACACACACACACACACAGAGGGAGAGAGAGAGAGAGAGAGAGAGAGAGAGAGAGAGAGAGAGAGAGTTCTTCAGTGTGAGACCTACAGCACACACACACACACACACACACACACACACACACTCTCTCTTTCTCACTCTGACGTGTGTTCAGTCGGCATATACTCTGCATTTAAAAGTGACATTCATGACATTTAAAAGTACTAAAGGTACTAAAACATCACCCATGGTTACCCCCAACCCCCGCCAAAAAAAAAAAAAAAAAACAAACAAACAAACACTCCAGTTGGATCTCTGTTTCTTGTCTCAGAGTGTCATACTGACTGAAATCATGAGCCTGTGGTGCACCTGACAAGGTGTGTGTTCTGTGCCTGTACAGTGGTACTAAATGTGTACCCATGATAGAGGCATCCTGACAACAAGGACGTGGTACCGTCATCGCAGAGACACTCTTGAGACCCGAATGTCCTGATATTAGGACATGCCATTTTACTGTCTATATACTGTATCCGTCCATCCATCCATCCATCCATCCACCCAGGAACCGCTGTAGTCCAGTCAGAGGCCAGTGGTGACTGTTATATTTATTCCCATTTTGTACTAAATGTGGAGGGACCTCAACATTCACACATGCATACAGAATGAGCAGCTCACCGTCATATCTTCTGGTCCGAATCGTTCCTTCTTTCGAATCTATTGCACTGCACAGTGTCTATGAGAGACACATGACAAAAGGATGAACGACTCAGACCAAAGACTCGAGCGGTAACGATTCATTTCTGTTTCCTGTACATTAACGTAAGGAGGTTTTGCGATGGTTTGCACGCGCGCGCCCAGTAGAAAATGAATTAATCAGTCTCTGGGACGACTCGCTCTTTTGAGTCACGTTAAAGAATCATTAAAACAGAACAAATCGTTCATGAACCACCCCTTACTAGCCCTGGTGCACTGGTCATGTTGGAACTGGTGTGGCGTTGTTGTTCAGGAGTTGTGCTCAGCCCTGCACTTCCAGTGAAAGGGACTCCTAATGCTTCAGCACATTGAGACATTTTGGACAATTTCATGCTACCTTTGTGGGGGACAGTTTGGGGACGGCCTCTTCCTGTTCGAACATAGCCCGCCCCTCCCCCCCCCAGTGCCCAAAGCGATGTCCATAAAGACATGGATGAGCGAGTTTGGTGTGACCTTGACTGGCCTGCACCTCAACCAGACAGAACACCTTTGGGATGATTTAGGGGCGGAGATTCCTAGCCACACCTTCTCGTTCAACATCATTGTCTGACCTCACAAATACACTCCTGGAAGAACGGTCAAAAATTCCCATAAACACACGTCACAAAAAGACTTTTAAAAAGACTTCATAAAGGAGGTGAGGGGTGCATCAGGTAGGGCATCCGACATAAAACCTGCCGAGTCGTGTGTGGACCGGATGGTCTGCTGTGGCGACGCCTCGATGGGAGTAGCTGAAAGAACAACAACAAAAGTACCATAGCATCTTTAGTACCTTTAATCCACAGGTTGAAAGTACGTAATTACTGTATTTTTAAGACTGACTAATGATCATTGTTGCTGCCTCATCACTAATGAGTACTGTTTTGCTCCTCAGGGTGCATTCTGGTACCATGGACAGTACCTTTAGTCTACATTAGTAGGTGTGTCTGGAGCTGAAGGGAGCATCATCAGGCATAAAGATATACAGCAGTAAAATTATCTTTAATTATTTCTACAGACTAAAGGTGTCCCTTTAATGAGCTGAAACAGTAAAAGTACAGTACCTTTAGTTTGGTACCTTTATTCCTGGGAGACTTGAATGTGTTGCGTACAGTTCTGAACGGATGTGATGAGCATCCGAACACCTGATCCTAAACACTCTGAGAAATATGTTTATTTTTAATGGGAGTGGCACCATCAACAGTGCGTTTGTAGTACCAGTGGTACCATTAATTCGGCATCTCTAATATCGATGGTACCACCAAGGGTGCGTCTCTAATTCCAATGGTACCACCAAGGGTGCGTCTCTAATTCCAATGGTACCACCAAGGGTGCGTCTCTAATTCCAATGGTACCACCAAGGGTGCGTCTCTAATTCCAATGGTACCACCAAGTGTGCGTCTCTAATTCCAATGGTACCACCAATGGTGCGTCTCTAGTACCAATGGTACCACCAAGGGTGCGTCTCTAATTCCAATGGTACCACCAATGGTGCGTCTCTAGTACCAATGGTACCACCAAGGGTGCGTCTCTAATTCCAATGGTACCACCAATGGTGCGTCTCTAGTACCAATGGTACCACCAAGGGTGCGTCTCTAATTCCAATGGTACCACCAAGGGCGTATCTAACACCAGACTCTACAGGAAGTTCAGGAATTAGAGAGTGATGTAGACTTCACGCTGGAATTTTGTATTTATCATTATTATTATTTATTTATTTGTTTATTTATTTATTTTTATAACCTCAGTAGAGGGAGGAGCTAGACGAGAACAGGAAGTTATTTCACTGAATTTCCACAACATGTAATCATAAACAGATAAATATTATATAGAGCTGTAAGGTTTTTGCTATATTGCTAAGTGTTGAACTGAAATCTCCAGGACTGTAACACCACCCAGCTGATGATTGTTTTCCTGTTACAGAACAGCCCGAGTGTTTCATTCCTCACACACTGCACTCACACTGTGAGGATGACGAACATTCACCGGAAAAATACCTGAGATTAAAACCATATAAACACAAGAGAAACGCAGGACAAACCCAAAGCAACAAAACTGAATGTGCAGAGCAAGTAATGGCACTCCGTGTGTGTGTGTGTGTGTGTGTGTGTGTGTGTGTGTGTGTGTGTGTGTGTGTGTGTGTGTGTGTGTACTGTATATATACACTCTCACTGCTCTGGCTGTTTTTAGGAAATGACACAGAAAGCAGCGAGTGCTTTAGCTTTTACAGAACCATGTTTATTAAATCAACTGAATGTTTCAGAGTCAGACACACACACACACACACACACACACACACACACACATGCACGCACACACTATGATGATGGTGATGAAGATGAAGGGGATGATGATGGTGATGATGAAGGTGATGATGATTTGTTTAAGATGATGATGGTGATGATGATTGAGATGATGATTATGTTTATGATTATGTTTATGATGATGATGGTGATGATGGCGGTGATGATCATGGTGATGATGATGATGATGATGATGATGATGATGATGATGATGGTGATGATGATGGAGATGATGATGATTATGTTTATGATGGTGATGATGGCGGTGATGATGGTGAAGATGATGGAGATGATGATGATTATGTTTATGATGGTGATGATGATGGTGATGATGGTGAAGATGATGGAGATGATGATGATTATGTTCATGATGATGATGGTGATGATGGCGGTGATGATGATGGTGATGATGATGATTATGTTTATGATGGTGATGATGGCGGTGATGATGGTGATGATGGCGGTGATGATGATGGTGATGATTATGTTTATGATGATGATGATGGTGATGATGATGGAGATGGTGATGATTATGTTTATGATGATGATGATGGTGATGATGATGGAGATGATGATGATTATGTTTATGATGGTGATGATGGCGGTGATGATGGTGATGATGATTATGTTTATGATGATGATGATGATGGTGATGATGGTGATGATGATGGTGATGATGATGGAGATGATGATGATTATGTTTATGATGATGATGATGGTGATGATGATGGAGATGATGATGATTATGTTTATGACAATGATGGTGATGATGGCGGTGATGATGATGGTGATGATGGCGGTGATGATGATGGTGATGATGATTATGTTTATGATGATGATGGTGATGATGATGATGATGATGATGATGATGATGGTGATGATGGAGATGATGATGATTATGTTTATGATGATGATGATGGTGATGATGATTATGTTTATGACAATGATGGTGATGATGGCGGTGATGATGATGGTGATGATGATGGTGATGATGGCGGTGATGATGATGGTGATGATGATTATGTTTATGATGATGATAATGGTGATGATGGCGGTGATGATGATGGTGATGATGATGGTTATGTTTATGATGATGACGAAGGTGATGATGGCGGTGATGATGATGATGATGATTATGTTTATGATGATGATGGTGATGATGATGGAGATGATGATGATTATGTTTATGATGATGATGATGGTGATGATGATGATTATGTTTATGATGGCGGTGATGATGATGGTGATGAGGTCGTGATGATGAAGGTGATGTCCTATTTGCTGTGGCTCTTGATCAGACTAGCTCTGCCTCCTGTCACAGATCGAGCTCTTTACACGCTGCTCAGGGAGATCAGAGGTCTAGAATGACCTGTCAGTCATCGGGGGAAGGTGAAGGAGCAGACACCCACAGCCTGGCAGCTTCAGGAGGGTTTCCGCGGGAGCGTGCGGTGATTCCCTGATGCGCTTTAGATTTACTTTGCGTCCTCAAGGTCAGCGGTGATTCAGCACTCGTACCTGTCTCCAAGTTCTGCTTAAATTCAACAAACAGCCGCTATCACATAATGACTTTTGTCCCGCGCGGCGTGTTTGCAGAAGGTTTTTCCCCCTCACCAGCTGATATCATACAGAGCGCGGAGGAAACGGGTGTGATGGATATTTTTGGACTGAGTGCAGCTCCTTCATTGTTCTGAGGGTTTTGACTGAAACAGGGCTAAAGTGTCTTTTAAAATAAACACCTAAAGTAGGACAGAGTTTTTTCTTGGAGAGTGTTTCGCCTCAGGCTTGGAGACAAACTACAAACAGAGCAGATCAAAATCTCAAGATATAAAAGTTATGCTAATCCTGACCTCAATATTCACATTCATGGGGTTTTTACAACCACAATATAAAGTTCAGTCTGACATACTGCAGTTACAGCAAACCACCAGACGGTGGCGCTGCACTTAATCGCTCAAGATAATGTCACGGAAGAAAGATGCTGCATTAAAAATCTAAATATGAATGAGACACACTCATGATTAAGACAAGCTCCGCCCCTTTGTGCGACATGACTTCAGCTCTAAATGCAGCCTTACATCTGATGTATGTTTGTTTTTTTTGTTTGTTTTTTTTTTTAGATATTTGTTCAGTTGTTTGTTTCTGCAGCTTTCCAGAAGCAATAAAAGCTTTTTTGTGCGTAGGGACCAGCAGGAGTGCGACGCTTATCCACTGCAGTGCTTTAAGATTCTCAGAAAAGCCATCACGAGCGCCGGCTGTCCACAAAAAAACAAGTTCTGAGCTCTGGAGCTTGTTGTTCTTCCAGGTTTTAACACGACCCTGAAGACTTTTTGCTGCAGAAAAAAAACCCCACTGAATCTGTTTTTCTTCTTCGCTCCAGACGCTGTTGTTGATCTCGTAACCGTGATACCAACTTCAGTACCATGTGACAGGGTGTGGTGGCGTGGAAACCCCTTCACACCCGCCTCCACACCTACAACTGCAGATTATTAATACGCCGTTTAAAGGGGATAACATGCCAACGTGATCGTCGATTCACTACACAAAGTGACTTTTGCTTAACTTTGTTTATGATTCCGTTCCATTGTTCATTGTTAAAGACGTGTGTAAGGAGTCTCTAGTGTCAGTGCTTCATAACAGTCAGACTGTAACTTTATATTACGACGAGTGACGCTTCCTAAAGACGGCGAACGCGGCAGCTCTGAGCCCAGCGTGTCGTCTCCCCCGTGTGAGAGACGATCTGAGTCTGGTGTGCATGGCATCACAACCCCGTCTTCCAGGAGTGGTGATGCCTCCCAGCCGAGTTCTGTAACACACACACACACACACACACACACTACTGGCAATTTGGGAACACCAGTTAGTCTAACCTGCATGTCTTTGGACTGTGGGAGGAAACTAGTGACCCGGAGGAAACCCACCAAGCACAGAGAGAGAGAACATGTAAACTCCTGCACAGAGACCCAGAGAGGGGATTCAAACATGGAACCTTGAGGTGCGAGGCTAACCACTACATCACTGTGCCCACTGCTAAACTTGTATGATATTTTTCCAATTAATAGAGGTGTCCACTAGGTGGCGTGTGAGAAGTGTGTGAAGGTGATGAGATGTTCGATGCAGAGCGAACTGAAGGTTCAAACATCATCCTGTTTGTTATGATCAGTGTCTTAAATTAAAAACTCTCCTCTCTTGCTCTTACTGAACTTTGTAGAATAATTCCGTTCTTTGTTGTTTAGTCACACGGTGTCACATTGTGCTACAGCGCCCCTAGTGGTGATGTCGGTGTTGCACTGAGCAGACAGTGTAATGTGCGTTTTTCAGGATATGGCAGCCATCTGTAAACTGTAACGGCAACCCGAACTCAAGGTATAGAAGCGTCTGTGAAGCGCCTGATGTGAAGAGTGATGATGAGTGAGACACATAATAACTGGTGTAAGAGGAATAAATCCTCTAGAACTCCAGCTTTAACATTCTGATCTGTTTAGTTTGCTGGAGCATCCTACAGTGTGTGTGTGTGTGTGTGTGTGTGTGTGTGTGTGTGTGTGTGTGTGTGTGTGTGTGTGTGTGTGTGTGTGTAGATCAATCCCTGCTCTCCGTTATCACCCAGATGAGGATGGGTTCCCTGGTGAGTCCGGTTCCTCTCAAGGTTTCTTCCTCTTCACATCTCAGGGAGTTTTTCCCTCAGCACCGTCGCCCTCGACTTGTTCATCAGGGACCATCTGATCATTCTACTGCACGCTGCTTTCTGTATACGTCCTAATTTATTTTCTTGCATTTTCTGACTGTTGTTAAAGTGCTGTACTGATGCGGGTGAAGCCACAGATCAGTGCTGCTGCGTTCAGAGAACAGACGAGAGAGACGTGATTCTGTCTGCCGTCTGTGTGCCGTCTGTCTGCCGTCTGTCTACCATCTATCTGCCGTCTGTCTGCCGTCTCCTACACAAAAGCAGAAGAGACGGATCACTCAGGGGTTTGTTATTGTTGTTGTTATTGTTGTTGTTGAGCCGACTGCTGTTCGTATAGAGGAGATTCTGGATAACTGACACATCATGTCTGAGCAACTGTCCCTCAGCAGAGACATTCCCTGACAACGTGATGCAGGATTACAGAGAGAGAGACAGAGAGAGACAGAGAGAGAGAGAGAGAGAGAGAGAGAGACAGTGAGACGAAGAGACAGTGAGGGACAGTGAGAGATTGATGGTTTGAGGAAGCTGTGTGTGTGTGTGTGTGTGTGTGTGTGTGTGTGTGTGTGTGTGTGTGTGTGTGTGTGTGTGTGTTGGCATTAAAGGTGTTTACGGCAAAAACATGACAAAACAAAACTGTCTATTATTTTTTCTGTAAAATAAGAAATGATAATAATAATAATAATAATAATAATAATAATAATAATAATAATAATAATAATAATAATAATGTGACTTGTGTTTTTAAAGGCACATTTCTGTTCATCTGCACTAATATAAACATCACATCCGTAGAGCATGTTAGTTAGTTAGTTAGTTAGTTAGTTAGTTAGTTAGTTAGTTGGTTAGTTAGTTAGTTTGTTAGTTAGTTAGTTAGTTAGTTAGTTAGTTAGTTGGTTAGTTAGGTAGTTAGTTAGTTAGTTAGTTAGTTAGTTAGTTAGTTAGTTAGTTAGTTAGTAACAGCTCTCTCAGATCACATCCCGATCCGTCATTACTCAGAGGAGAAACTCTCACATCCGTTACAAACCAGAACTTTTCCACAGGATTCTTTTCTTAAAGAAATCATATGTGAAGAAAAAGTTTTTCACCAGAGTGACACAAACATCATCCGAACAGTGTGTTTGCTTTCATTAAATATGCAAATGTCTCCAACGAGCCTCATTTGCATGAATAAAAGTCAATCAGACGTTTCACCTGCAGTGAAATCAGGGTGTTTATGTTCGAGTCCCGGATCAGCAGATGATCTGACGTCAGGATCTGATACTTCACACGTCACGTCACGCGGTGTGTGTGTGTGTGTGTGTGTGTGTGTGTCGAGACGTTCCAGGATGTAATCAGAGCTCATTCACTGCACTCATTAAAGGACAGAAACGCAGCTCCGTCCAGACTCGCTGCTTTAATGGATGTTTGTCTTGAACTTGACTGTGCGCTGACGAAACCTGCAGCTGTTGTGTAATATTGTGAAAAGTGAAACAATTACACCTAAATGAGGAAGCTTTGTGTTTCGTGTCCTTTAATAACCTCTTCGCAACTCAGCAGCACACAGCGTGTTTTTTCCCTTTTTTTTTCCTATTTTTTTCCCTGCAGCTTTTTCATCTCGTGTGCCGGGTATAAAAAGATGACAGTTCATTAGCTGTTCCTTTAACTTGGAGAAGTGTGCTCCATATATCCTGAAAATATTGAATAAACCATTCTGGCTGTCAGTTACTGGGACAAAGAGCAAGAAGAAAGAAAGAAAGAAAGAAAGAAAGAAAGGAAGAAAAGAAAGAAAAGAAAAAGAAAGAGAAGAAAGAAAGAAAGAAAAGAAAGAAAAGAAAGAAAGAAAGAAAGAAAGAAAGAAAGAAAGAAAGAAAAAAGAAAAAGAAAGAAAGAAAGAAAGAAAGAAAGAAAGAAGAAAGAAAGAAAAAGAAAAGAAAAAGAAAGAAAGAAAGAAAGAAAGAAAGAAAGAAAGAAAGAAAGAAAGAAAGAAAGAAAGAAAAGAGAGAAAGAGAAAGAAAGAAAGAAAGAAAAAGAAAGAAAGAAAGAAAGAAAGAAAGAAAGAAAGAAAGAAAAGAAGAAAAAAGAAAGAAAGAAAAAAAGAAAGAAAGAAAGAAAGAAAGAAAGAAAAAAGAAAGAAAGAAGAAAGAAAGAAAAGAAGAAAAAAAGAAAGAAAGAAAGAAAGAAAGAGAAGAAAAGAAAGAAGAAAGAAAGAAAGAAGAAAAGAAAGAAAGAAAGAAAAGAAGAGAAAGAAAGAAGAAAGAAAGAAAGAAAGAAAAAAGAAAGAAAGAAAGAAAGAAAAAAGAAAGAAAGAAAGAAAAGAAAAAAAGAAAGAAAGAAAGAAAAGAAGAAAAAAAGAGAAAGAAAGAAAGAAAAGAAGAAAAGAAAGAAAAAGAAAGAAAGAAAGAAAAGAAAGAAAGAAAGAAAGAAAGAAAGAAAGAAAGAAAGAAGAAAGAAAGAAAAGAAAGAAAGAAAGAGAAAGAAAGAAAGAAAGAAAGAAAGAAAGAAAGAAAGAAAGAAAGAAAGAAAGAAAGAAAGAAAGAAAGAAAGAAAGAAAGAAAGAAAGAAAGAAAGAAAGAAAGAAAGAAAGAAAGAAAGAAAGAAAGAAAGAAAGAAAGAAAGAAAGAAAGAAAGAAAGAAAGAAAGAAAGGAAGGAAGAAAGAAAGAAAGAAAGGAAGGAAGAAAGAAAGAAAGAAAGGAAGAAAGAAAGAAAGAAAGAAAGAAAGAGCTCATTTCTATATTCTTTATTGTTGTGTGTCAGATAAACTCTGACGTTAATCTTCTCTTGACCAGACTCCAGAAAGATGCAGATTTAATTGAACAATAAATTAAAAATGAGTAGGAACATTAAAGTGTGTGTGTGTGTGTGTGTGTGTGTGTGTGTGTGTGTGTGGTTATAGATATAATAATTAAGGATGTATTGATGGATTTGTAGTTTATTTGGTGCTGAGTTTTGACCCATCATGCATTACTCAGTCATGGCATGAAGCTTTTATTCGTGGTTGTTTGCGCAGGTAGTTTGCGCAGGTAGTTTGCGCAGGTTGTTTGCGCAGGTTGCCGCTGTGCGTCTCTCAGCTCCTCCTGATCGTGTCTCAGTGTGCGCTCATGTGAACTGCTCATGAGTCCAGTCTCACTCCACACACTCATCCACACCTCCCAGTCCACATGGACACGTCCCAGCGGTGCGGCACGCGGTCCAGCCGCTCCGTGTCCTGACGTCCTGCTCATACTGTGTCTCGTTCTGATTAGTCAAAGTAAAGTCTTCCAGTCGTCATGGTGAAGTTTACGAATGCTTGGTGTTTTGATTCACGTTGTGTGTGTGTGTGTGTGTGTGTGTGTGTGTACCTTATAGGAGTAAACTTGTTGTGAGTAACACACAGAAAGCCCCTGCAATGCGTTACACAGTTCACTCACCGAGGAACACGATTCTTCAGCTGAACTCTGTCTCCATCTGCTGGACAAAGTTGGTCATTACATGGTGTCAGGTTCTATTTTAAATATTCTGTACGAAAGAAAATGGTGAACGCTTTGTGATCGAACATACACCTAAATAAAAAATCTAATATAAATCAATAAACTAACTATGGGAAATATTTATTTTCTGTCCTTTTCCTCTTATCCTCCTTCTTCTTTTCTTTTTTTTACTTAACGCGATCCGAGCCACCAGGTGGCGCAGTAGAACTCATCGTTACATGACTGTAGGTGTGTTCAAATCATTCACACTGCACTCTCCTGCGCACATTCACAGAGTTTACACACCACTAAACACACAGTGACGTCTTTTCAACCTAAAATGCATGCTGACTGTCTGTAGTGTCACTTTTACTGTAAATAAAAAATAATTAGTGATTAAAGTCAAAGTCAAAGGGATTTAAACCTATAACCCATTCGGGTGGTACTTCGGCATACGGGTTTAATCCGCTCCGGAGGCGAGTTCTTAAAGTGAGACGTCGTATTGTGAAGCGCATTGTCCCCTAGGAAATAATGTAAATGCAGATAATCCGTTCCAGCCGCCCCAAAATGTGACCAATATGACCAATTTCCAACACTATATTCATATTTCTGCATATAAAATCAATCAAAGCATTTATAAAAGACATGTAAATTAAGTAAAATATCAAATAAATAGACATTAAATCTCACTTAACATTAATTTATGATTCCTCTCGGCACCAGCTGCTTTAAAACCCAAACTGAAAGCGACTCCTTTTTCTTCTTGCTTCCGTCCTTCATAACATTCTCGTGACCCGAATCTGTAAATTCTTTTTGCTCGTCTTTCCACTGACACAAACAGGTCTTGAGCGTCTGCTGGAATATAAATAAGCCATATAAATATAAAATAATTTGGGCAGATGTAAGATGGGTGATAGAACTCGTTTCTGTTTGTTCGTGCACGCATCACGTATCACAATTCTAATGCGGTTTTCCCAGGTGTATTTGGCCGAGATTGAGGTAACATAGAGGCTTTGTTTCATCGCAATCGGCCAATGGGAAGAGAAGATATGCTACGGTGAAATTTAAATAGAAAGCGTCCTTATATATTTAAAAAACAACATTGAAAAATTTATTAGTTTGTCTCAAAATTCAACAGAAGGTGCTGTAAATGTTTTAATACACACTTATGAGTGTACGATTGAAATGTACTTAATAAAGGTGATCTCACACCTTCATTCCGCGCACTTCAAGGTAAATACTTAAAAATGGTTGTTTAAAAAGAAATTGCGCTGTACGTTTTTTAAAACACACTTATGAGTGTGCAATTAAATTCCACACGTACAAAGTTGCAGGCACATCTGTTTAAAAAATATAGTTTGATGATTAAAGCAGTGCGGTGGTGTACTTGTAGTGGTTAGCACGGTCGCCTTGTCAACTTCAGACACTTGGTGTGCAGAGATGTGTTGGCTCCAATGCGCCACCTAGTGGACACCTCTATTAATTAGCAACATATCATATACGTTTACCAGTGGGTGGCGCAGTGGTGTAGTGGTTAGTACTATCGCCTTGCACCTCCAGGGTCTGGGTTCAATTCCCACCTCGGGTCTGTGTGCATAGAGTTGTGCATGTTCTCCCCATGCTGGGGGGGTTTCCTCCAGGTACTCTGGTTTCCTCACACAGTCCAAAGACATGCAGCTTATTTTGACTGGCGTTCCCAAATTATGTGTATGTGTATGCTTTGCAAAGAACTGGCACCCTGTCCAGTGTGTACCCCACCTCATGCCTTATGTCTCCTGGGATAGACTCCACCCCCTGTGACCGCGTATACAGGATAAAGCGGTAGGATTGATATCGTATTGCAGTATTTTTCAGTGTGAATGCGGTTGTATGTGCAGGTGGTATTTTCTCCATTGTTGTGCTTTACACAAAAAGTCCGTTCAGTTTGTTCAGAAAGCACCAGAACAGAACACATGGATAGCATTATGAAAACCTGAGTCACCGCGATTTATTTATGTTTAATTACCATGAGATGGATCTCTAAGGCTGAATATTCCCTGCGTCTCCCTGCATGATCGCAGGATTAACAGTCAGGTTATTGTGTAGAGTCATGAAGTAGGGAGTCTGAAGTCAGGTGTTCCTCTACACACTACAGAATACACACATTGGAAGGGAAAGTTCTTTCTCCAGAACTGTGGTGCAACACGTAACCTTACACAGAACAATGAATCCACAGGACGTGGACTGGAATCTGTCTGGAATCTGTGTAATGTGGGAGCAACACTGGTACTGGTACTGACACGAGTGTTCTCCTGTTGATGTACAGCTTAGGTCTGACTTTAAACCCTGACTTACAGATGACATTACAACAGAAACAGGGTTAATAGTAATGTAATGTAAACATTAACAATTGATGAACCCAAGTCAAAACAGAAAGAGCGGGACCTGATTAAACACATGCTTGTTTCTGATTGGTTGCTACGCTCCGTGTCCAATCGCATGTCCTGTTTAACAAGGAGCCACTTGTGTTCATGTTAACTCAGGACTTTCTGGTGAATGAAGGTGTGAAAGTGATTGACATTTAGCCGCAGTAAAAACATCTGAACGGTGCAAACGCTTTTAAAAAGGCCGTACGCCATTGAATGATGATTCCGGCCGAGGTGAAATGGAAATAAAAAAATTTAAAAATTATAAATTTTAATTCACACATCTGTGTGTGTGTGTGTGTGTGTGTGTGTGTGTGTGTGTGTGTGTGTGTGTGTGTGTGAACTGTACACACACTCATTCACCAACAACACCCGCACATTACAGGAGCTCAGCTGGGAGTTACTACCACACACCCCGTACAGTCCTGACCTCGCTCCAACACATTTACACAATATTTGGGCCATTAAAGGAGTTCCTGGGAGGCCGAGAACTTTCTCCCTTGATGGTGTCCAGGCACTAGTGAGACACTGGGAGAAGTGCATCAGTGTGTCAGGGGATTATATAGAGACCTAAAGGGAGTGTTTACTCTCAGGACTGTCCCGCTTTGACTTGAACAGCCCTCTTACTTTAAACTCCAGTCAAGAAGGTGTGTGTGTGTGTGTGTGTGTGTGTGTGTGTGTGTGTGTGTGTGTGTGTGTGTATGAGAGTGTGTGTGTGTGTAGGTGCGTTCCAATCAGCCTGAAGTGCCCTACGCAGTGCACTACACAGAGTGTTCAGCCATGTTAAGTGTGATTCCAAACCGCAGGGAGCAAAAATGTTCATCTCAAAGGGAACTGTAACGCTGTAGGGAACGAGTGGACATCAGGTCTCCACTTCACCGGAACAGGGAACGAAAAACATCCCATCGGTCAGTGCGTCTCGCTGGAGCGTGAAAAACAATGGAGCTGGAAAAGGATTGATATTATTATTATTATTATTATTATTATTATTATTATCGAGGACGACGTCTTATTAAAAGGACACAAAACGTCCTCAGTATTGTATAGGCTAGTAATCTGTAAAAACTAAAACTCTACATCTTTAATCAATTATTATTATAATTAATCAATAATGTATTTACAATTAAAACACGTTTCAGTAGTACGGTTTATAACTGTATCAGTTTTTGTTCCAATAAATATTCGATATTTAACGTTCGCAGTGTGAAATTTTCCACAGCAGCAGCAGCGACAGGTATCTGAGGGGGCTTATGTTGCCATGGTAACACAGGGAGGACGTGACGTCAGCAAATGGTGGAGTTTAGTCGAGGGAAGTTCCCTTCACAGACATTCACTGCAAAGGGAGCAGGGAGTAGGGAGTACACTGTGAGTTACACTTCAGAATGGAACGCAGCCACTGTGTGTGTGTGTGTGTGTGTGTGAGAGAGAGAGAGAGGATGTGCGCAGGACATTAGCACGCTGAGGGTGTGAACGCACCTACTGTTAAGAGGCGCTCGCGCTGCATGTAGAGGCCAAACACTGGGATATAAACACGCGCGCGCTCTGCCATGTAGTGTGCGCGTGTGTGCTAATTGTTTATCTGCAGGCAGAAGGTAGGACCTTATTCATTACCATCTGAAGTGAAACGAGGTGAATATAATAAGTGTAGCGTGTTGTTGTTTAGTCTGAACTCTGAGTGAATCAGCTTTAACACCTTCAGCAGATTATTACTGAACAAAAGGGTGAAAATCTCAACATTTAATGGGTTTTAATCTCCTCACGAGAGACTTTGTGTGAATACACAGTTAGCATAAACACGCTAATGTGTGTAATAAGTGTTTTTTTCTGCGGTGTGACTGTTCGAGCTGTGAGGTGTGTAGTTATAAACTCAGACCTGTGTGTGTGTTCAACCTTGAGCTAGCTGTAATGCTAAAGTGAATCAGTTTCCTGACAGGAGCCGACACCGAACTGAAGCGTCAGGTGAAGCGGATTTCTGCTTCAGATTGATAAAAACATCATAAACATCGAGACAGAAACATATTTCATATATAATTCGGTCTGAATTAGCTTTATAATCCGTAAACAGGACGCGGTGAGTGTCGCTGCACAAAGGAGTCGACTCCCTGAACCGAGTCTTATATTCTAGGAGTCGACCCACATGATTCATCAGTACTTTATTGTGTTTTATGATTAACTACACTGATTATATAAAGTGTTTATTAATGTCCAATAAAGATTTTTAGTTAGTTCTGGCTGTAAAGCGAATCACAGCTGTAAATGAACGTTGTTGTTGCTATAGTAACGGCTCCTTCACAGGGATGTGTACTTCAATTACTCTGTATATTAATAGCAAATGGAAAAGTGTGTGTGTGTGTGTTTATAGTTTTCTGTGAAGCTAAACATGTTTATGTGACCTGTACGGAATGAGTGTCCAGTGTCTCGTCCGGCTCGGAGACAGCGCTGTGGTTTAGACTTGTCCTGCGTCTTCAGGACAGAGGTTGTGTTTGTGAAGGGTTTAATCACACGATGTTCAGGAGACGATCGTAATCCAGTGCTCGACTCGTGTAACGTCGATCAAGTGATCATCAGCGGACAAACAACGACACGAGGACATGAGTTTCACTTCTTCCTCTTCTTCTTCTTCTTCTTGAGTGTTTTTGATTAATGTGAGCGTGTCTGATGTAGTGTAGAGAACTGAACACTTGGGGGCGTTATAATGAAAACATATCCCGTGTTTGGTTAAAACTAATAACGATTACACCTTATCATGTGTGAAGAGGTAGCGCTGTGTTATTGTTCTCTAATTCTGGGGTTCTGATCCTAACCCCGTCTCCGTCTCTTGTCTCTTCAGTTCCACGCCATGGTGTCTTATAAGCGACTGACCCCGGAGGAGGTGAATTTCTCGGGCGTGCCGTTACTGCAGTCCCGTGACGATTCTCAGGACGGCGAGCCGAAGCCGGAGGATGCGGAGCGCCCTCTGCTGGCCGGCAGGCGTCGGTGCTCCATCACGGCGGCCCTGGTGACCCTGGCAGGCTTCGTCCTGGTGGTCTTCGGTGTCTGGTTACTAGGGACCGTCCTCTGGGTGCGTACCACCTCCTCCATAGGTGTCTACCACCCTCCGTCTCCCGTGGCTCCGCCCGCCAAGGAGAACCGGACGCAACCGGTATCCTGCTCCGTCGTCCCCGAGTCCTGGAGGTTCGACTGCTACCCGGAGCGCAGTGTCGTGGTGACGGAGGAGATGTGTCACGCCAGGAACTGCTGCTTCACCCGTGCGGCCGGCGAGAAGAACGGCGTCCCGCAGTGCTATTACCCGCCGGAGTTCCCGTCGTACGCGCTGGTGGACATTAATGACACGGAGACGGGACTGAGCGGGACGCTGGTCCGTTACCAGAAGACGTATTATCCTAAAGATATCGAGACGCTGAGGCTGGACGTGCTGTACGAGTCCGACAGCAGACTGCGTGTGAAGGTGAGGGATCTGATCGTCGCTCATGTGGTGAGGTCATGTGACCTCTCTGGATGCTGATCATAGCAGCGCAGACTTCTGATCAGTCCTCCTCCTCCTCTCTGTCTGTGTGTGTGTGTCCTGCTGTTCTAGTGAGTGTTGATTAGGTGTGAATGTTCAGGAGTGTTAATCAGCACGGTGTGTGTTCCTCAGATCACTGATCCCTCACAGCAGAGGTTCGAGGTTCCTATAGACGTACCTGAGGCGACGCAGCGGGCCGCGAACCCCCTGTACACTGTCGAGTTCTCCAAACAGCCCTTTGGGATTGTAGTTAAGAGAACGCAGAACGGAGCCGTGCTGTAAGTACCTGAGTGTGTGTGAGTGTGTGTGTGAGTGTGTGTGTGAGTGTGTGTGTGAGTGTGTGTGTGAGTGTGTGTGTGAGTGTGTGTGTGAGTGTGTGTGAGTGTGAGTGTGTGTGTCTCCTATATCCTCAGTGTACTCCACCCCTGTCCTGTACTTGTTGTCTTTAAGGTTAAACACCAGCGTGGCTCCGCTCTTCTACGCGGATCAGTTTCTGCAGATGTCCACGTCCTTACCGTCGAGTTTCCTGTACGGACTCGGGGAACATCGCTCCAGTCTGATGCACGACACGCAGTGGAGCACCTTCACCATGTGGGCCCGGGACGCGGCGCCGGAGGTTCTGACCCGCCTCGCTGCTCAGATTACACCTGTCACCTGTTATTACACTTTATATACACAAGAAACTGTGTGTGTGTGTGTGTGTGTGTGTGTGTGTGTGTGTGTTAGACTGAACTACAGGTTTATTCCTCAGGAGAACGTACAGGAGACACACCTCAGTGTATAAACGATCATTCAGACAGAATATATAATCCACAGTTAATCTGATATGAAATGCTTAAGAAGGTTTAATATCGGAGCTGGTGTGTGTGTGTGTGTGTGTGTGTGTGTGTGTGTGTGTGTGTTGTGTGACTTTTGTTGCGTGTTGTCAGTGATGATGGAGTGGAGTTTCAGATTTCAGAATCAGACGAGTGTTTGTTTGTTTCCTGTAGGAGCTGATCAACCTGTACGGCGCTCATCCGTTTTACTTGACCATGGAGTCTGACGGACTCTCACACGGCTCCTTCCTGCTCAACAGCAATGCTATGGGTGAGACACACACACACACACACACGGTCATATTTATACTGTACATGCACACAGCAGATAGTGTGTGTTTGTGTTATCCAGAGTTAATTAGAGGACTTTGCTCTGTGTATCTGGATTCAGGTTTATTGCCGAGTCTACAGAGATAAGATTCAGAGTTAACGACTCTCATTATTTATTAGCACCAAAAAAACAAACAAAAAAAAGCATGTGCGCGAGTCTCTGATGTCCATGTGCATTTCTGAAATCCTACTCAACGTAAATTAAAACGTATAGATTAAACACACACACACACACACACACACACACACACACACATACGTTACACACAGATGGACAGGAGGGACGAGGCGCTGTGTGTGAAGACCTGACTGTATTCACAAAGCTTCTTAAGCCTAAAAGTTGCTTCTAGTGATCTAGTGATGAAAAATCTTAGAATTATGACATTTTCTTAGACTTTCCGCTTAAATTTAGGATTAAATCTTAGTAAAGATAAAAATGATTCACGAAACATCTCGGCCCTAAAAACAGCTCCTAAGGTATAAATAGTTAAGAGTAGAGACGAGGACTTTTAAGAGGCTTAAGAGTTTCTATATAAGAGGACAAAATGGTGTAAAGAAGAAATATTCTCCAAACACTGAACGTAAAGCTAAAAGTAAACGCGGCTCTTTTGTCCAGTCTGGTTTTCTTCTTGTTTTACTTCCTTCCGTCTCAAGTCAAGTCGAGTCAAGTCGGCTTTTATTGTCATTTCAACCATATACAGTTGAGTACACAGTGAAACGAAACAACGTTCCTCCAGGACAGAGGTGCTACATACATGCAACGACATAAAGTAACAACACAACATAAATTTAACAACGCAGATTTTTTACATTTTTAAGTTAACCTAAAAGAGGATCAATTTCTATACAAAAAAGAGACGACAAAGACAGCAGACAACAAAGTGCACGTGGATTGTTGGCTACAGACCATCCAAAAGTGCAGCTTAAATAAACTGTCCTGTGATCATGTAAACTGTAACAGCTGAGACATTTCGCTCCCATCAATCTGAAATGGATCACAAGTAATAAAATCAGTTTAGTAAATAAATGTAAGAACTTTAATATAGTAACGACTGTGTGGAAACTGGTTGCTTTAAAAGTCGACACATTTTCAGCATCTGGCTGTTTTAATTCTGTCTATTATCATATAGTCTATTTTTACAAAGAGCGCATTTCAAGACCTTTACAGAGGTCAGAGGTTATTTTTTATCAACCAATCACAGTGCTTGCATCATCCCTAGCAACAGGTCGACCACGCCCCCTCACTAAGATAAAGGGCTTGTACTTTTTAGGCTGAGACAGGAGCTCTCTGAGAGAAGTCTAAAAGCTTTGTGAACACGGGTTCTGCTCACTAACAGCTGGCTGCTGCACATCTGTAACACAGCGCCTGGTTTATTCCTCTTATACCGCATCCTCCTGTTAACGTCTCATCAGTTCTCACACACGCACATGTGTGTGTGCGCGTGTGTGTGTGTTTTATTGCTCTCATACAGCCACAACATGCAGGAGCTCTCGTTATTAAACATAAATACAGTCTGAATTCTTACACACTGCTGCTGTGTGAAAGAAATAAAACACCGAACGGAAAGAAAGAAGGAGATTTTTAATGTTGCATTCTTTCATTTTCCCTTCTTTCTTTCTTTTTTTCTTTCCTTCTGCTTTTCTTTTGTTCTTTTCCTATTTTCTTGTTTTCTTTTTAGTTCATTTTTCACTTTGTTTGTCCTGTTTATTACTCGTTTATCTCCTGCGGTTTGTCTTTTCTTTCTGTGTTGCTTTTTTAAATCCTCTAAAAAAGAATAATAATAATAATAATAATTGAACATGTTTTAACCTGGGAGAAGTGCACACTCAGTCCTGCGTTCTCCCTCTGACTGTTACACGGCGCTGGCTGACACTGGAGACTCCTTACTCTGATGTTACAGACACAGTACTGCAGCGGAACAGGTCGCCGTGGCAACCAGACCCTGTGAAGCAGCTGTGGTTGTTTGAGTGATTTAAACACTGCGTGTATAAATGTGTGTGTGTGTGTGTGTGTGTGTGTGTGTTTCTTTAGATGTTGTTCTTCAGCCTGCCCCGGCGCTCACCTGGCGCACCATCGGGGGGATTCTGGACCTGTACGTGTTCCTCGGCCCGGATCCAGGTTCCGTGGTGTCAGAGTACCTGGAGGTCGTAGGTCAGTGAAGGCTTAGTCACATGATCACAGAGTGTTCAGAGCAAGTGTGTGACAATCGTGCGCGCGCACACACACACACACACACACACACACACACACACACACACACACACACACACACACACACAGGGCTTCAGGCTAACTGCATAAGTTCAGTAGATCGTGTGCAGGTCATTGACCTTTAGCTCTGGTGTGTGTGTGTGTGTGTGTGTGTGTGTGTGTGTGTGTGTGTGTGTGAGCAGGGAAGCCTGCGATGCCGGTGTACTGGGCCCTGGGGTATCACCTCTGTCGCTGGGGTTACGGCTCCAGTAACAAAACCTGGGACGTGGTGAGAGAAATGAGGAATTATGGGATACCACAGGTACACGTCGTGTGTGTGTGTGTGTGTGTGTGTGTGTGTGTGTGTGTGTGTGTGTGTGTGTGTGAGAGACAGAGAGTTAAAACTGCAGAAACAAGAGAATTGATCTGGTGTGTGTGTGTGTGTGTCAGGATGTGCAGTGGAATGATATCGACTACATGGACCGCGCCCTGGACTTCACCTTTGACCCTGAGGACTTCTCCACACTGCCTGACCTGGTCAGAGACCTGCATCTGCACAGCCAGTACTACGTCCTCATTCTGGTACACACACACACACACACACACACTCTGTGTGTTTAACATGTAATGATGTTTATAAACACTCCTCTTCTTCTTCTCTGGAGTTCTTTATTTCTTTCTTTTGTTCTGTTCTTCCACCCGTCTGTGATTTATACTTCTCTCTTTGTTCAGTTTCATTTTATTGTAGGATCTCTGTGTCTCTCTCTGTCTTTGTTCCTCCCATCCTTTCTTTCTTTTCTGCTTCATTTAAAACTTAATAAATTTATCTGGTACTAAATACACGTCTGTCTGTCCTTCTTTTTTTCCTGCATGTTTGTTTATTTTTGTCTTTCATTTCTGATCTTTTTTGGATATGTTTCTGGATTTTTTTTCTCTCTTTTTATTTGTTATAATTTTTCTTCTTCTATCTAAAACGTACTCTCTCTCTCTCTCTCTCTCTCTCTCTCTCTCTCTCTCTCTGTGTCTCTCGTCCCCTGGGCGTCTCAGGACCCGGGCATCAGCAGTGTGCAGCCCCCCGGCACCTACGCCCCGTATGAGGATGGAATAAAGAGCGGAGTTTTCATCAACACCTCCAGTGGAGAGACGCTCATCGGGAAGGTACGAGACCGAGAACTAATCAGTGTGTCTCACTCCACACCTCCCATCTGCGCGTGTGTGTGGCGCGTGTGTGTGGCGCATATGTGTGTGTATTGACGAGTTGCCCGTGTTCCTCAGGTCTGGCCCGGACTCACAGCGTTCCCGGACTTCTCCAACCCGGACACACACGACTGGTGGTACCGGAACCTGAAGCGGCTCCACAGCTGGGTGTCGTTCGACGGCCTGTGGATCGTGAGTGACGCGTGTGATCGCCGCCGCCGCCGCTTTAATCACCACACTCACACTCACTGTCTGACCTTTCTGACCTTCACGTCTCCTCTCTGTCCAGGACATGAACGAACCTTCCAACTTCTTCGATGGATCTGCAGACGGCTGTCCAGACACCGAGCTGGAGAACCCGCCGTACACACCCTGTACGCACGCACACACAAACACACACACACGCACGTGCTAAGTAGGGTGGGGTACTTACAGTACGGTAATCACCGTGTGCTCAAGTTAGAGTGTGTGTGTGTGTGTGTGTGTGTGTGTGTGCGCGCGCGTAGATGTTCTGGGTGGCAGTCTGAGGTCCAAAACCGTGTGTGCGTCCGCACTGCAGAGAAACTCCTCCCACTACAACCTGCACAGCTTATACGGGCTTATGGAAGCCAAAGCAACTGCGAGGTACACACACACACACACACACACACTAAAAGATATGCCTTATTTTCATTATTGAAAACGTTGAGTTTGGTGTGTGTGTGTGTGTGTGTGTGTGTGTGTGTGTGTGTGTGTGTGTCAGTGCTCTGATAAAGATCCTGTCCAAGCGTCCGTTTGTGATTTCCCGCTCCACATTCCCGAGTCAGGGGAAATACTCGGGTCACTGGCTGGGAGACAACAGGAGCCAGTGGAAGGATTTATACATGTCCATTTCAGGTAGTGTGTGTGTGCGGCGCTGCGGTGGGGTGTCCTGCGGGGGGGAGGGGCGGGGGACTTCCTGTGCGCATCACTGTTACTGTAACCCAGACCTGATTATTTTACATCACAAAACTCTCAGCGTACATGCGTCTGTTACCATGGTAACAGTAACACACCCAAGTGCTTTCCTTCCTCAGGCATGCTGACCTTTAACCTTCTGGGCGTTCCGCTGGTGGGAGCGGACATCTGCGGCTTCTCCCAGAACACCACGGAGGATCTGTGTGTGCGCTGGACTCAGCTCGGAGCGTTCTACCCCTTCACCAGGAACCACAACACCAAAGAGTCAGTGGTGTGTACCACGGCTCCGCCCTCTCTCTCTCTCACACACACACACACACACACACACACGCCTCACTCTGTTCTCAGTCTGTTTTAAAATGTGTCTGTAACGTTTGTGTGTGTGTGTGTGTTTCTCAGCCTCAGGATCCCACCGTGTTCAGTCCAGCTGCTCGGACAGCGATGAAGGAAGCCCTCCTCCTCCGTTACTCCCTCTTTCCTTTCCTTTACACACTCTTTCACTACGCACACGTGCGCGGACACACCGTCGCCAGACCTCTGTTTTTCGAGTAAGACAATCTGGTTTTTTTATCTTATTTTATATATTTTTGGCAGTAGCGGCGAGGCCGTACACACACACACACACACACACACACACACACACCAGGAGCTCTTTCTGCCGGTCCGTCATTGATAGGAGCGTGTGCCGTACTGTAGCTCCTGCGTGCGACATCAGGCTTCTGAACGGCCAACATGCCGTTACAGCGTTATACCGCCACCTGCTGGTTTGGGTTTCTGGTTAAAGGAGGAAAATTCTGTTTTTGAAAATTCCTGTTTTAAACCGAGGGTAGTTACGTCTAGACTGATTCTTTACTGCTCTCCCTGCATTCTTCATCATCATCATCATCATCACTGTTGTAATTATTGTTTATTATTGTTGTTGTTGTTGGTATTATCTGTACTTCACATGTGTGTGCCGCTGCACTGTGTAATCTCGCACACGTTCCCCCTCAGGTTCCCCAAAGACGGAAAGACGTACGCGGTGGATAAGCAGTTCCTGTTGGGGAGGAGTGTGTTGGTGACGCCCGTGCTGGAGCCGGGGGTGGAGGTGGTGGTGGGGTACGTACCCCAGGGGCTCTGGTACGACTTCTACACTGTAAGACCCTCACGCACGCACTCGCTCATTAATCCAGAAACACTCATACAGCTGATCTGATGTAAGGAGTAAACATGTGTGTGTGTGTGTGTGTGTGTGTGTGTGTGTGTGTGTGTGTGTGTGTGTGTGTGTTTGCTACAGGGCGACTCATTGCTCAGTAAAGGAGAAGAGATAAAGCTTCACGCTCCTCTGGACAAAATCAACCTACACCTCAGAGAAGGATCCATCATTCCCACACAGGTACTGAGCATCTCACACACACACACACACACACACCTGTGTTTCTGGGTTTGGGTAATTATATAATGCTTTATATTTATATGATGTACACTATAACTGGTACTGATACAGGCATCAATAATACTAGTACTGATACTATCAGTACCTGTTTTAGTACCAGAACCAGGATTGGTGTTAATAATACTAAGACAGGTACTGATAATAGTACCAGTATTTTAACCTAAAGTACTGGTACTACTAATATTGGTACTGGTACTAATACTGGTGCTGATATTATTAATACTGGTACTAGTACTGATACTGAAAATAATAATACAGGTTCTGATAATACTAGTACTGGTACTCATAATACTAATATTGGTACTGATCCTAGTACTGGTGTTGATACTGGTACTAATACAGGTGCTGTAACATTAAAACATTTGTTTCAAAGCAACTCAGTGACATGTTTTTATCAGATTTGTGCTCTACGTTACATTCTTATATTTTGATCAGAGGTTCATACCTGAGGTGTAGTCTGTTAGAGTGACGTGTGTGTGTGTGTGTGTGTGTGTGTGTGTGTGTGTGTGTGTGTGTGTGTCAGAGACCCAACACCACCCTGTGGGTGAGCCGCACGCAGCCCCTGCACCTGGTGGTGTGTGTGAGTCAGGACGGTCAGGCCGATGGAGAGCTCTTCTGGGACGACGGAGAGTCTGTGGACACCTACGAGAAGGACGAGTACGCCTACGTCCTGTTCAGCCTCAAACAGGTACTGCACAACCGCGCCGCTAACACGCGTACGCCGCCCCGAGGCACGGCTGTCGCCACGGAAACGACACTGTAGTAGAAAGAAAGAAAAGGACTGAATTCAGCTTCACCTCTGTTTCTGTACTTGTGTGTCATTACTCACCGAGTTCTCCACGCTCTCTAGAACACGATGACCTCTGAGGTGGTGCGCAGTCACATGGAGGCCACGTACCTCACGGTGGAGACGGTCTCGTTTTACGGCGTGAAGGCGGAGCCGAGAAGTGTGACTGTGAATTCACAGGAAGTGACGTTCAGCTACACCAAGCAGGTGACGCGTCCAGACCGAGCGTGATCACGAGGAGAAACGCCTCTGGGATTAAACCTAATAATGTCCTCTCTGTCTCTCTGTCTGTGTCCCCAGGTGTTGAGAGTAGACGAGTTGGGTCTGAACCTTGTGCAGAACTTCACCATCAGCTGGAAGTGATCGGGAATCAGCCACCCTAAAAATGAAAGCTTGTGTATCTTTTTTTTTTTTTTTTTAAGAATCTAATCTTTAGAAACGTGATCAGTTGTTACTCGGTTATTTCACTGAGACGTGAGGACGTGCCGTTCCTGCAGAAACACCCCAAAGAAAACCTACAAGAGTTCCATTCATTAATTATATATAAACCTAATGATAAAAAATGTTATGTTGTTTTAATTCTCCTGATGATTACTCTGTGTGTGTGTGTGTGTGTGTGTGTGTGTGTGTGTGTGTGTGTGTGTGTGTGATGGTCCTAGTGTTCAGGGAGCGGGCGTGGTGCAATAAGCTCGCCCAGGAGCGGGTGTCCGTGTTGGAAGGATGATGATGAACATTTCTGTCCCTCAGTTTTAATCCAACAGTAAAACAATCATGAATTAGGACAGCGAACAGGTGTGTGTGTGTGTGTGTGTGTGTGTGTGTGTGTGTGTGTGTGTGTGAGAGAGCACATGTAAGGGCAGATGGCACCACTCCTGCGAGACCACTGAAGGGGAAAGGACGATTCACATGTAAATCTGAGCCAATCGGGAGGCAGTGGGCGGAGCTATCATTCGTTATGAACATGCAACGGTTTGTTTGTTTGCTTAGTCGTTTTATTAAAGATGAATATGTGCTGCTGAGAATCTGACTGATTAGACTGGGTTATAAAGAGTGTTTTATTCAGAGGTACAGTGACGGTACACACACACACACACACACACACAGCACCTCCTGCATGTTTAAACCTCAGCACTGGACTCAGCACTCAGATCTTATTGCACTTGTATATTTTTTCTGTAATCCTCTGACATTTGCTGACCCGTGGAGGTTTCAGGAGGAGATTACTGTACGTGTTCGTTACTCTACGTGTATTTTTGTGTTGTTTATAACATTCCGTGCCTTCGAGCCCATCAGAGCTGTGATTTCCGCTGCTGCTTCTTTAACCGTGAATGTGTTGAGCTCTGAATGAAGCTGGAACCAGACCGCCGCTGCCGCGCCGCTGCATTCATGCACAGATTCCACAGCTTTGGAGTTTTTCTTTTTTTTTTCAGATTTAAATGTAATTATTCTCTGCATTTGTGTGTGTGTGTGTGTGTGTGTGTGTGTGTGTGTGTGTGTGTGTGTGTGTGTGTGCGCGCACGCACTTTTAACAACGATGTAAAAATAAAGATATTCTCAGGTTTGAACAAATTCCAGATTGAATTTTCCTGATTTTATTATTTAAAAGCAAAAGATCATTACACACAGCAGTCCTCTAGAGGACGGTCACTATGGACACGCTATATTGCCAGAAGTATTGGCTCACCTGCCTTTACATGCACATGAACTTGAGTAACATCCAATTCTTAATCCATAGGGGTTAATATGATGTTGGCCCCGCCCCCTTTGCAGCTATAACAGACTGAGAGCCACGCCTTCTCGTCCACTACATACAGTTTAATTTAAAACTGCCAGGTGAACTGAATAACACTGATTATCAGTTACACCCCAGTAAACTAGTACCAGGATCATGGACACTACTGTATATTGCAAGTTATATAACAATATTGTGGCTTTTTTGGTCTTTCAGTTTTTCCAATGAATCCTAATCAAGTCTGTTTCAGTTCAATACCAAATATAGGAAGAGTTCAAGGGGGTCAATACTTATGCATAACAACATGCTAATAACAGTAAAGCAACTGAATGTTCCTACAGATGTACTAAATATTCTGTGATCAGTATCGGCGTCCGTGTTCCAGTGCGGAGAGAGGTGCATGCTGGGACTCGGTCACATGATCAGGATTAAACCTTAAAATAACAGCAGCAGCATAAAGGCCTCCAGTAGACCGAGGTCAAAGTTAAACCTGGGCGTGGCCGGTGTTGAGTGCAAAGATAAAGCACGTAGCATGTGGCTAAGCGTGTGTGTGTTTGAGTGAGTGTGTGTGTGTGTGTGAGACTCAGCACGACTGAACAAGTTGCATAGCAGCACCTGAGTGGAAGAAGCCACACCCTGGGGTGAATAATGAACTCCACCGCAGTGCCATAGCTGCCCCCCCATCCCCCCCCACCCCCCCATCCCCCCCGGTTCCCACCCTGGGGTAGTTCCACTGAACACTGGTGTGGAT
>QNUK01000919.1:82500-120000 GCA_013621035.1 Clarias magur | reverse complement strand
GTTGTTGTTGTGTGTGTGTGTGTGTGTGTGTGTGTGTGTGTGTGTGTGGGAACCATGTGAGATTGGAAGCATTCCAGGTTTTCCCATCACTCAGGACATGTGTACCCCAAGTTTTTTGTTAACTAGAAGAGAGTCTATAAACTTCCTGTGTCCTTTAGGAACATGCAGATGGTTCCGAACTCTCACCTTATCCCCGTCCTGAAAGCAAGGGGTGCGAGCGCCGCGCTTGGCATCAGTATACAGTTTTGTTGCAGCCGTGCGGACCGTTTGGTGAACAGTCATGTCAGTGGTGGAGCACGCCGGAGGAGTGTGCATTTGTCTGCCTTGCAAGAAGTCGGTTACAGCAGGTTTTCCATGGCAGGTGTTGCTGCATGGCCGTTTGGACCGAGTGTCGAGCACACAGTTAAATCTCTCTACAGTATCCATAGCTGCTGGATAGTAGGAAGAGGAACCGTAGTGCCAAATATTCAGTTTTTTTTTTCAGGAAAGCAGCAAAGGCTGTACCACGACAGAGGTAGAAGTAAGCAGCGGAACTTGCTGTACCACGACATTAGTCCCAGTAAGGAGGAGCGTAAGGTAGGCAGGTGCATCAGAAGGAGCAGGAGCATTGAGTATTGCCGCTGTTGCTAAATTCTTCATCAGAATCTTTAAAGGTTTCTGCTGCTTTTTTTATTTTTCGAGGTTTATTGCTAACGGTTGTTGCATTTTACTTTTGTCCATCTCATGTCTAGTTTGTGAAATTTCTTTCATTTTATTGTACTTTGTTACGTCTCGGGCACAAGAATTTCCTCCAGGATTAATAGTATCTTACCTCGGTGCCGATTTCATTAAAAAAATTTTTTAAGGTGTTAGCACATACTGTTAATGAGCAGCGCGTATCTCCGTCATAGCAAATAACTTAGCGAATAATTCGCTCCTCCCACACAGGATGGAAAGTTCAGAGTGGGATTATAAAGAAACTGCCACGTTTTACCGCCTCAGACGCCTTCAAAGTCTCAAAACTCAACCTAACGGTGAGCGCGCGGGTGGAGCAGCTGCAGGACGCGCGCGATTTCCAACTAATTAGCGCTGGCGGTGTTGAGGCTTGTGTGTGTGTGTGTGTGAGATGAGTGGGTTCACTCTCAGAGTGGGCACTAAAAGGCAGATCGAAGGGTTTTAACGCGCGTGATGTTTGATGATGGAACTCCATATTAATGTGTATCTGTTGCGTCACTCTGAAGCTTCAGCGCTCGGGACAGAGTGGATCGTATTTGTTTGGAGTCAGTGTGGCGATACGCGACTCCGCACACAGAACAATCGTTTATTGTAAGGCGTAGCGTCTCGTCCCGCGGAGGTCGTAGCACACATGATGTCTGGGTGGAGAGCTGAAGCGCTCTTTGTTCTCCTCATGTTTCTTAACCGTAAGTGAAAGTAAGACTTGTTCATGTAAGCAGAATGTACACGTGTCCAAGCGGCAGAAGTTTCCATGAGCTCTTTATTTCCTGCCTGTGAGTAGTCGTCGTTCCAGCAGTCTCTATATCACTGGGAGTTTCCCAGGATTAAACCCTGAAACTGGGAGAACTGGTGCGCAGAGTGAAAGTGAAAGTTTATCTGAGTTAATGCTGGAATCACAGACATGTCTTGTTGTGCTGGTGATGTCTGTGCAGGTCTCAGGGGAGGCCTTGTCTGCTCCGACACACACACACACACACACACACACACACACACACTGGATTATGGACTGGATGGAGAAGTTTTCCTGTCTGGGCTGGATTGCTCTTTCGTTATTTTTGGTGATAAGGATCAGGTTTAGTAAATTCCGGTTGGTTTGGTCGTGCCGGGTTCAGGTTGTTCCTCTTGATCCCGGATTCATTCATCTGTGATCTTCACTGCGAACTCGTCTTTGTGTCTGCGTCCCCCAGAGGACCGCCTCCAAGCATTTCCTGTCTCTTTATTTACTTTAGCTTCTTATTCATCATTCTAACAGCGGCTCAGGAATTAGACAGCTGTACAAAATCACACGGTGGGGAGGCGACCAGAAGCACACAGCTGGATCGGATCAGCGCTCGCGATAAACGATGCGTCTCGGGTTCAGGGCCGAAGTTCATGTTGGAATTCTGTGTCCTGCTAACGGAATGTTCTAGAATAGCATTGATGATAATGAGACAGAACCAAGCGTTTCACCAGAACTACAGCATGGTTGTGAAATCGCAACACACACACACACACACACACACACACAGCATGATGTTTAAAAATAACCGCATTACAGTCAGTCACACAGTCAGACTGATGCGTCTGAAACACATGCTGCTGTGTAGACGTGTTCATAGCTTCCTGAATATTAATGAACCTGGAAATTGCTGTTGTATTCACTACAGATAGAGATTTCAGCTGAAGCATTAACACACACACACACACACACCTTCTGGGGAGCTCTGAGACCTGGGATAACTTGTTAAAGACGTCATCACATACGGGACCTTTAAACAGACGTCCTTTTCAACATCATATGTAATTTATGCTTCAAATTGTTTACAATTAAAAAATGCCGTTTGACGTCCTCGTGTGTGTGTGTGTGTGTGTGTGTGTGTGTGTGTGTGTGTGTGTGTGTCGTGTCATCAGGCGTTCCGTGTGGCAGAGGAGCAGCTGAATATTCCGGCTCTGCTGGATGCAGAAGACATGGTGGCTCTGAGAGTTCCTGATCGTCTCAGCATCCTCACCTACGTCTCGCAGTATTACAACTACTTCCACGGCCGCTCTCCCAGTAAGACCTGCAGGACCAGTGATACTCATACACACTTTATGGTAGACATACTCACACTGCCTGTCTGACTGTCTGTCTGGAGTCGGGGGTTTAGCAGGAGTCAAGAGGCCGTCTGAGGAACCCATCGACCGGACGTCCGGGAGCAAGAACCCACCGGTCACAGCTAAAGTTCACAGCCCACCGAAAACCATCACAGAACCCAGCAAGGTAACATTGGTGAATCCAGTGACTCAGTCTGGGTTTTCTGTCTTAACTTGTGATCAGAAAGTGGAAGAGAAGTCAGCGTAGGTGTTGTGCAAACACGATTCACAGGGAAACGATGTGAAGCTTGCGATTGTGTAAGAGTTCACCTCCGGCACCGAGTGATGAAGAACAGAGTGGAGCTCAGGTGATGATCTCAGGATCCGATAAACAACACGAACAGCATCACGAAGACCACAGAGTGAAGGGAAAGTGATGAACAATCTGGGTTCGTTACCCTAGAATTAGGAATACCTGGAGATAGAGAGAGTCAGAAGTTTAGGAGGACGAGGAGCAGATGGAGAAGCTGAAAAACATAAGGAACGTCGGATATTTAGGGAACATGCTAAATAGTGGTCTGGTCTGAGGAGAATAAAGGAGTTTGATGTACACCCTGAGGACACCATGCCTGCTGGGAGGCTTGAGGATGTGGGCGGGGCGGGTATGGTGGCGTGGAGGGGAGGTTGGCGTTGCGGTGCGAATGGTCTATCAGCAGGGATGGAGTGAGAACTGGAGCTACATACAGAGCAACACACGGTTCATTATGTGGGCGGAGCTTCACCTTTCACAAGGACAACGAGGCTCAACATTCTGCCTAATCTGTGCTGGAGTTACCACCAAGAACCCGAATGTGCCAAGACGGCTCAGCTAAACTTCACACTCCAGTGCGATGAAGAATCTGCTGCAGGACTTGAAAAGTTCGTCATCAGCTCCTCCTTTTATTCATTTTGCCAGGAAGAAAGTGTGCAAAGTGAAAACAGACATCATTCCAGTTGAAGGTGTTTCTACTGCGTGTACTCACTCGGGGGCGTGAATACTTTCTGTCAGTGCGGTTAATTTGAAGAACGGGTTTCTCGCTCGTCTGCATTGCTGTGGTTAAGTGTGTCTGTTTAATGCCGTTAATGAGCTGCTGTTTGTTTTTGCAGAGGGACGTCCCTGTCGAGCGTCCTGATAAATCTGGCACAATAAACCGGGGCTGCAGCATCTGCAACCAGCACGTCCACCTCGTGCAGAGACACCTCGTGGACGGGAAACTCTACCACAGGAACTGTTTCAAGTATGATACTCGTCAGATTTCATTACTACACTACGCTACAGCCGCGTTCACAGGCTGCTTTTACTAATACAATGTAAGATTTACATGACGTGAGACCTCCCCTTGTCCTCCCCTTGTCCTCACCGGGGTTTGTGTTTAGTCTCCGTGTATGAATTTATTTGTCCCTACACACAGCTTTTCTGCTTATATAAGATTCTCATGAATACTTTTGAATATATATATATATATATATATATTTTTTTTTTTATTAATGTTGCATCATTAAATGTAAAAACTTCATACATGTTCTACGTCACCCTGTTTAACGTGAGCGTGATTTCGACTCGGTGAGAACCCCGTCCCCGTCCCTGTCCCCGTCCCCGGTGCCGTGGTTCAGTAGCTGCTCAGAATTTGCCGTGCTGCAATGTCAACAGATGTAATCTGGCACACATGAGCAGTGAGTCACTGAACACACGTCAGGCGCCCGGGGGGAATTTCCAGTGAATAATCATCAGCAGTGTACATGAGTGAAGTGATTTAACGTGTGTATGAGAGTTTCAGAGCGATTCTGATGAGGTTTGATGATGATGTTGTTTCTCTGTAACAGATGCAGCGAGTGTTCCAATATTCTCCTCTCAGGAACTTACAAACCTGGAAAAGAGCCCAACACTTTTATCTGCAAGTCGCACCAAAGCACACAGAAGGCTCCTCCTGCTCAGGTCGCACCCCCTGCACGCTACAACGAGACTACACCAACCATCAGCAAGTCACCGCCGACCCCAAAGGACATCACGCTCAAGAGTGTAGGAAAAGACCCCACGCAGCCTAAGCAAGGCCTGTTTTGGTCAGCGAAAAAGAATACAAGCCCCTCTGCCCCCTCACCTACTCCTACACCTACTCCTAGAGCCGCGCCCTCACCTGCCCCCACAACTGGGGCCCCTAAAGTTGCCCCTTCACCTGCCCCAACAGATGCTGCTCCTAAAGTTGCCCCCTCACCTGCCCCCACAGCTGGGGCTCCTAAAGCTGCCCCCACAGGTAGAGTCCCTAAAGCTGCCCCTTCACCTGCCCCCACAGCTGCTGCTCCTAAAGCTGAGCCTACACCTGCCCCCACAAATGCCCCTAGAGCTGCCCTTCGCTATAAACCCACAGCAAAGGATTCTGTGACTGTGATTGTGAAACATCCTGCTGAAGAGAAAGTACTCGCAGAGACGCCCAAAGGCCCGAGCAGCTCCATCCTCAAGAACATGGAGGCCAGACAGAGGTGAGCGTTGGAGTTATGGAGCGGTTAGGGTCAGGGGTCAGGGTGAGGATTAGGGTTGGGGTAGGGTTAGGGTTTAGTTGGGGGCCAGGGTGGGTTGGGGTCAAGGTGGGTGTTGGGGTTAGAGGTGGTGGTTATGGGTAGCTTCAGGGTTCTGTGAAGGTTAAGTGTAGATTGACAGAAAGTAACTTGAGGGCAGCTGAGTAAAGTGTTGTGACCTGGATCAGGACCAAAGTAGTGAATTTTATCAATTAAATGATAAATAGCAGTGACGTTATTTATCCATGTTTTATTAGTAATTGCTAAATTTATTTTATAAACTTACTAAGCTACTTGCTTAAGAACGTAACTAACTTACACAATTTCTCACATTCCTTATGAATATTAGTTTAATAAACTAAAATGTGAAGTTACAAGAAAAAGTTATGTAAACACTTGCATTAATTCTGAACTTACAAAGTTACAAAAGTGGAACCTGAAGTTTATTATAAACTGAATTAAAAAAACAGCTGATGTGACTTATTACTGAACCAGTTTCTGGACTTCTGATTTACTTCTGAACTATAAACATACAGGCGCTCTGGTTAACGTACTAAGAACGTCTTTATTCATTTCTTTACCTTATTTGCTCATACAGTGTTTTACTTTGAATCAGGAACTTTCTTCTGAACTTAAAGACAAACTTAGCAGAAATAAAAATAGCTTATTAACTCTTGACATTGTCTTATGAATTGTTTTTTTTAATGATCACATACTAAGGACTTTATGTATGAATTACTTGCAACTTTAAATACTTAGAAAATACTTTTAATATTAAGCTTAATGCCAAACCCTCGTTTACAGTTTTACTCAGAAGATAATTATTACTTAATCACTGACACACTAACACACCTGACGTTCCTAACAGGCAGTAAATTTCTCCTAAACATGCTTCAGTCTAAAGAGTTTGTTCATTGTAGACCTGCTTACAAACGTACGTACCTGAGAAGATCCTTAACATCCTTACTTCTTCAAGACCTTACAAACTTACCAAGAACTTAAAGTACCAAGAACATAAACGGAGTATTTACAAACGTAATCATCTATTTAATGGCTAACTTGGTAACTTTCCTTGCTAGTAATCTCATTTAATTATAGACGTGGCTTCTTCTAAAGATGCTTTTTAAACTTGTGGTTAGAATGACACGAAGCCATTGTTTAATGTTTATCTAATGAGCAGAAGGACGTAACGATGTGGTGGTTTTGTGATTAGATCTTTATATCACTTTAAACACTGTAATCTCATTTCCTTCTTTTCTGTGACAACAGATTCTTCGAGGCCGGTAGCAGCTCCGCGAGCCCCGTACCTGCAGCTAAGGGCATCATAACAACGCCAGCTAATGAAAAGCCAGGTGCAGGAGGCGCAGGAGCTGCCGGAGGTGCAGGTAAAGACAAGCTGGTGCAACGAACTGACAGCTGGGCAAAAGAAAAGAACAAGGGAAAGGAGAATGAAAGTGAAAAGGAGAAAGCGAAGTCTGTCATTAGCAAGTTCGTGTTTGACGATAGCAGCAGAAACAGCAGCCCGCTTTCCCAGCACGCGGGCCTGAGAGCTAACGCTAAGTAAGCACTTCTTGTATCTTTTTATATAAATAACTCTGGTCAGGCTTTTGGTCACAACAAAGAGTTTTTTTTTTTTTTCATTTTGAGGTTTATGTCGCCCCCTTGTGTAGCATCAGTGCTAACACAGCTCTCTTTTCCCTCCTAACTATTTTCTCTACAGGACTATCGTTTCTCCCGCACCCACCGCCAGGGCCGGACAGACCGCCAGGGTTCTGCTGAAAGCCCCGAAGTTTGATATCGATCTCGGGACAGACACGAGTCCAGCCGGGCCGTCCAGCTGGCTGCGCTCCCGAGACAAATCTCCACCCAGAGCAGCGAACGCACAGCCTTCCGACAACAAGGGTGAGAGCGCGGGCAGGCGTTCACGATGTAGACCAGAATAAACCGGTTTTATCTCCTTATAGAGTTCCACTACACCGAGTGAACTGGGCCGGACCAGAACTCGTCAGTTTAACAGTTCTCTGAGGTCATGTAGAATATGATGATGATGATGATGATTATGATGATGATAAACGCTAATGTTAGTGCATCATTAAATATTCATTAAATAATTGTTTCATTAATATTTGTTTATTTATCTACTAATATACAAACTTGTGCACTTAGTAATGTATTTACATAATAAGAAACCTAAATATTAATAAAACTTATTATAGAATATAATAGGTTTATTTTTTACTATTTAATATTTAACACGTTTGTTTATGTACTAATTAACTTATGGACTTCTTCTTATTAGCATCTTGTAAATTATTAATGTTCTCAGAAACTCTCTGCAGGACTGATGTGTACAGAGGTGTGAGGGTGTGTGTGAGACTAATCCTGACAAACTCTAAAAATAATAATTCAGATTTTTACTTTAATTGATGATTTACATGGTTAGCAGTTGGTCAGAGGTTGAGTTAGTGGCGTGCAGGTTATTGCTCTCTTTTGCCCCCTAGTGGAATATCGGAGAACTCTAATTCTGATCTATAAAATAAATTAGACTTCAGATGTTCTGTATATTGTGTGTATATCCGCATGCGGCCCCTGGGTGGTGTACTGTATATTCTGTTTGTGTGTGTGTGTGTGTGTGTGTGTGTGTGTGTGTGTACTGTCTATTTGCCCCCTGAGCTTCACACACTCCTGACCGAGCCACTCTTACTGTTTCAGAGAGCGATGCAGCTCCTTCAGCCTGGAGATCTCAACTCAAACCTGTGGAGAAGAACACGAAGTAGGTCTCGCCGCGCGTCTCTGTGCGGTCTCGCCGCGCGTCTCTGTGCGGTCCCACCGCGCGTCTCTCCTGACTCTCTTGCGTCTGCTTTCTCTTGCTGAGACTTGCTGTATGTTACTAGTTTTCCCTGTATTCTCTTAACTCTGTGTTTTGATTGGTCGACTCTCCAGGTGGTCTGTCTCTCTCGCTCCCTCTCGTCTTGACGCGCCTCCTTCCTCGCTACGCCGCACGTCACCGTCGACATGTCGCATCTGAGCCGCTGGCCTCTGCTTAGCCACACCCGTATCTCTTCTTTCCCTGTCCTCTTTAACACCTGCACCTGCTGTAAAGGTGAGGGGACGTTCCACGCGTGTTCCACAGCTCGGGGCAGAGGGACGCGGCCAGTTCGTTCACTTCTGCGCTTCTTGCTTTTCTGCTCGTCAGATCCGGAAGCCCTCAGGACTCCTCGCCGGCGAGCGACCCGAAGACGTCTAATAGGGTGGCTCGGCCCTGGGAGTCGGCCAACGAGAGCTCCACACCGCCATCTACTGCTCCTGTTCATGCAAACAGCGGCGGCGGCACCAAACCTCCCTCGAGCGTCGTGCTGGAGATCAGGCTCGCGCCCGGAGACGACGGATTTAAAGGTGAGAGAGTTTGTGATCAGTTTATGCTGTAATTCATAACCGTGACTCGGCCCTCGTGTAAAACGCCTCAGCCGTGTCTTTATGCTCATCCACTAAATACCAACCGCAACTTCTTCAGGAATCCAGCAGTTGATCACCGAGGGAGAGTTTAGAGCGCTAGTGAATGTTACATGTTTAAGTGTTGATAACTATGGCGTTTTTTTTTTCTCCTAGGGATCATTTGCTCTGTTTTATTTTATGATTGTGTCTCTGCCGTCACTCATTCTTATCAGAACTCTACAGCTGGAGCAGCAGCGCCCTCCAGAGGCAGTGAGGTTCATTACAGTTTGTTAGTATGGTCTCGACCACCTGGGGGTGCTATAGGACAGGAATCTGAAGCGTCTGTCTGTCTGTCTGTGTGTGTGTGTGTGTGTGTGTGTGTGTGTGTGTGTGTGTGTGTTTTTTTTTTACAGATTATTTTTTCTCTTTTTATTCTAGACTTGAACATTGTAAGCAGCTCGTCACACTCTCCATCAGCGACGACGCCGAAGCCCTCGAAGGTGTGTGTGTGTTTAACATCTGTACAGGCTGTGTGTGTGTGTGTGTCTGTTGCGTCAGTCTGAAGCTTCAGCACTCAGTACAGAGTGGATTATATCTGCGACTCATCACACTGAACACCAGACTGCTCACTGACCGATCGAGTGCTTCACCTCTGTTAGAAATGGAAGAGTTTGGAGTCGGTGTGGCGATACGTGACTCCGCGCACACACAAGAATCAGAGTCAGATCTTTCCTCGCCTCTCGTGTTTCCTCGCCGCATCGTTACCTGTTAAACCGCTCGCGTCTAAACCTTCTGCAGGAAGTGACGTGTGTGTGTGGAAGTGACATCACGCGTGTGTGTGTGTGTGTGTGAGAGAGAGAGATGGAGGCACCGTAGCCTCAGTGACGAGAGCTTCAGAAACCTTCACAATTATTACATTAAATATAATAAATCTCTCTCACACACACACACATACACACACACACACACACACACACGCGTGCGCGCACACACTCACTCTCTCTCTCTCTGTGTTCATACTGAATAGTCTTTGCCCTTGTGTGTGTGTGTGTGTGTGTGTGTGTTCCAGCCGGACTACATCCCCCAAAAGGAGATCCTGAAGGAGCTGAAGGAGATCGAGATGAAGCTGGATGATCTGGAGAAGGAGGGCGTGGCCCTGGAGAAGCAGCTGCGGCAGTGTGAGGAGGGTGAGGAGACGCGGGCGTTAGAGGGGCGTGGCCGTGCGGCGTGCCGACCCCACCCACACGACATCACACTGATTAACCAAGTTCTGTTTCTCATGAAATACTTCCTGTAGAGGGACGCGAGTTTGAGCTCCGCTTCCTGTTTGTCCGCCGCATCATTAGCGCAGGCCGCTAGCGGCGTCACTGTCCGGCGGCTTTTAATAGAGTTACAGAACGTTCTTAACGACGCGCTTCAGAAACTTCCTCATCTTCAGAAACTGTTTGTTTATTTCATTATGGGTTTAACTGTAATAACTCGCTCTGACTTTCTGACTTTTGGAAAACGTTTCTTTATCTTTATAAACTGAATAAACACAGGACCGCTCGCGCGTCCACTTCACTAACATGTGATCAGAAGATGATCCTGTTGTTCACTCGCCCCTCCTTCACTCTGTACACACTAACACTCGTGTGTGTGTGTGTGTGTGTGTGTGTGTGTGTGTGTGTGTGTGTGTGTGTGTGTGTGTGTGTCTCAGAGGATCAGGAGGACGTGTTAACGAACGACCTGATGGTGGACTGGTTTAATCTGATCCGCAGTAAGCAGGTGTACATCCGCCGCGAGTCCGAGCTGGTCTACATGTAAATACACCTTTAATATACAGATTACTGACCAACGCCGTCATGTACCGAGAGCATGGGCTGTACAAACTGTGTGTGTGTGTGTGTGAGACAGTGGGAGATCTCAGGACCTGGAGGAGGAGCAGCCTAATGTTGAGGCGGAGCTTCGCAAACTGATGGAAAAACCAGGTAATAATTACTTTCACTTCACAGGTTTAACTTACTGACCAACCAAACCCTCAAACATGCCCCCCATCAAACCACGCCCCATCAAACCACGCCCCCCATCAAACTACGCCCCCACCAAACCACGCCCCCTCAGACACGCCCCCACCAAACCACACCGCCTCAAACACGCCCCCACCAAACCACACCCCCTCAAACACGCACCCACCAAACCACACCCCCTCAAACACGCACCCACCAAACCACACCCCCTCAAACACGCACCCCCCATAATGGGGCTCTATGGGGACGGACTCACTTTTGGATCTAGTGGTCTTTCGAGGAACTGCACGCTTTGGCACTTCTGCGTCAGGTTCCTATTGCCTCGTGCCGTCCACTTTTACTGCCTGGTGACTTACTGATCTACTTATTTATTTATTTAATTAATTATAAGCTTACTGACGTCTGGATATGAATTACTGACTGGTTCCGTCCTGATGACCTCCTGGATTTAATTACTGACTCGTTTACTTTATTGTATCTTTACTTAACGACATGCTGACTCAGTTCACTGAGTTACCGACCTGCCCACGGACTTGACTTCCTGATGGCTTCCCTGCCCGTGTGCCCTGTAGATGTGTGTTTCAGCGTGACCGCTGTATTAACTGTCGCTTTACTAATGACGTCCGCTTCTGGAGAAACGCGACCCCTGAGGTATACCGCCCACGGTCTCGTCTCCAGATCTTTACACGCTCCGGCATCTCGTTCAGGACGGAATGCGGCGAGTTGTTCCTGAACACAGAGAGGGTCTGTCGAGCGAAGTGGCCATTAGAGCGCCGCGGGCGCGCCGTGCTCCTGACGCCCGCGTGCCAAGTGTCAGGTGTTAAGTGAATAAACGCTAACGGCTTCACTCCATGAGACTGTATAATAGATTAAAGTGAAGAAGGACTGCAGAGTTTTATCATAAATTAAACACCAGAATAAGAGCTTTCACTCTGATGATGAAGATGATGATGAACACTCGAGAGCAAAGCATGCTGGGAATTTAATATAATTCAGGATTAAGATAAAGCAAAGTTCAGAAATGATTAGGATAATGTATAGATATACAGTATTTCCTGTAATGAACACTTCATAACGTGTGTGTGTGTGTGTGTGTAGAACACCTGAAGACTTTGCGAGATAAGAAGCGAGAAGAGGAGCTGATGGACAAACTGGTGGAAATAGTCAACGACAGAAACGCGATTGTGGACGGGCTCGATGAGGACAGACTGAGGTGTGTGTGTGTGTGTGATGATGCAGTGTCTAAATCCTGTGTGTTGGTCCGTCGTGGCATCACTGAGACCAGCGTGAACGTCGATCCCTCACCAGTCGCTTCTTCTCCCCGAAGCCCCGACACTGGAGACTCCTTCATGCATGTGGAATGTGACTGTGTTTAGTTAAAGAAGTGTCACTTGTTTGAAATGTTTGTGGGCGGTGCTTTGGTCCATTCAGACAGGAAGTTGTGTCTGTGTTGTGCTACTCATTTCCTGTGTGTTTCTGCAGAGAGGAAGAGGAGGATGAGCAGCTGAATAAGATGATGCAGAACCTGGGTGAGTGGAGACTAGAACTAAAACCTGTCAGATTACACTCCGATTCCAACTGTGTGTGTGTGTGTGTGTGTGTGTGTGTGTGTGGATAATTGTTAATTGCAGGATCAAAGATTTAGTTTTATACTTATGTTATGCTTTATATTATATATAAGTTCGCACTAAACTGTTAAACTCTTTATCCCAGGATTCAGCGGGAAATTTGATCTGTCAGACTTTTTTAGCATAAAATTTGCAAACACACACAAATTAATTAATAAGTTTAAACACTGCTGACTGAAATACTTACAAAAATCTAAATTTCAGCACTTTTCCCAGAATCTTTTATTTATCTTAACTTTTGTGAGTTCACCTTTCCAAAATGTTTGTTGTAAGTCCAGCTCAGTGAGGTGAGAACCTGCAGTCTGTGGCCCGTCACCTGTTAATCACATCCTCAAAACGTCTATTTAAACCAACACGCGCAATATCAATGTGACACTGACGCACGCTAACTGCGCTAACTCACTCTGGACGTGTTAAACACACAAGAAAGGCAACTTTACCGAAGCGCGCGTTCGCCAGTTGCGCTAGCCAAGTTGCAAAGGAGATAACGGACCTGGTCATCGCTGTAGGATCAGACACGAGTCACAGGATTGTTCACCATGCAGGAGATTTTCATTTAACTTCTGTGAAATGTTACAGTTTTATAAAACCTCAAACATTATCATCTGATTCCTCTAACCAGTTTGTCCTGCATTTCTTCATTCCAACGTCACGTTTATAATATAAACATTAAGAAATGTGCAAAAGTCCTTTATATTTCAGTTGAACCCGTTCTTCACCACATTAATGTTGTTCAGTTAACGAGCTGAAGATTGAAATTTTCATCATAAAATCTTTTTTTTTTTCTCTAATGAGAATCACGCGGCTGTGATTTTAAAGTAAACTAAGTGAGAGAACTCTGATGTTTTTCGTTTGGATGATGCAACTTCCTGTCATGTGATGAACGTGAAAGTTTTTGAAAATTCATACAAAATATAAAATCCTATCATAACAACAAGTTAAAGTCGGTGTGAGACGCAGCGCGTTCTGTTACTTTATCCAGAGTTTATTTATTAAAGTTACATTTAGCAGTGTGTGTGTGTGTGTGTGTGTGTGTGTGTGTGTGTGTGTGTGTTGTGGATATTAGAGCAGCGTACAGGGTTTAGCTTTAGCGGTCAGGTTTTGCTTTAACGCTGGTTGTTGTGAGACTGATAATTACTCGAGCACTTACGGCGTGAAGCTTTTAGCGCGGCGTGACAGAACAGATCATTAGCATTAAAGTCTCGTCAGCGCCGCGTTTCTGTTTTTAAAGTTAAAACCTGAAGTTTCTTTACAGGATGCGCTGACACTCAACGCCCTCCGCCTCCGATCAGCGTGATCGCTAACTTCTCTGTAATTGATGCCTCTGTGTGTGTGTGTGTGTGTGTGTGTGTGTGTGTGTGTGTGTGTTTTTATAAAAAGGCCAAAATGTGACTAACACATGAAGTTCTGCGTTCCATTTGTGTGTAATGAGCGCTAATGGAGACGGCGCTCCACACCACGTGACCTGCCCACTTTTTAGCCAAATGAAATGCGCACTCACAAAACAAAACAAAAAAGACTAACATGGTGTAATTCAGCAGGACAATTAAGCTGCTGCCGAAACGCGGGCAAAAGTCAGAAGCATTTGCAATTCATGATTTTAAAAAGTGTTAATCAGTTTTGGTTTTAGACCAAACGCTTCGAAGCGAAACCCGAGCGCTCGCGCAGCCGTGAGACGCCTCCGCCCGAGATTTCGAGCTAACGCTAATCTTTACCTCTGCTTTAGGGAATAAAAAAAACAAAAACAAGCACAGTGAAAAACGTTCTATAATTTAATCAAGAAAACATCACAGTTTAAATGTTTTAATGCTATTTTATATCTTTAAAATCAAACAAATCTAAATATGATGATAAGATCGTTCTCTTTAATAGAGTGTAAATGTAAAAGTTTTTTTTTAATACACAGCGTTTTAGAACATTTAAAAAAATCAAATTATTAAGAATTATTTAAAATATTTCAAATAATTTCATAATATTTTAGGTTGTGTGTATATATGTGTTTAGTAAAGGAATATTATAAAAACAGTGGAATGTTAATAAAGGCTGTACCGCGTGAATTTGACTCTTTGATCGCTGCCGGCTTCCAGTGGGAGATTTATTTTAACATGAACGTCCTTTTCTTCATGTGAACAGACATAAAGAAAGAAAAGAAGAAGAGATCCTCCATGTCCAGGCTGTTTGGGCGCAAGAGCAAGCGCGAGGCCATTGAGAACTGAAGGGGTGTGTGTGTGTGTCTGTGTGTCTGTGTGTGTCTTTGTTTTATCTCTGATCTACCAAAAGTCTTTTCAGCACATCTTTATTATTCTCTTAAATGTCTTATGTTTAATGTAAGACACCAGATCCCATATTTTAAACTCTCTCTCACACACACATGCAAAACAGCAGGTGTGTGTGCGTGCAGATGCTCTTAGCGTTTATAGTAATAACACATGGGCTGTTAGCTCTTACTTATAGTAGCTGCCCACCTACAAAGCTAGCTATATGGCTTAAAGGCTTAAAATGAAAAATCACGACACAGTTGCCAGACATGAATGAATGAAAGGAATCGTGTGTGTTCTTCCACTGAGCGGGACGGGTTTCAGTACGGGTCGGATCACATCACACTCTGAGAAATGAGCTGTGTAACACCGGGGGTGTGGGATGTATTTCCTGTTGTCTATGCTAGGTTTGTCAGTGGACACACTTGGGAGGTTAAACACTGATTCATATTGAATTTGAGTCTCAAAATTGTCTCTGTTCTTTTAATATCAATTTTTTATGGATCATTTTTTATAAAATCCTGAAAAAAATGAGGTGAACCTCTGTAGTATGACCAGCAGGGGGCAGCCAGGGTCTGACACTAAACTACATACTGTAGGAACTGGAAATTCAGTTAAAATAAATACAAATCAGGTTGATAACTTTTTTTAAATGTGTGTGTGAAATATACATATAATATGAGCATGCCAGCGTTGACTAAATAAATTATTAGGTTTTATGTGTATAAACGCTTTTGGATTACTACATGCAAAACATCGTGATTTTTCTGCCATTTATTTTAAAGTTAAATTTTAGATTTATGCTGTGTAAGAAAATTAATAAAGTTTTTTCATGAACTTCCTCGAGTTGACTTGCTTGTGACTTTAGTTAACTGAGTGTAAACTGGTATGATTATGTTGAGAAATTCACCTTCAGTGTAGATGAGGTGCTGAAGTCTCACAGAGTCAAACACGGACACCTGAGAGTCACTCAAGAGGAACAAAGAAGAAAAAACCTGTTTATGGCTTCTAAAGTCTAATTAATTGGTGATGATGATTATAATGATAACATCAGTTAATATCAATAATACTACTAATAATAACTAACACTAATAATACTACTAACAATAATACTAATAATAATAACTAACACTAATAATACTACTAACAATAATACTAATAATAATAACTAACACTAATAATACTACTAATAGTAATAACACTAATAATAACACTACTACTAATAATAATAATAATAACAATTAACACTAATAATATTAACACTAATACCTTCTAAAGTAACACTAATAATAACACTAATAATACTACTAAAAATAACACTAGTAATAATAACTAACACTAATAATACTACTACTAATAGTAATAACACTAATAATAATACTAATCACTACTACTACTACTAATAATAATAGTAATAATAACACTAATACTACTGCTACTAATAATCACACTAATAATACTACTAAAAATAACACTAATAATAATAATACTACTATTAACACTAATAATACTACTAAAAATAACACTAATAATAATAATACTACTATTAACACTAATAATACTACTAAAAATAACACTAATAATAATAATACAAATAATACTACTATTAACACTAATAATACTACTAATAATACTACTAAAAATCACACTAATAATAATAACTAACACTAATACTACTACTACTAATAATAATAAATAATACTAACACAACACAATAATAATAATACTGCTAATAACTAACACTAATAATACTAATAATACTAACACTAATAATAATAGTACTAATAATAATAATAGTACTAATAATAATCACACTAATAATAATAGTACTAATAATCACACTAATAATAATAATAGTACTAATAATAATAATAGTACTAATAATAATCACACTAATAATAATAGTACTAATAATCCACTAATAATAATAATCACACTAATGGCCAATAACATAACAATAATAGTACTAATAATAATAACACTAATAGTAATAATAATAGTACTAATAATAATCCACACTAATATGTGTACACTAAATATGGTACTTTTCTTAATAATATACTAATAGTAATAATAATAATTTAATAATAATCACTAATAATAATAATCACACTAATAATAATAATAGATACTACTAATAATAATCACACTAATAATAATAATAATAATAGTACTAATAATAATCACACTTATAATAATAATAATAATTATAATAATAATAATCACTAATAATATGTATTTATAATAATAACATATAATAATAATAATAATATTTTATATAATAACACTTACTAATAATAATAATAATAGTACTAATAATAATCACACTAATAATAATAATAATAGTACTACTAATAATAACACTAATAATAATAATAGTACTAATAATAATCACACTAATAATAATAATCACACTAATAATAATAATGGAGTAGAAGTATGAGTGATGTTTAAGGCCTGTGCTCTTCATGAGGAAATGTTCAGGGCTTGTTTTGTATTTTGATCGTCTTGAGGAACCTGCTGCAGAACACCCGGCTTTAAAACTGTTTATTTTTTCCAGGTGTAGGGTGTGTGTGTGTGTGTGTGTGTGTGTGTGTGTGTGTGTGTAGAGTGAATTTTTACATATATGTATAAGTGATGTCTAAAACGTATAAAGCTGAAAAGAATTTCATGGTTAAAGGTTATAAAAACTGTGAAAGTGTGTGACATGTTGAATTAAAGGTTTTTACCCGCTGCATAAACACACACACACACACACTGCACTACTATAATCCATTCATTGTGTGTGTATAGATTTCTGGAAAAGACATTAGAGATGACCTGTAGAGACACTCTGTGTTCAGCTCAACCGCACACACACACACACGCACACACACGCACACACACACAGTGTTTTATGGTCTGGTGCTCCATGATTTTTAGATTCCTGGAGCGGACCTGAAGGTTGTGTACGGCTGTAATGAAGAGCAGAGCAGACTTTCTAAACATTTATACACTTTATATATTAATCAGATAAAACACAACAATAAATCTGCTGCTCAATTCATCCTTGGTACACACACACGCACACACACACACACACACACATGCACAAAAGAAGTCTGCATTTTTTTTTCCATCTCCACTAATCAGCATACGAGTCTGGCATGATTGACAGCTGTGTGGTTGTTATGCGCCCCCGCCCACGGGGAAGCCCCGCCCCTGCACACCTCTACAACATGAGAGATCTCTTACTGTAATTTTTCTACTGGTGTAAAATAAACCTCCAGCCGTGATTAAACAGTGTTTAAATCATATCGTGATAGAACCCGCTGTGTGTGTGTGTGTGTGTGTGTGTGTGTGTGTGTGGGACCAGGTGTGAGAGACGCAGTGAGCCTGGAACATCTCGCCTGTTAGAACTGAGCTCAGAGTGAATCCTGCACCTTCAGCAGGCCTTCATCACACCTCTCCTCCTCCTCCTCCTCCTCAGCAGGTTCGAGACGCTCCCGTCTCCGCTCAACATTTCGGAGCAGGCCATATGCTGCCACTTTGTCTTGGCCTGCTGGTCAGCGGGGTTCAATCGGGGCCTTGTTCCTCTGCTCAGGAACAGGTTTCATCATTTGTCTCCTGTGTCTCTCCGTGTGTCTACCTGGACAGGATTAAAGTCCTGCGCAGTGAGGGCTCGTTCTCTTTTACTCCACTGGCTTGGGGCTGTGTCTGAGGCTCCACGCTGTGTGTGTGTAAGAGGAGAAACTGATATATAATTCAATGTGCCGCTGTTTTTTCACTCAGAGGTTATGAATCACGTGTATTGACGTGAGTTTCAGAGCGCATGGACGATTTGTCATGTGTTTCTGTTTCTCTGAAAATCATGATGAAAAATGATCAAATTCCACAACTGGAGCAGTCAGAGCATCGTTAGCGCTTACGTGTGTGTGTGTGTGTGTGTGTGTGTGTGTGTGTGTGTGTGTGTTCATGGAGACGTGTCTGTAAATTGACGTCTTCTTGTGTGGTTTCATTTTCCAAACACACACACAAACTGTTACTTTAATGCAGGTCACACACGTAATCTGAGCTTCATCATCATCATCATTTTGCATCAGAAAAAAAAAAAAAACATTAACAGAATTAAATCTGGACATTTCAGTAAAAATCACTGAATCCTGAAAGTTTATTGACTTTTTACTGAATCATTCTTTTATGTCTATGACACACACCTAGCTTTTGGTTCCCCTGTGCCCCTGGGGTGGCTCTGGCCCTCGGCGTGGGGGGGCGCTGTTGTTTCTGGCCCCAGGACATTGGCACTGGATCCTTTGGGTGCTGTGGGGCGGGGCCTCCGTCATCAGACTTGTTTGCGCTCCATGTGTCTCGATCTGATTGGGACCTGGGGAGTTTGGGGGCGGGGTCAGGGCCACCCTACCTCTAACCCTAACCCTAGTCACGCTAACACTAACCATGTGCTGCTGTTTTAACTGATAATCAGTGTTAATGTGTTAACGTTAGGAATGATCAGTGTGTGTGTGTGTGTGTGTGTGTGTGTGTGTGCACTAACCGCTCTCTCTTTTCTGCAGCTTCTTCTATAAAATCCTTTCAACTTCACACGTTTATAAGCGCGAATAAACCGTTAGCATATTAAATTCTAGTACATTTGTTATACAGAGAGGTTTCACCTGCGATATCTTCAAATATAACCCGGGAAAAAGGCTTTTAATGCTCGTTTTACATGTAATCAAATATTCAAAGTGGAATCATTGTTCATTCAGTATCTGCGTGTTTGCTTCTCGCACACTGCAGATGATTAGAGCATCGTATCTTGCTAAGAGATGATGTGTGTATTATATATAAACAGTATATAGAGACAGAGAGAAGGTTTGTCTAAAGGTTTAAGTCACACATGATGAGTAAGTAGTATTGTGGTAGTACTGTACATCTCAGTGGTTATGAAACTCTATCTCTAGAACTGTAGACGTCTGAGATCAGGTCTAGAGTCCCAGCACGGGTTTAATGGACGACTGCAGGTCTCGCTCCTACAACTGTTTCTGTTCCAACATCTACAAAGACCAGAGTTAGGATTATAAAGCAAGAGGACAAGTGTTTAATATCAATAAAGTAATAAAAACGAAATAAAGTAGATGACAACACTTCTGCGTTATTAAACACGACCTGACGCAGAGATTTATTTATTTATTTATTTATTTGCACTTCCCTGTTAACCCGCGTTAACCCACTCACTCGACTTTAGCATCTTCGTGCCTCTTATTCGCTCATTTCCTTTTCTTGCTTTTCCCTTTTATTGTATTTTCACCCCGCCCCCACCCCCTCCCCCCTCCTCTTACCGATGCGCTATCCTCTGATTTCCGAGCTAATCTGATTTCGGTCCATGTAGTCTGCGCAGATGAAGACAGATCCTCCTGCGTTCAGTCGATTAGACAGTTAATCACGGTGTATTACAACCCCTCTGTTGGCTTTCCGCTGAAGCTGAGACACCTCTCTCGACCGCAGCACATTAGCCCATCTAATCGCGTTTCCTCTCCCTCTCTTACAAATTGAATGATATAATATCCCACAATTTCCAATATTAAAAAAAATCCCCCAATCGTTTAGTTTTGCCTTTGCAGTGGCTGTGTAGAACTTCATCACGCGGCCGTGATGGAATTACGCGCTACCCGAGCCGCTCGCTCTCGCGGCACTCGGCTCTATGGCCTTCCTCTAAGGCAGGGAGATTGAATTTGAGAGAGGTTACACCAGCCATTTAAGGATTTCTACACGCTCCTGATTGATTAGAGCTTATCGTATCATCTTGCCTCCAGTTGCCTGAGAGGCTTTGTAGCGCGGATCTGCTAGTAATGGCGTAGGTTTCCATTTTCTTTGCTGTTACATGCTATTGATGTTAAATTCCGATGATAACTAATAGCTGAGAGACTCCTCTCAGTCTCCTCGTTACCTCACCACTGTTTGTGTGTCTCACGAAAGAGCGAACGCACATGTAGAAGCGGGTCAGAGCCTGGTAGAAGCGCGTTATTCATGCTAACGCTAATGAGGAATTATCGGCGCTAATTAAGAGTGCGCTAATCTCCATCAGGTATACTGAGTACACACCGATTACTTTATAGATGTGTATAGTTTGAATTTTTGAACTGTAATGTCCAAAGGTGTCCAGCGTAGCCCCGGACGCGCTCGTCTGCCCCGTAGCCTAACTGCCCCATGTTTCGAGACGCTTTTCTGCTCAACGCGGTTGTAAAGCGCGATCGGCCCCCTCACTTCCTCTCGGCTCGGTTCTGTCTCTCGGTGGATGTTTTTTGTTTTCCGCACCATTCGACTTAAATCGACGGGCAAATCGAACAGGGTGCTAGCCGCTACGCTACACGCTCATCTAAACGCTCGTTTACACGCCATCGTTTCACTTCCTACGTTCATGCGTTAAAACGTTTCAACACATTAAACTAAACGAAGTGCTCGTCTCCGAAGATCGGTCAATAAATTAGAGAGAAGTTTCTCGCTTTCAAAACGGCCGGCGCTTCCGTCTTTCCGTCTGGCTAAGAGGATGGCGTGATTATGATGAGCGTAAATGAGGAGGGGGTGAGACGCTATCCGAGGCCGGCGGAAGCCTTAAGTGGAAGTATAAGTGGTATATAATCTTTAAGTCAGTGCTCAGGATCATATACATTATATATGTACATTGATAAGTTTTCCGGGTTACGTCAGGGTTGTAGACGAGTTCTCAGACGCCAGTCTCAGGCGGCTCTTCACGAGAGAACTTTCCAGAATATGACACCGGAATTTTATTTTGTTTTTCCTTAAACTTCAGCGCGAACGAAGAGAACAAGAGAAATACGAGCGGAATACGCGCGGCTAGTGTCCGACATTTCTGGCTTGAAACTTTTAGACTAGAGCCGTGAGATTGAATCGACTGATTCGACAAGTCAGTTTTCAATTCAGGATCAATTCAACGTTTGAAATTATTGTGAAGCATAAAAAATTTTTTTAAATCATAGTAGATTTTAATATTTCAAAGTCTGTAATAAATAGTTTGAGACAAATCTGATCGGCTCTCCAGCAGCTCTAGTGATCCGAGGTCACAGGGAGTAAATCAGTTGAATGTGTATAATATTAAACGATCTCTTTGTGTGTTTCAGGGCGGGGCCGGTGCGTTACGTCACGCAGGTGATGCAGGACATGTTAAATACGACGCGTCTGTTGTGCAGACTTCACACCTCACTGTGAGAGAGAGAGAGAGACTTCCATGCCAATGTGTTGGCCTGACTCCACCGTACTGCCGTGTGTGTGTGTGTGTGTGTGTGTGTGTGTGTGTGTATGTATCTGAGACAGACCTTCTCTCACCTGCTCAGCCCAGGTGTTAATTAGAACACAGATAATCCCAAACCCACTCAGCATGACGAGACGCCGGATTTGGAACCTTTCCCTTACACACACACACACACCAGGCGAGAAGAGTGTATCCACCCGACACAGTTTTGAATAGGATCCCAGTCCCTATACACACCTCTTGTGTCGACTAGACACCCTGTGAACCCTTTAAAAATGAAAATTCCAAAATAGAGCTCCTGGTCCTCGTATCTGTGTTTGTATCACATTATTATCTCTCACTTCTGAATAATAATAACTGATCAGTACTTCCGTAGTTCAGGCCCAAGCGTGAAGCCTGATGCCACACAGACTGCGGACTGATTCCGTCCACGATATTCGGTTCAAATGAAGCAGTGATTCAGGGACTCGGTGAGTCTCCGTCCTCTGTGACATCGCACTCATCATTGTGTCCAACACGAACAGCAGAATAGTTTTTAATCCTTAGCTTTTGGCTAATCTTGTTAACATCACGAGAGTCGCTCATGAAATTTGTATTATCGTATGAAAAATTAACAGAAAATATTTGCCCAAATTATGTCTCCAGAAGTGAGTAGAATCATGAACATTTCTTCTTGTTTAAAAACCCGCGGTATAATTCCACACGATGCCACTAGGGGATCAAAACCAACATGGCGCGTCTGCTTGAAAAAATGATCATTGTTCATGACAACGCGCCAGCCTGTTCGGCTCACGGAATGGTGAAACCTGCGGGTGACACGAGGTATAACATTCTGTCTTCATCCTGGTTTAAACTTCATCTCGAGGTGTTCCTCAGGTTTGAAGGCTCGCAGCACGAGAGAATAAAAACATAGCGGAAAAATGAGCCAGAGAAGCTAATACGCTAATAGCACATCACGGCGCTGGGTTCTGCTGTCATCTCGGGCCTCGGTTTTTAGCTCGGCGTCTCTTAATCTGCCCCGGTGAAGCGGCGGCCGCTCGGTGAGGCAGGAGGTCAGCGAGCAGAAGGCAAACATGCGGTGAATTATGGGCCTTTCAAACGCACTAGCCAAGTTACACACTGCCCGTGATGCACATGAATAATGTATGAATGAAGACATATTTCAAGCCACCATTTGGACAGTGATTAGTAAAGCAGACAGACGCTAACTGGCGCAGGAGAAAACAGAGCGCTTTTTCTACCGCTGATTTATTTGGTGCGGATTTTAAGATCTTGGTGCGCGCTCGCAACAATTAAAGCAGTCTGACTTCATGGATTTGGAATAATGACTTCACAGTCTGTGCACAATCTTACTCACAATCTTATTTGTAGAAGAAAACGCTCTGTATAAGACACAATATAGTCGCTACTTTCTCTACAGATTACAGCGGCCGGTCCCAGACAAGCGTCCTGCAGGACTTTTAGTCGGACTTGAGACTGTAATGGGACACGACTGTTGATGTCATCTGTACAAAGTCAAACAATAAATCAGCTCTTTAACATCCTTTTATTCTTTGTATGTTTATTTCCTGGGGCAATAATAATGATTAATGGTTGTTGTTGTTTTTTTTTAACAGACCTCAATACAGGTCTCTACCAAACGGTTGAGATGTCACTTCTTGGTAAATGTATGAACATACAGTACTGTATGTGCCAAATCGAAAAGGAACGTCTGTAATGCGACATTATTGTTTTGTGATACAGCAGCAGAAAAGGTTTGGGGCATCAGATCTGTGTTATGTCTCATGTTATGCTACAAAGTTAAAGTGTGATTTTGATTGTACAGAATAACAGAACAGATAACAGAGTTCTGAGAGTAAAACCTCCCTTTATGTCTCTATATAATCCCCTGCTACGCTAATCCACTTATCACTTATTATTAAGGTAGAAAGTTTTGTCAGAACACCAGAGCCGTGATCGGACTGTCTGCCTGATTCACGTCTGAAACGCCGGCCTCCCAGGAACTCCTTTAATGGCCCAAATATTGTGGAAATGTCTTGGAGCGAGGTCAGGACTGTACGGGGGCGTGGCGATAACTCCCAGCCGGGGTTGGTGAGTGAGTGTGTGTACAGTTCACACACACAGATGCGTGTTGATTTTCAGTGATCAGGCGTTCCACTCTCTGAATGTTCACGTGAAGTTCAGATGTTTTACTGCGGTTGAGAGTCTCATCACCGCACTGTGACTGGAGTCTTCTGGAAATGTCCATCGCTTTTACGTCTCGGTTTGACTTGAACGCCGCTCGTATTTATAGACACAGCATCATCTAGTGGATTATTTTGGTATAGCATACATCCGAAAAGAGGTGAATCTGATTTTTCAATAAGATTTCAATAAGTGACTGAAAATGTACTCTACCAAATGGTGGAGGAGAACGTTAAAGGGTTCATTTGGTTCTATTTGAATAACTTTTTTTTGTGTGTGTGTGATGTAGCGTACCTGAGATCCGTATCAGTCGACCCGATTATCGCCAAATATCAAATCTCTGCCTGAATCAAAACTGTATTGTATCATATGAAATCATGAGGTTTACAGGCCTGTAACACGTAGAACACAATCAGATCCGTTAACATACTGAAGAAAAAATGCCAAAAGTGATTGGTTGATTAAATTACTTCAAACACCACAAATCACTTAAGAGAGATGAATACAAATAAAAAACTCATGCACAAGTCAAATCACAGAGGCTCAGGAGTGAGTTGTTTAAAAATTAATCCTCTTAATTTTGAACATTATTTCTGTTAAAATATTATTTTGTTAAATCGGCTCAGGAGCTTCTTCAGGAGGAAAATTAAAAGTGTCTTCAATTTCTAAGGTGAAAGTATGTTTAGACCCAATCTAATGACAGAAACAATTAGCCAATCAAATCAAGGCACACTACACTAAATCCATGATCTACACACACACACAACACTAGACACAGCAGCATGCCATCCGGGCCTTAATGAAGTCCTTGGAGTTTAATTAAGTAGCTAAATTATCAGCAGTAATGTTAGCATTCATTATGCCAAATTACAGGAGCGGAGTGCGGCGAGAGGAGGGGGCGAGTTGGGGGGGGCACGGGAGAGAGGGCGGGGGAGGCGAGAGAGGGGGGGGAGGGGGGGGGGCGAGAGGAAATGTCAATTCAGCTCTCCTCACCTGCAGTGAGAGAGAGAAGGAGAGATGAATGAGGGAAAGAAACTGAATGTGTCTAGTCAGGAAGAAACCTCATCCACTCCAGAATATACAACAGTGTGTGTGTGTGCGTGTGTGCGTGTGTGTGTGTGTGTGTGTGTGTGTGTGTGTGTGTGTGTGTGTGTGTGTGTTATGGTTTTAACCCCTGAGCTCATGTCTCTAAAAAGTCATTAGATTCGATTACATTAGATCTTGTAACCTCTGAGTGTAACACAATGCCACTCTCAGTATCTCTACTCAGATGTGAACCTGAAGTGGGCGTGGCCTAATAAATACCACCACACTATGTACATTACACTGCATTACATTACAGTACAATAGGGTATATTACATTCCACTACACTGCATTACACTCACAGCAGCGTTCGCATGTTGTGTTCAATCCTCAACCTCAGCTACATCTTTCTGCATTATTATTATTATTATTATTATTATTATTATTGTTATTATTGTTATTATTACTGACTGCATGTTCTATTACGACATACAGCAGAGTTACAGTACGGACTTTGTCCACTTGCAATTAGCAATTTGTGTAGGCATAGGTGTGGGCGTGGCTGTGGGTGTTGGTGTTGCTATGGGTGTGGCTTTCTGTGTGTACATGGATGTGAGAGTGGCTGTAGGTGGGGTTTGTGTGTAGGTGTGGCTGTAGGTGTGGCTGTAGGTGTGGTTGTGGTTAGTGATCGATCGGTTATGAACTATTGGTTCTTTTTTTAATGAATCATTAACATGACTCAGAGAAATGAGTATCTCAGAGAGTGAGTCGTTCATGTTCTACTGGACACGCATGCACAAAGCACCACAAAACCTCCGTAGGTTCTGTATAGGAAACAGAAATGAGTCGTTACCTTTGAGTCTCTGGTCTGAATCATTCGTTCTTTTGTCACGTGACTCCCACAGACAACATGAAGTGCAGTAGATACAAAAGAACGAACGACTCGGACTAGAAGATACAGTATGACGGTGAGCTGCTCATTCTGTTTATAATATGTCCTTAGCTGCTTTGTAATATTTTCATTACTGGAACTATAGACAAAATGTGTGTACGTAGACATGTTGAGGGTCTGTTTATTGAAAATGTAACATTTTATTTTATTTCTGATCAAAATATTGAAATTAACTAAAAGAATTACAAAAAGATTTGTTCATTTTGATGAACAAGATTCAAAGAACCGAGTCAGTAAAGTGATTCAAACTTCCCATCCCGAGTTGTGGCTGTGTGTGTGTCTGTCAGTCTGCGTGTAGGCGTGCCTGTAGGAGTGTCTGTATATGTGGGTGTGGGTGTAGATGTGGGTGTGGGTGTGTATGTATGTGTTAATGTGGGTGTGGGTGTTGATGGGTGTGTAGATGTGGGGTAAAAAATGGGTGTGGGTGTAAAAGTGGGTGTATAAGTGGGTGTAGATAGGTGTGTAACTATGGGGGGAAATGTGGGTGTGTGTAGGTGTACATGTGGGTGTGGGGGTAAATGTGGGTGTGGGCGTAGATGTGGGTGTGGCTGTATTTGTGGGTGTAGATGTGGGAGTAAATGTGGGTGTGGGTGTAGATGTGGGTGTGTTTGTGGGGGTAGATGTGGGGAGTAAATGTGGGTGTAGATGTGGGTGTGGTTGTGGGGGTAAATGTGGATGTGGGTGTAGGTGTTGGTGTAGATGTGTGGGGGGGTAAATGTGGGTGTGGGTGTAGATGTGGGTGTAGATGTGGGTGTAGATGTGGGGGGGGGGGTAAATGTGGGTGTAGGTGTAGATGTGGGTGTATTTGTAGATGTGGGTGTAGGTGTGGGTGTGGGTGTAGGTGTGGGAGGTAAATGTGGGTGTGGGTGTAGGTGTTGATGTGGATGTAGGTGTAGATGTGGGTGTGGGTGTGGGAGGTAAATGTGGGTGTGGGTGTAGGTGTAGATGTGGGTGTAGGTGTAGATGTGGGTGTGGGTTTAGGTGTAGATGTGGGTGTAAATGTGGGTGTAAATGTAGGTGTGGGTGTAGATGTGGCGTGGGGTAAATGTGGGTGTGGGTGTAGATGTGGGTTTAGGTGTAGATGTGGGTGTAGGTGTGGGTGTAGATGTGGGTGTAGGTGTGGGTTTAGGTGTAGATGTGGGTGTAGATGTGGGTGTAGGTGTGGGTTTAGGTGTAGATGTGGGTGTAGGTGTGGGTTTAGGTGTAGATGTGGGTTTAGGTGTAGATGTGGGTGTAGATGTGGGTGTAGGTGTGGGTTTAGGTGTAGATGTGGGGGTAGATGTGGGTGTCGTGTGAGTGTAGATGTAGATGTCGGGGGGGAGGGTAAATGTGGGTGTAAATGTAAGTGTGGGTGTAGATGTGGGTGTAAATGTAGGTGTGGGTGTAGATGTGGGTTTAGGTGTAGATGTGGGTGTAGGTGTGGGTGTAGATGTGGGTGTAGGTGTGGGTTTAGGTGTAGATGTGGGTGTAGGTGTGGGTGTAGATGTGGGTGTAGGTGTGGGTTTAGGTGTAGATGTGGGTGTAGGTGTGGGTTTAGGTGTAGATGTGGGTGTAGATGTGGGTGTAGGTGTGGGTTTAGGTGTAGATGTGGGAGGTAAATGTGGGTGTAAATGTAGATGTGGGTGTAGATGTGGGGGGGGGGGTAAATGTGGGTGTGGGTGTGGATGTAGATGTTGATGTAGGTATAGATGTGGGTGTCGTGTGAGTGTAGATGTAGATGTCGGGGGGGAGGGTAAATGTGGGTGTAGATGTAAGTGTGGGTGTAGATGTAAGTGTGGGTGTAGATGTGGGAGGTAAATGTTGGTGTAGGTGTAGATGTGGGTGTAGGTGTGGGTGTAGGTGTAGATGTGGGTGTGGTCTGAGTATGCGTAAGGTTTCAGTGTATAAAAAGCAGAACGTGTTTTGTTTCGTTATCTTTAATGATCACATGGTCACACAACTGTACGAATGAATATTTAATAATGTATACACACACTTACAGTACAGCACACATGGAGTTTCATCTAATAAACACATGTGTACTTGTGTGTGTGTGTGTGTGTGCGTGTGTGTGAGAGAGAGAGGGAGAGGAGACAGAGAGCACATGTGTGTGTGCGTGTGTGTGTGTGTGTGTGGACGTCATGGTGCTTTATCTCAGAGATGCTCCCTGTGTGTACAGCCTCAACTGCTGCGTTATTAAATTATGAATATTAATAAAGAATAAGACATGAAGGCGGTAATAATTCTGCCGCTGCACAGAAATAATGAAGCTAATTTTGATAAATGGGTCGATAGCATGGCCGCCGTATACGGAGGTAAATTTATCTTAATTAATATCACAGACCTGAGCACTGTGCTCGGTAAATGGGACCGCTGGGGCTTGGAGCAGTCGCCGGAAAACACACACACACACACACACACACACACACACGGGTCTGTCAAAATAGGTTTTTCATTCTCCACTGCTCTACAGTCCACATAAACGGTAGAGACGTGGAGCTCACGGCCTTCTGTACTAAACGTGTGTGTGTGTGTGTGTGTGTGTGTGTGATGGTGACCTCAGTTTTTCTTTCCTCAACACCACAGCAACTTCTACAGAAAGCAGAGTGTGAACCAGCATTAATACACTTCTCTTCCTTTATTCTTCCTCTGCTTTAGAGGGACAGAGACACAGAGATGAGGGAGGAAATGATACGGCGACAAAGCATCCATTTATTAGGGACTGGGACAAATGTCGCTGGAATAAATTAATTAATCAAACGCTTTTAATTGATTCCTCTGGAGTCGGAGTGCGTTGTGTGATTATGCTCAAGTGTTTAATTACGAATTTAAATGAGATGATGCTGTTTAATTAGTCTGGCCGGTGAATGAGCTTTCACACTCTCCTGCATAATTAGCATGTTGTGTGTGTGTGTGTGTGTGTGTGTGTGTGTGTGTGTGTGTATGTATGTATGAGAGACAGGGAGAGAGAGAGAGAGAGAGTCACATGGTTGTCACTTACTCATCAGAGTTCCCCTTATATTTTCCATAATATATTTACACACACACACACACACACACACACACACACATGTTTTTCACTCATAGGCAGAAGTGGAAGTTATTTTATGTTGTATGTGTTTAATGAGGTCAAATAAAATGATTAAATGATTGACCCGGTCGTGGTGGACGCTAAGCACACCCCAGAGCAAGCACCACGGCAGGACTTCTAAATGATTAAAGTTACAATAAATAAAAAAAAGAATGCTACATTTAACAGTTATAATGATTCATAAAAGCAGGACGCTGTTACCGTAGCGACGGAAAACGACTTCCATCCAGCTGTGTGGACGCATCAGGCTTCAAGTGGTCCTCAAACACATCTGTCGGAGAGATTCCTTTTAATTATGCGTCTGAAAAGTGTGAAACATGCTTTAGAGAGTGCGTGCGTGCGTGTGTGTGTGTGTGTGTGTGTGTGTGTGTCTGAACCTTGCATCACAGCATGCTCCACTTCTGAGTTAATGTAGAAAATGAATTTGTTCACAGTAGGTGGATTTTCTCAGTCAAGAGATTTGGTTTGTATTGTTAGCGTATTGTTAGCATGATGTTAGCATATTGTTAGCGTACTGATGCCATGTGGAATTTTGGGAAATGTTGTGGAATGGTAAGATTAGTTTGTTCATGGTGAATTACAGGAAAAAATTGAGAAAGAAAAGAAATAAAAGGGATTTAAGATCAGGGATTTAAACAGGATGGAAACACAATGTCCTGTTATTGTTTCACACACACACACACACACACACACACACACACACACACGCACACGCGCGTGTTTGATATCAAAAGATGTGTCGCGTTGAATCATCTGAACATTACCATAATCGAAAAGGTATAATCTTTGTTTTGAACAAACAAACACATGACGGCTGTGAAATGAGAGACACAGTGAGGACGTGTGTCTTCCTTTCATTCGTTTATTTTTAAATCACACAAACAAACAAAAAATACAGAGGATGTTCTGGTGCTAATGAAACCCGGATCGTCCTATCAGCTCACACACATTTATGTTCCGGATTCTTTCACTGCACTCGCTGTAGCAGGGTTTCACGCTCACTAACATCACAGAAGACGTTAAAGACGTCCCTTTCGTACACACCGCTTCACGTCTCTGTCTTTTAAGAGAAACGTTCAGGGTTTATGGAGAGTTAAGTCTGTGAGAGTGATGAGTCTCGCCGTCCCTCAACAACATCGTTATACAGTTAATAAAGTTGCTAGTAAGGCATGACAGGAGTAGAGACGCCACCCCGCTCGTTACCAGCGTTCGTTAGCTCGCTAGATTAGCTACGTCACAGCATTATAAATGTTAACTTCTCTGATTTTAGCTGGAACTGAAATGTGTTTCAGCACATGACGAGCAATGAAGTTATCTTTTGTGGATTTGTTTCTTACAGTAATGCGCTTGGAGCTTTTTGCTCTCTCTCACCGTGCTGTCGCGCCCCGGCCGTGCTGTTCACTGTGTGATGTGTTATTCGATCTTTTTTATCCAGGCGAGTCCTTGAGGCGGCTTGGCTGCAAGAGGTGGCAGGTATGCAGGTGTGTTGGTTAAATGTTTGCCAGCAGGTGATCCTGTAGTTAGCAGATGGTGTTAGCTCCTGGCAGAGACAGAGAGAGAGAGAGACCCAGGCGTCTCAGACATACAGTACTCTTAAACCCGATCTTAGGCTTTAGGAAAGGCTCATGATCCCGAGGTAGAGAAGGTCAGCCTCGAGCACTCAGACTTTAATCCTCTAATTGTTTCCTTTTTCTTTAATCATTTTATTAATGATGATTCTCACCACAAGCTGTCTCTCCCTCCATCTCCCTTGTAATTAGTCTTTTAATTGAAAAGTGTCTTATGTAGCTCCGCGCGAGATCCATTTCCAGCACATCACGTCCACGCGTACCGTACATCACACTCATATTCAGCCGCTCTGTCTGGAGGCATTACAGCATTAATTTAATTTAGAGCGAGCTACCGTTAGCTCATTAGCACTTCTAATTAATTCATTGACAGCACTATTAAGATGTCTCTTTTTGAAAATTGGCATCTGGCGCATGTGTCTGTGTACTGTACACACGCATGTGTACGCGGCGGTGGCTAAATCGGTGTGTGACAGTTGGTGGAAGACGTGAAGATGACAAATCAGGTGACAAAATATGGAGAGCGAAAAAAGAAGCTAATAAATGATTCAGATCGTTTTACTAAATCTGGACTAATGGAGACGCAGACTGAGTGCTGAGGAGTAAAATATTCAAATAAATATTTTCTTAATGTGTAGGTTAGCCACACACACACACACACACACACACACACACACACACACACACACACACATATATACACACTGTGATGTTTAATTGTATTATCTTGTGCAATGACAGGAGGCTCACTCTCAGGATCTGGGAACAGGTGTCACTCTCCATGAACCATCTGTAGTGTGTGTGTGTGTGTGTGTGTGTGTGTGTGTGTGTGTGTGTGTGTGTGTGTGTGTGTGTGTGTGTAACTTGTGTCTCTGTAGACTTTTACTACGGACACAAGAAGACAAAAATGAGAACTGTAATCAAAACAAACACAAAAAGGCTATTTTCTTAAGGAAAAAAAACCTGACCCAGCTCAGATCTCAGATCTGATACAGACTTGACACAGTACTGACATAGACTCACCCTAGCCTGGACACAGACACAACTCAGACCTGATAATATCCTGACACAGACCTGATACAGACCTGACACAGACCTGATACAGACCTGATACAGACCTGATACTGACCTGATACAGACCTAATACAGACCTAATACTGACCTGATACAGACCTGATACTGACCTGATACAGACCTGATACAGACCCAACACTGTCCTGTCACAGACCTGACACAGACCTGATACAGACCCAACACTGTCTTGTCACAGACCTGATACAGACCTGATACAGACCTGACACAGACCTGACACAGACCTGATACAGACCTGATACAGACCCAACACTGTCCTGTCACAGACCTGATACAGACCTGACACAGACCTGACACAGACCTGACACAGACCTGATACAGACCTGACACAGACCTGATACAGACCTGACACAGACCTGACACAGACCTGATACAGACCTGACACAGACCTGATACAGACCTGACACAGACCTGACACAGACCTGATACTGACCTGATACAGACCCAACACTGTCTTGTCACAGACCTGATACAGACCTGATACAGACCTGACACAGACCTGACACAGACCTGATACAGACCTGATACAGACCCAACACTGTCCTGTCACAGACCTGATACAGACCTGACACAGACCTGACACAGACCTGATACAGACCTGATACTGACCTGATACAGACCTGATACAGACCTGACACAGACCTGACACAGACCTGACACAGACCTGATACAGACCTGATACTGACCTGATACAGACCTGATACTGACCTGATACAGACCTGATACAGACCCAACACTGTCCTGACACAGACCTGATACAGACCTGACACAGACCTGACACAGACCTGATACAGACCTGACACAGACCTGACACAGACCTGACACAGACCTGATACTGACCTGATACAGACCCAACACTGTCTTGTCACAGACCTGATACAGACCTGATACAGACCTGACACAGACCTGATACAGACCTGATACAGACCCAACATTGTCCTGTCACAGACCTGATACAGACCTGACACAGACCTGACACAGACCTGATACAGACCTGACACAGACCTGACACAGACCTGATACAGACCTGATACAGACCTGATACAGACCTGACACAGACCTGACACAGACCTGACACAGACCTGACACAGACCTGACACAGACCTGATACAGACCCAACACTGTCCTGTCACAGACCTGACACAGACCTGATACAGACCTGATAGAGTCCCAACATTGTCCTGACACAGACCTGACATAGTACCGACAACTGTACAGAAATAGTTTAAATATTTTAACTCTTTTGAAGTGAAGTTACAATTTTTCTTTTCAATCCTGAATCATATAAACACCCTGAGTCAATCCTGGGGGGTAATTGGGGTAAAGAGTGTAATCCTAGACCCTTAAAATGTGTGAATTGAAAAATTGTGTGTGTGTGTGTGTGTGTGTGTGTGTGTGTGTGTGTGTGTGTGTGTGTGTGTGTGTGTGTGTGTGTGTGTGGAAACTCTTTATCTCATTAAAATAATGACACACCATAATTGGTGAATGCCACATTAATCTGTAATTATGCCCCAAAAATGCACAAATGACAGGTTCTGTGTGTGTGTGTGTGTGTGTGTGTGTGTGTGTGTGTGTGTGTGTGTGTGTGTGTGTGTGTGTGTGTGTGTGTGTACATGTGTTTTCATAGTGTCTGTGTGTTTGCTTCTGTCTGTTCTACCTGTTTAGCACTTCATTAACCATCTTCTTCAGTGAGACATGAAGACTCACGGGGCTCTCGCTCCCTCCCTCTCTCTCTCCCTCTCTCTCTCTCTCTCTCTCTCTCTGTCTCTGTCTCTCTCTCGCTCTCGCTCTGAGCAGCCGGAGTAATTAACCCATCTCTCTCTCTGGGGGCTAATTAGGAAGGAGAGTCCCTTGTTAAAACTGCATCTGGCAATTAGAAATTATGTTCTCTCTCTCTCTCTCTCTCTCTCTTTCTCTCTCTCTCTCTCTCTGTTCTGAAGTTTATTGACTTTATTTGATTTCTTTTCATCTTAGCAAAATGCTCACTTAGCAACAATCAACGTTTTGATTAAACTGTTAATTTTTTGAGAGTTTTTTGCTCATATATGTTTAAACAGGAACATCAACGGTTTTTATAAACAATTCCCTAAAAAGCAATTAGAATTCATTCTAAAATTATGATAAACGTCCGTTTCTATGGAAACCCACCTACGAGAAGTATTACTGTCATTTTTCCCACTTCATTAGCTTTCTGCTATAACTTTAAAAATGCTTTACAGAAAATCCCAGATTAAATTATAAAAAATATATATACTACTACTACTAATAATAATAATAATAATAGAAATGTGGCCACATGGTGGCGTAGTAGTTAGCACTGTCTCCAGGCTCTGGGTTCGATTCCCACATCGGGGTCTGTGTGTATGGCGTTTGCATGTTCTCCCCATGCTGGTCGGGTTTCCACTGGGTAATTCGGTTTTCTCCTACATGCAGATTTGTCCAATTGTTCAACAAAGTCCAACAAATCGACAATGAACAGTTTATAGTTGTTACTAAGGCTTAAAACTATTTAAAAATATTGTGTTAAAACCAGTATTTTTTCCTAAGCCTATTTATATGATTATGTTTTTAAAACTAACACCAGGTTTTACATCTGAAGAATATTTCTACATTTTGCTTGAAAAACAGTATTTTGAATGTAAAAGATTTTGTTTATGAACTGACTCATTTTATTTCATTTTATTTTATTTTTGCTTTTTAAGATTTCGGGAATAATATTGTGTTAGTAAATATATTTAAAAACACATTTGTAAGATCAAATAAAAAAAGATAAAAATTTACTGTAGTAAAATATTATTTATTACATTTTCTATTTTCCATTTTATTCATAGATATAAACTGTCTAATTGCTTACGTACTATATATGACAGCATCTGTTCAGAAAGGGTTTATTTATTTATTTATTTTATTTATTTGTTTTTTATGGAATAAAACATTTTTGTATTTGACTCCGCTACATGGACAGCACATTTACATATTATTGAAAGTATATTTAAAAAAATTCACACAACATGCACTTTTCAGTAACGTAAAGATTGTGTTCTTTAATTACTGCTGCATAAAAAATGTTAACCTAAAAGCCAGCATCCCGGGGGGCGGCAGGCTGATACTGGAGGAGTGTGAAGTGAGAATAATAAAGCCCTTTAGTCTAATGAAGGAGATAAGCGTCGCTCATTAGAGGATTTGCTGCTTAGATACAACCAGCAACAAACGTTATGAATTCTATCATCAACAAGGAACATCAGTAAATATTCCCATTAACTTTATTCCACTCTGGGGAAATGCATATTTATTTCTAAACTTTAAATTCATAATGCACAAGACAAGAGTTGTTATTCTGGAGCAGAAAAATATTCATACGGTAAAATGTAAAGAGAATAAACCAGAGAACCTCTGGATGTGTTGTAATGTATAAGGAAGGAGTCTCCAGTCTCAGCGCTGTGTAACAGTCAGACACGCTGTAGCTGAAGGTTCTCGCACATCTTTACGACCCAGGCGTTTACATTCATTTGCTGTTTCCGCATTTTTATCTTATCTTATTATATTTGAGAGAGATAAACGAAGCTTGTGAGGGAACGAGTGTTCATAGCTCCTATAACGTAGAGTTAGAGATCACTATGAACAAATAAAAATATGATGTGTTGCTTATTACCGAATAGCTATTGTATAAAGGGAATATAATGTAATGCTAGTAACGGTAGCTCTGTGCTCGATTAGTTTCCTATAACAGCAGTTTATTTTAACTTGTCGTCACCATAAATCATACATTTTTCTAGGTTTTACAACAATATAATAAACCATACAGTGTATAATAAAATAATTAGTAATTGTTAAAAATAAAAGTGTTATTGATAAAGCATGACGTTGTGTGTTTTCGTATTTTGTACAACTGATTTTGTCGACGTTGCCTTTTTGTCATTCATACAGGAGATCTCCACCGAGCAGAGTGTGTAATGTGTGTGTCTGTGTTTCAGAATGATTTGCACTGACTGAATCTGTTTACTTAATTTAGTTCATCCAATTAGCAAGACAAGAGGGACTTAAAGACAGATTATGAGAGAGAGAGAGAGAGAGAGACGAGTCCCGTCGTCCGACATGAAGGTTTTTTTTTAACAAGGAAACTTTAAACTGAGTGTGCGCTGCTTCCCTCCAACTCCCACAGCTCTGGAGTAAAAACCCCAGGGTTAATTTGTTGCCCCACATGGTTGCCATGGAAGCAGCGCTGGGGTAATAGCACATGAGCTGTGATGTGGACGCTGGGGATGCGATTATGCCACCAATATAGACAAAAACATCATTATCGTTTGTTAAAATTAGAGGTTGTCTTATTAAGTGGTGCTATCAGGAGTGGAATTATAAACCTGATTTAAATTCGCTTATTCTATTACCCCGCGATGAGCTCATTTAATTCAATTCCATTTTATTTGCGTATGCGTTTCGCAATGGGTGTGATCATACACAATGATCGTGGATCTAAATAAAAGGTGAGAAACTCTGTGTGTGTGTGTGTGTGTGTGTGTGTGTGTGTGTGTGTGTGTGTGTGTACAGTATAAAACTAAATGCAGGTACATTAATGAGAATTAATCGAGATGAACAGGGCATTTGTATTAATTTGTTTGTTTGTTTGTTTGTTTTCAAAATGTTTATATTTATCCCCAGCATCATTTTACATCCAAATTAAATTTACATCCAAAAACTGATGATTTGTTTCAGGTGAACAAGTTTTTTTTTTCTTTTTTTTTTCTTCATTATTTGACAGATATTATTAGATCTGAACTGACGTTCTGTTGATTTTCTCACTGCAGCACTAGAACACATAATATCACCGACCTAGTGGTCAAACATGGGAACTGCAGCACACAAGCAGTAATAAATAGAGGCCCACTGGGGTGACAATCACACCGCCCCAGGCTCACCATATAAACACTTTCAGTGCAGGAGGAACAGGAGGACGGTGAATGACAGGGTTGCCAGGGTGGGAGTTTGTACCCCAAAATTTCAGTGACTTATGAACACTCCATGGCTGCTAAAATGTTGTTTAAACGTGTATTAAAGTTGGATAAAAGTGCACAATCAATGGTGTGCAGAGTGTGTGTGTGTGTGTGTGTGTGTGTGTGTGTGTGTGTGTGTGTGTGTGTGTGTGTGTGTGTGTGTGTGTGTGTGTGTATGGCATACAGAAGCATTTTATACAAATTGTAGGATATAATAGTAAAGAGTGAAGAAGGGGAAAAGGGGGTAAACCTCTGAACCGATGATGTAAAGCCCTTAAATCAATCACATGACTGTATTTCACATGCTGCTAATTTTGTGCTTTTCTCTAACGTAGTGGAAAACCCACAGAAAATAAATGCTGAGTAAGAGAAAGTGACGTGTGGCGAGACCTCAGGCTGAGTTATTCTTCTCAGCTTCCAGCCAAACCAAACCAGCGGCTAGCACGTCCCGCCAGACACTAACCCGGGGCGGCTAGCACACACACACACACACACACACACACACCCTGTCGCTTCTCCCTCTATTGCTGTTGATCGAGATCGCCGTCGTGCCAAACCCCATGTCGTGAAATATGACTTTGTTAAGTGCTGTCTAACGTGTCTTACATGGTGCGTAGTAATTTCTCAGCGGTGACTTTTATATTTATTAAAAAAAACATCATGCGTGTAATTTCCTGTTGTCACATACGTTATAGCAGCTATAAACTTACACTGACGCTGGAGA
>QNUK01000919.1:70000-77500 GCA_013621035.1 Clarias magur | reverse complement strand
TTCCTGAGCCTTTTGAAAACTCACACTTCTTGCTTTGTACTAATTGCCGGCTGTAACAGGAGCTGGTCGCTGCATATGTTTTTTTTCCTCATGTGTGAGAGGGCTTCTTCACTGGACCCTAAAGCAATGTGTGGAGGCGCGGTACAGTCACACCTACTACAAATACCATTAACACCTTCCGCTCTTCATTAAAAGTGTGACAGAGGAAGTGAGAGTGCGCTGCAGAGAGAGAGAGAGAGAGAGAGAGAGAGAGGGAGAGAAACAGAGAGAGAGAGAGAGAGGGAGAGAGAGAGAGAGGGAGAGAGAGAGGGAGAGAGACAGAGAGAGAGAGAGAGAGAGGGAGAGAGACAGAGAGAGAGAGAGAGAGAGAGAGACAGAGAGAGAGAGAGAGACAGAGAGAGAGAGAGAGACAGAGAGAGAGAGCGAGACAGAGAGAGACAGAGAGGTTTTTTTGAGGTTTTAAACTCACTTTATTATAACAAAATTAAATAAGGGACTATTTTACAATTTATGTACAGTTATAAGCATATACACAGAGAGGGGGGGAGACAGAGAAAGAGAGGAGGAGAGAGAGAGAGAGGGGGGGGGAGAGAGAGAGAGAGGGGGGAGAGAAAGAAAGGAGTTTTTTTTTTTAACTCACTACATATACACATGCACACACACACACACTACATATACACACTAGCACATACATACATATACACACACAGACACTCATACACACATACATATACACACAGACACACTCATACACAATATATAGATTCATATATATATATATATTTTTTTTTTGCAGTCATTCATTCTTCTTTATAGTTTTTGGTTTGTTCAGCTTCTGTCCATTTTCTCTTCTTCTTGAGTGTCTGTGGGTTTTTGAGCTTTTTTTTCTGTTAATTTTGCCTTTTTTAGTAGCGTTTTTACTAAGGGTTTCTTTTTTATGTCCGATATCTGTAATTGGTCTAGTTCTTGTAGGTATTGGTTTGCTTGTTCCTGGATGTCCTCTATGACTTTTTGTGGTTCCCCCTGTGTGTGTGCGGTGCTGCATCCGGCTTCTTCTGTGTCCAGCGTTGTTGTGTTCAGTGTTTGGCTGCGGGTTTTCCGTTTGTTGATTTGTTCTGTAATGTGCGTCTCTTCTCTTTTCCTCCTGGGTTTTACTGTGGTTTTCTCTTTGGGTGTCGGTGCTGGTGTGCAGGTCTGAGGTTCCTGTGACTCTCCGCTGCTGGGGGCGGGGTCAGCGTTGTGGGCGGGGTCAGCGCTGACTACTGTACACGCGCCGGGATGTTTACTCACACTGTGTACAGTAGTGGCGGTGCTGGAGTCAGCGCCGGGTGCGGTGTGTGTCTCTGCGGTGGCGGTGTGTGTGAGACTGACCTTCGTGAGCGCTGACTCGGGCGTGTCGCTGAGGCCCGCGGCGGACTCGGACTCCTCGGTGTTCTCAGGCTGACTGTCCCCGCTTTGCCGCTGCTGCTGTTTCCCGGCCGCGTCGCTCCTCGAGCTCCCCGGCTGCGCGGCTCCGTGTGGACAGCTCAGCCTTTTGTGTCCGACGTCCCCGCACTCGAAACACCTCAGCGGCTCCGTAGTGGCGAACACGGTGTAGCTGCCGTCCCCCACTTTGCACTTAAAGTTCACGTTCAGTGTCCCTTCCTGGTTAGTTAACACCATTAGTATCTGCCTCCGGAAGGACAGGACGTGCTTCACGCTGGAGCTCTTACACCCGAGCGGGATGGCCCTCATGGGGCTGACGAACCTCCCGAACCGGGCCAGCTCCCTCATGATCGCCTCGTCCTGTACAAACGGAGGCACGTTGGAGATCAGCACTCTCGTGGCGGGGGCAGACAGAGGGGAGACCGGCACCGCTGATCCTCTCACGGTTATTCCGCTCTTCACGAGCGCGCTCACGAGGTCGGTCTGTTTTAGAAACACCACCACCGCTTTGTTCATCCGGGAGGCTGAGTAGATGTTCTCGCACCCGACCTCCTCTCCCACCGCTAGCAGCACTTCTTCAACGAAGACCCCAGTGTCCACGACACACCTCACGCCATTCCGGAGAGACAAACTCTCCACACCGGCCTCGGAGGCCATGGTGCCCCGCTCGCTCTCTCTCACGAAAAAGTTTCAAATCATATGTATTTTAACTAACGTAATTAATGGAAATGAAAAAGGGGAATAAATAAATAAAAATAAATAAATGGATAAAGAAGTGGGGGGGGGGGAAAAACGGGAAGTTTTTTCGGAAAAACTTGGCAGGACGCCAAACAGTCTTTCACGCGCTCCCTCACACCCAGCGCATGCGCAGAGAGGGAGAGAGAGAGAGAGAGTGAGAGAGAGTGTGAGAGAGAGAGTGAGAGAGAGACAGAGAGAGTGAGAGAGAGAGAGTGAGAGAGAGACCAGAGGGCGAAGAGCAGGGAGGAGACAGGTGAGGGAGAGAGAGATGAGACGAGAGAGAGAGATGAGATGACGGGGAGGGGGGAGAGAGAGAGCAGAGGAGGAGGATCAGAGAGGGAAGAGAGAGAGACAGACAGACAAGGAGAGAGAGAGAGACGAGGAGAGAGAGAGACAGACAAGGAGAGAGAGACGAGGAGAGAGAGAGAGACAGACAGACAAGGAGAGAGAGAGAGACGAGGAGAGAGAGAGACAGACAAGGAGAGAGAGATGAGGAGAGAGAGACGAGAGAGACAGACAGACAAGGAGAGAGAGAGAGACGAGGAGAGAGACAGACAAGGAGAGAGAGACGAGGAGAGAGAGAGAGACAGACAGACAAGGAGAGAGAGAGAGACGAGGAGAGAGAGAGACAGACAAGGAGAGAGAGATGAGGAGAGAGAGACACAGAGGAGACAGAGAGGGAGAGACGAGAGGGGCTGAGTAGAGAGAGAGAGGAGAGAGAGAGACGAGACAGAGAGATGAGAGAGACAAGAGAGAGAGACGAGAGAGAGACGAGAGAGTGAGGAGAAAGACGAGAGAGAGATGAGAGAGAGCGACAAGAGAGAGACGAGAGAGACGAGAGAGATGAGAGAGAGACGAGAGAGTGAGGAGAAAGACGAGAGAGAGATGAGAGAGAGAGACAAGAGAGAGACGAGACAGAGAGATGAGAGAGACAAGAGAGAGAGACGAGAGAGAGACGAGAGAGTGAGGAGAAAGACGAGAGAGAGATGAGAGAGAGAGAAACGAGAGAGAGACGAGAGAGACGAGAGAGAGAGAGGACAGAGAGAAGAGACAGAGAGAGCTCCAGTCGTGGTCAGAACACGCATCGTCAACACGTTGTATCTGTTCAGTTCTGTTACCGAATGGAAAAGTTGCGGCGTTCTGAAGGGTTCGTGGGTTCTTTGTGCGAAGGGCCTCTATGAGCTCGTTATGTCTCCAGCCAAATCAACTTTGTCGTCTCTCTGCGGCTTCACTGACCACAAGTGGTTGGAATCTCGTTCTCCTGTGTGTGCTGTTGTGTATGTGTAGTTGTGTGTGTGTGTGTGTGTGTGTGTGTGTGTGTGTGTGTGTGTGTGTGTGGAGGTGTGTCTGTGTGTGTTGTGATTTGTGTGTGTGTGTGGTTGAAATCTGTGTGTGTGTGTGTGGAGGTGTGTGTGTGTGTGGAGGTGTGTGTGCGTGTGTGGAGGTGCGTGCGTGCGTGCGTGTGTGGAGGTGTGTGTGTGTGTGTGTGGAGGTGTGTGTGTGTGTGTGTGTGTGTGTGTGTGTGTGTGTGTGTGTGTGTGTGTGTGTGTGTGTGTGTGGAGGTGGGGGGGTTAGTGCAGTTTTAAAACAATCACTCACACACCATCATTTTAACTACAAGATGTTTTACACAATTAATTTAATATTACATGAACACATTATATATATATTTATTTTATTTTAGTGTTACACTGTATTATCTTGTCTTAGCACCCTTATCTTATTTCATCTTCTTTTACCTTGTATTATCTTATTATGTCTTTTTTATCTTTTCCTGTATTACAATCTCTTATCTTGTTTTATCTTCTCTTGACTCAACTCGTCTTGTCTGTAATCTTGTCTTTATTACATTATCTGGTTTAATGTCATCTTATCATGTATTACATTTTATTATTTTGTTCTCACCTTGTCTTGTGTTATCTTGCACTGGATTATCTTGTATTACATTGTCGTATCTTGTTTTTGTCTCGTCTTGTTCTGTCTCATTCTCTGTTTATTATACTGTATATGAGCAGGTTTTATTTTAACAATAAATAATGTTTGGTTTCATTCAGTGTTATTGTTCCCATATTTCTTGTACATGTATCACATTGATTTTTCTGTGATTCTTGTTGCTGTTTTGTTTTTGTCTCCCTGACAAAGAACAGCAGTCAGTCTGAACCGAGTAATCTTTACTTACTGTAAGATTTAAGTGCAGCACTGCATTAATTATCTGTTAATAATTATATCCATGGTTCTCACAAAGATACTATGACAAATGTGTGTGTGTGTGTGTGTGTGTGTGTGTGTGTGTGTGTGTGTGTGTGTGTGTGTGTGTCTCTTTTTCATCACCCACTGATGTCCAGCTGCTCCTGTCAACACACCCTTACAGCATGTAACTTACCACATACTCACTCTCTCCCCGTTCTCCTCTCTCTCTCTCTCTCTCACACACACACACCACACACACACACACACACACACACACACACACACACATGTCGCGAGACAATGAGTAGGGTGAGGCATGCATGAACTGTGACACCCCCTTAATTAACATCCTCACAGTTGCAAGCTGCTCCCACTCAGACAGCCAGACAGATGAAGAGACTGACCAGTGTGTGTGTGTGTGTGTGTGTGTGTGTGTGTGTGTGTGTGTGTGTGTGTGTGTGTGTGTGTGTGTGTGTGTGTGTGTGTGTAGTCCTCGCTTGCTGTGATGTGTTTGCTGTTGAGACATGTTTAACATGCCCAGAGGCAATCATTTCCCCTTTAACCACACACACACACACACACACACACACACACACACACACACACACACACACACACACACACACACACACAGTCAAGTCGTTGAGCTTCTTCTAATAACCTACAGGGTTGAATTGCTGATTAGGAATGTGTGTGTGTGTGTGTGTGTTTGTGTGTGTGTGTGTGTGTGTGTGTGTGTGTGTGTGTGTGTGTGTGTGTGTGTGTGTGTGTGTGTGTGTGTGTGTGTGTGTGTGTGTGTGTAGTCATGGATCTATAGTGTGTGCTGAGACTGGGTGTGTGCTGAGTCCTCTCCACGTTCTCCGGTGGTTCCTCGGGGTTCTCCGGTTTCCTCCAAATGTCCAAAGACATGCAGATTAGGCTAATTGTTGTTTCCAAATTCCCTGGAGTGTGTGTGTCCTGTGATGGATTGGAACCCCGCCCAGGGTGTACCCCGCCTCCTGCCCGGAGTCCCCTGGGATAGGCTCCGCCCCCCTGTGACCTCGCACACAGGATGGAGCAGTATAGAGAATGAGTGAGTGAGAGAGATGAGAGTGTCCACAATTTCCTGTCCAGGTGGTGTCACTTCCTGTCTGGCTACAGGAAGCTGTGATGTCAGAAATCTGCTACAGGCGACGTTTCATTCCATGTCGAATGTATTTAAATAGTTTCACTGCAAAATGAGACAAATACATTTTGGCTGCCTTGAGCAAAGCAAGATAAAAGCACGATTGCAAAGATAAGGTATTAAAGTTGTTTGTGTTATATCTGTGAGAATTTTGTGTGATTTTTTAAAACACTGTAATTCCACATCCTGCAGTTTTTTTCCAAGAGATGAATCAGCCTGCAGCCTGTTTTGCAGTTATTTAAGCAAATCATTTAGTGTCAATAATAATTTGAAGAGTTTTAATTAAAAAATCATGAAGCTCATGTTTTAATTGCGATGGTGTTGCGAGTCAAACTGAAAAGTATTAAGTTTTATTTCAGACAAAACATTGTAATGATAAAGATTGTAGCTCATGAGAAACATTACGAACAATACAAAACCTTCAGTTTACAGCGTCTCAGCAAGTCTGACTTTCCTTCCAGAAGTCCATGAGTGCCGGGGAAACTGCACCAGCACTACAGAGTGTAAACCTGCAGCTAAAAGTGTAAACAGCCAGGCATGCGCTGGTATTGTTCCCAGTCGGTAGTTGTGCTTCACTAACTATGTGACAATAAGGAGTGTTGTGATTGGCTCGTTATAGACGCGTCAGGTTTTGCTATGTGATGCACTCGTACAAGATAGCAGGACAGATTCCTCAACAAAAACACAACTTCAACGTTTCTTAAAGAGGATACACAGGGAGCTTTAAATGCAAAGTTTTGTTACAGACAACTTTGCAGGTTTTTTTCTTTGTTTATCTGAAGAAGCTAATTAGTCTAAATAAAATACAATTTAGTAAGAGTTATTTTAAAAATAATGCTAAAGCTAAATAATTTAGTGCGTGAAAGAACACGAAATTGCATTTATCCCATTTTGCAGTCAAACTGTAAATTCTTCCAACAATACTTCAACCCACACGGTCACTCCAGCCAGGAAGAAGAAGAGAAGCCAGGGGCGACCAAAAGACCGAAAACAATGTAATAGTTTCAACTTTTTGTTGAATATAAAGGCGAAAAAACGTAATTCTACTGAAATATTTGATATTGTGTGTGTGTGTGTGTGTGTGTGTGTGTGAATCTCAGCTCACTTGCGCTCTGACTGGTTAACGGTTTCGTGTGGAGGAGATCTTGTTGTTCGGGAGCGAGTGTGTTCCTGCGCGTCTCGCCCGTTACAGCAGACTCAGCGCTCAGAGCCGCGACTAAGTGTGTGTGACTCTGGAGAAAGGAAAACTTGCCGCTTGAATAGGGGTCGCGGCCCTCGACGCCAGGCGCTTCCCTTCACATTACGCTTGATTGAAAAATCTATTTTACTGAACTGAGGGGAGGGAGGAGTGTGTGTCTGTGTGTGTGTGTGTGTGTGTGTGTGTAGGGGGAGGGGGGCGAGGGGGGGCACAAGGTAAAGTGAAGGGTCTAACACTGTGACCTCTGAGGAAAACAGCCGGAGGGGTTTTAATCAAATTTAAGCAAAACTCCATCAACATCCATTAAATCTGTTTTGTGTTTAGAGTGCGGATGCTGTTTGTTTGTTTGTTTGTTTGTTTGTTTGCGCACCGCACCTGCGCTAACGTGTAGCGAGTCAGCACTCGTGTTCTGTACATGTCGGCGTCAGTGCTAAAGTGCGTCTCACCTGCAGGAGTTGAAGAAGTGAATTTTCAGATCGGATCATATAACATCATTCTTCCTGATAATACTTAACACTTCCTGTCTCCTGGTTCATGCCTCATGTTTTGTAAATATTCATCTACAGTTTTTATCAGATCAAAAGAAACACATTTCAGGCTCTTTTATGTTTTAGTGTTAGAATTCAAATCTTTCAACGGTCTTAACTGTCACTCAGATGATTTAGATTTCACATGAAAAGACATAAAGCTGAAAAAGTGTTTTGTTATAAAATGCTAAATTGTTAAGATGTTACAGTATGAGTTTGACATGGTTACGGACACTACAGGTTTTGTGCTTGTTAAT
>QNUK01000919.1:42500-65000 GCA_013621035.1 Clarias magur | reverse complement strand
AACTGGTGACCACCTCATGACCTGATCAACATGAACAGGCCTGCACTGATAAAAGCATTGCCCAGGCAGAGCCAAGTACCACAGTGAGTGCTCACACCACCTCTCATCATACAGCATCGAGTGACTCCAGCAGCGCTGCCAAATTTACGAGAGGCTCCAGCTGCCAATAATGATGTTGCTACATCCCATACACTGACGGACCAGGATACTATGTGGATGGTGACACACTGGCCTGCTCCTACCACAATTAAGGAGCTGCAACACATCCCTCCTGATCAACAGGGCTGTGGAACCCAACACGAGCCTTGGAGAGACTGAAGGAGGTTTTCAGCTGCATGCTGTTTGCAGTCTTCGATCAGAGTTTTGTTCGGTTTTTCATTCATTCTTAAGGAACCATGATGTGGTGAAGCTGACTTTGGAAGAATCTTGAGGCACAAATCCCACTCATGATTTAAAAACAATCTGTAAATACAGCCAAGGAGTTTGGACTCAGACCATCTCCACAGGGCCGAGGTCTTTGATCAGGTCTGGACAATTTTTTGGACAACCTGGAGGTTTACATCTTCACATCTAGCTAACATGCCCAAGCTAATGGCCTGATTCTACAGCACATTAACAAAGTTCTGTACAAGCTTAAAGTGCCTCACCACAGACACCTTCCCCATCACTTCACATTTCACAGTGCAGGGAGGGAATTCTCCAGTACATCTCTGACTGGGACGCCACGAACTAAAGGAGATGTTCCACAAGAAACTTGACCCCCAGCTGCCCCAAGATTTCCCTTCCTGCCTCCTTGCCCATTAAAATCTACTACCCATGGTGATGTCTAGAAGGAACAGCACTTCCAGAGGCAGCACCTCAGAGAGCGGTTCATTTCCCAGAATGCAGTGCAGCCTGTCAACTCCACCTCCCACGCTCAAGTTCACCTGGTTGTAGTGATCACACACACACACACACACACACACACAGGCACAGAATGAAAGGACTTCCTCGACCACTCTCATGTTGCACTCTGCACTCTAGCTGTGTTTCAGCCTGTTGATATCAGACCCTGTTTGTGACCCGACAGTTCTCCAGGTTCCTGACGATGTTCTTCACCTGTTCAGTGTTCTGTCGCCCTGTGAGTGCATCCTCTGTTATGTTCATCTAGTAGAACATAGCGTAAACACCACCGTCTTGTGGGCGTGGGGCATCATCCGTCCCGCCCCCCTGGGCCTCTGTTAGTGCTTGCAATGGGCACAACATCCAGAAATCAGCTTATAACCGTCCAGTGAAGGGAAGGAGGCCATGCTGAGGAAAATCCTCCCTACAGATTTATATCCTGCTTTAGAGAGAAAATCCTCACCGTACATTTATAAACTTAGACTTTTTCTGTCCCTGTTCAATTCAGTGTTATTTATATTGCGCTTTTAACAGTGATCATTGGTGAGATTTACTAAAAAGGGAAAATTAAATCAAAGGGAAATTTAAGTTCTTGTTTGGTTGGTGTTAACACTCACTTGTTTTTCCCTGTAAACACCAGAAAACTTTAAAAAAAAAAAGAAACACTAAAGCATATTTTTGGACACCATTCTCACATGAGTTTTCTTTGACATAATTTACGTCATTTACGTGAATAATGATTCATCTTACAAGACAAAGTTTCATCATGTATTCGCAGTCACTTAGTTCAGGTCGTAACGCGGTGAAATCACAAGTTTACATGCAGTCACGTGTGAAGTTTTCATGATTTATTTTTTTTTACACCAAAAATAACCATGATAGACAATAAGATTTTTAAAAAAAGTGAGTCATTGAAAGCTGTGATTGAGATTACACCAGAGAGAGCCTGTGCGTGTGTGTGTGTGTGTGTGTGTGTGTGTGTGTGTGTGTGTGTGTGTGTGTGTGTTTACGTGTGTATGAATTTAATTTCGTTTAAAGGACAGCGTGACATTCGTGTGGACGCTCCGCTGAGAATGAACATTCGCTGTGAGCAGGAGAGTGAGCGCGAGCTCCTGTAGGGGGCGCTGGTCACGCCAGTGCGGTTAACTCCTGGCAGATTTTTACTAATAATGTCAAAAACTTTATGTTCATTTCTACAAATTAAATAGCAAAAAACAAACCCAGACACTTGCACAGTAAACCGGGTTTAGAGATTTTGTGTATAAAATAATTCTAGCGTAGACTGTGTATAAATATCACAGTAACCCCAGACACGCACCCCCCCCCCCCCCCCCCCCCCCACACCCGCACCAGGGGGTTAAACACCCCAAAAATTCCAACTTCATTCATTAGAATGGTAGAGTTTGATTAAAGATAACTCCGCTCTAATGCTGTAGACGCCGTTAGACGAGATGATTGTGTGCTGTACTGAGATTGATGACTCTTAATTACACACATAATTAGAACAGTAATTAAACATTTATCACACAATTGTGAGAGCGGAGCGGCGTTGGTCTGAGGACGACAAAGGTGACATTCCTGTGTGTTATGAGTACGAGTGTGTGTGTGTGTGTGTGTGTGTGTGTTCTGGTGGGTGGCCCAGTTTACTGATACTGATTCAGAAAATTTTAATTTTATGTCTAAATAACAGCCGTAGAATGCATATGTGTGTGTGTGTGTGCAGTATATATGTGAATACATATGTATGAGTGTGTGTGTGTGTGTGTGTGTGTGTGTATATATAAATGCATATCTGGCAAATGCTGTAAATGTAAAATGTGTGTGTGTTCTCACATGCTCATGCATTGAGAATACGAGACTCGTTGTTTATCATGTTAGCGAGATGATTTTAAATGATGTGCGTTAGCGAGCTAGCCTCGTTAGCCTGGACTAATGAGTGTGAAAGTTTCCAGACTTTTGTACGCAACACATTTACAGACGTGACTCGAACACTCCGTGTTTATACTCCTTTATCATTTTAAACTTATACGTATTTATTCAAGAGTAAAATTTAAATGCTTTTTTTTCTTCTTAATGGAGCTAATTAGAGGCCAATCACAGCCTAGCCAGCTCGCTAATCAGTCAACTCATTAGAAATTTTTTTTTTAAATCCTGCAAAAATCCTCATACGTTGTTAAATGTTAGCTAACGTTTAATAACCTGTTTGGAATAAATGAATGCTAAGGATAAATAAACAAGCTGGGTGACTGGTGAATTCTGGTCAAATCAACAAGCAAACGTAGAACAAGATCACAGAAATAAAATGAGAAATAATCTGATGGTGTTTGAGATTCATAATAAATACTTTAAAGAACAAAGTGAAACTGTTAAGAATGAAAGTAACTTTTTAAAGTTTGGTGATATTTGATCCTCATGCGAAGTCCAGAAGTCTGAAATTAGTACTTAAGGACAGTAACGAAGTGCAAAATCCTCCCGTAGTCTCGACCGCTGCAGCTTCACTGAATGAGACGCTTCTGTTTTACTCTTCAACAGCTTTATTTTCAGAGAATCCTGAATCGTCAGATCTGCTTTATGATCCGTGAGAGAGAGAGAGAGAGAGAGAGAGAGAGAGAGAGTGATTTACTACGTTCCTGCTACAGAGCTATGTGCAACACACACACACACACACACACACACACACACACACAAAGTAGCATTTGCACCAACGTTAGTCAATACAAATATCTAGTACACCGTAGATACGCACACAGACGTTTGACTGCTGAATGCTGCACTCTGATTGGTCAGGAGGAGCTGATTAGTCTTCTGGAGCAGCAGCTCTGACGGGTTTATGTACATCTTCTCTCATACATCATGGTTTCTATAGTAACGTCTCGTTTAAAGCGCCGCAATGAAGGAGCATTAAGTTTTCCGTTCGGATGAATGTGCTTCTGTAACGTTGGAGGAAGGAGTCTCCAGTTTCAGGGCCGTGTAACACTCAGAGTTGAAGCTCTACCTGTAAGTCACGTCACAAACTAGACTTTCCATAAACATTATAAGTAACTGTGAAGAGATAAGAAGTAGGACATGATCAGCACTTCATGGTGGGTTCAGTCCGTCACTGCACGCCGTTGTCGATTGTTGTCCTACGACGTCTCGGCTCCGCGTGAGACTCCTGCATGAAGACATGAGAGATAAACGCAGGCCAGACCGCGTCCCTGCTCCTCCGGCCGAACGCGAGCTCGGGTGAACGTTTGCCCTTTAAGACGAGCAGCGGCGGGAAGATGAAGAGCGGCTCGGTGACGGATTTAATGCGCTTTCACGGTAATAAATTCCGCCCGCGTCCTCCCCGCCGTTCCCACGAGGAGCCGCGCGATATCATATCCACTGCCGCGGTGTACAAAATACACTCCTGTCTTTTCCCTCCATCTCACCACCTTTTACACACTCACACGCTCCGCCACGGTGGGAACCGCCAAAGCCGAAGATGAGGATGATGAAGTTGGGCTCTGGGGTGAAAGGTCAAACGTGTTGACAGAGTCACATGACCTCCAGGTGAAATTTAGACTCGGCGTGGTGTTTAATGTAGAGCTGACATTTACAGCATGTGGTTTGTTATACGTCCGGCTGTTTATTCACAGTTTCATTGCTTTTACTTTCTCGTGAAAGACGTGTTTTAAAGAGCTGAACAATACAAAGACCTTTTATCTCTGTTGGCTTCATCTGATTTTACGCATCATATTATCACTTTTTTCATAATTGTTTTTGCATATGATTTATTTGCATACATTTTTATTCAACTCTTAATGCTCACATGTGATTCTGATACGATGTTCCTTTTTTTTTTTCTTTCATCTGATTCATGTATTATAATAAACAGTTATTTTCTCGTGTGACTCCTTCACATTATCTCCTCTTCTGATTCCTGAAGGTGATTCGGTTTTTGTTCCGGTCCAGTTAGCCAAAGCTGATGGTTCAGTGTGGTCGGGTTCGCTCAGGGCTCTGTGCAGGACACACACTCCTCACACACCACGTCTGTCATGCACACTCATAACACGACCGGCACTAGGACCCGGAAGTAATACGGTCGGGTTTCAGGAAGCATAAAAGGAAACAAGATGACGCATCACATCGCTCAGTCATTGAGTTATGCCCGTGCTATCGCCGTCGCCTCGCTCGTCCAAACGTGAGTACTCACTTTCTTGGGTTATCGCTTCTGATTGGGTGTGTGTATTTAGAACGCGGGTTTATTTGTGTAAACTCTTGCTCTCGCTTCGGGAGAGTTCTAAGAATAACTAGCGTGGTTATCCTGCCTGCTCGCGCTACTTCCGCGTTTGGGTTTACCATCCACGCTACAGGGCTAACTGCTAGTCTTCTGCTTCATCTCCGGTTAGTCCGTGACAGAATGACTGAGCCATCGGCAGTAAACCCAGCGGAGTTTGCTCGCCTCTGCGATGTGGTTGACCGGCATGCTAGGCTGATCGATCAGCTCCGTGGTGAGGTCGCATCGCTCCGCACGGAGCTCCAGGGCGTCGCGGCCTTGCGCCGCGAGGTGGCGGAGCTGCGACAGGAGAATGCGGTCCTCCGCGGGGCGGCCGCTCAGCCGGCTGTGGCCACGCCCATCGCAGCTGCTGCTGCGCCGCCAACTCCCTCTCCACCTTCTGATGTTTTCTTATCTTTACCGGATAAATGGAATGGCACGGATGGGAAGTGCAGTGTTTTTCTAACTGCGTTGGATCTTGTGTTTGAGTTTAATTCCACCAGATACTCCACAGACCGACTGCGCATTGCTCTTCTCGTCTCGTTGCTATCCGGGCAGGCAGCTGAGTGGGCCACGGCGGTTCTTCGTTCTGATTCAGATGTCGCCTACTCCTACACCGAGTTCACCCGCCAGCTCAAGCTCACCTTTGAACATCCAGCTGCTGAGGTGGAGACCGACTCCAAGTTGTATCATCTAAAGCAGGGAGGGTCGTCCGTGAGCCGTTACACCGCGGAGTTTCGTACTCTCGCCGTACAGACCGACTGGGGAGACTCCGCACTCCGGACGGCCTATTACGAGGGACTGGCTGCGCGGATAAAAGACGAGCTCGCCGGACGAGAGCTTCCAGCTACCTTGGAGGGTTTAATTCAACTCGCCCTCCGGATCGACCAACGGCTGCTCGTTCGCCCAAAGCCAGCTCCTCGTACCCTGCCACCCACCATGACTGCACTACCACACACCACGCCCTTCCTCTCCCGCTCACCAGTTCCAGAAGTTCACGCCCCATTCACTGCAGCACCCACCAGGACCGTCGGTACTCCACCTCCCGCCTTGGTTGACACAGGAGTCGGGGAACCCATGCAATTAGGGCGCGCCTCCTTGACCGCTGCAGAACGGGAACGCCGATTCAGAGAGGGGCTCTGCGCGTATTGGGGATCTTCTGCACATCATCGAGCCATCTGTCCTCTGCGGCCGGGAAACGCGCAGCCCCGGTGAGAAATGGGAGGAACTCACCGGGTCCCATGTCCCTCTCCACCACCATGACCAATGATTCCCGTCTCACGGTTAAAGTATATCTCCAGTTTGGCCACAAACGGGTCGGAAGTACCGCGTTCGTCGAATCCGGGGCAGCAGGTAACTTCATTGACTCTTCCTATGCCAAAAAATTGGGGATAAAGATTGAGGCGTTATCCCAGCCTGTAACCATTACATCAGTCGATGGTCGGCCTCTCTCCTCCAGCCCCATATCCTTTCAAACCCAACCTATCACCCTCATCATTAACCAACATCAAGAACAGATCCAGTTTCACACCACCACTATCTCTTCGCCACCTATCATCCTCGGACACCCTTGGCTGCTGCAGCACGACCCGCTCATATCCTGGACCCAAAGCCGGATCCTCCAATGGGGGCCGACCTGCACTGAGCTTTGCCTACGGGCCGAGGCTGGGACGTGCTCTAGGGAGTCCGAGGCCCCCGATGTCGACACAGATAAAATCCCGCTAGACTACCGGGACCTGGCTGAAGTCTTTTGTAAGAGACGTGCGACTCATCTACCACCTCATCGCTCATACGACCTGGCGATCGATCTTCAGCCAGGTGCGACACCACCCCGCGGCCATCTCTATTCATTGTCCAACACCGAGACGCAGGCGATGGAGGAGTATGTTTCCAGTGGACTTCGCCATGGTACCATCCGGCCCTCCTCCTCACCTGCCGCTGCGGGGTTCTTTTTCGTGAAGAAACGCGATGGTAGTCTACGTCCCTGTGTCGATTATCGAGGGCTCAACAATATTACCATAAAAAAACCGACATCCATTGCCTCTTACCAACTCTGCCCCTGGACGCCCTCTCTGGTGCCACCATCTTCACTAAGTTGGACCTCCGGAGCGCCTACAACTTGGTGCGCATCAGAGAGGGCGATGAGTGGAAGACGGCCTTCATCACCCCCACAGGACATTACGAAAGTCTGGTCATCCCGTTTGGTCTCTGCAACGAACCTGCCGCTTTCCAACAGTTCATAAATGACGTTCTCAGAGACATGTTAGGCCGTTGGGTGTTCGTCTACCTGGACGACATCCTCATCTACTCCCGAACACTCAACGAGCACATCCAGCATGTCAGAGCGGTTCTAAAGAGATTGCTCGCCCACCAGCTGTAATGTAAGTTGGAGAAGTGCGCTTTCCACGAGCGCTCCACCACGTTCCTGGGTTTTGTCATCTCGCCCCAGGGTGAGGCCATGGACCCGCAGAAACTGGAAGTTGTGAGTCATTGGCCCCTACCCAAGACTCTTAAACAGCTCCAGAGATTTCTCGGGTTTGCCAATTTTTATCGCCGCTTTATCCGGGACTACAGTACCGTTGCAGCGCCACTAACCGCTCTGACCCGCCCATCATCTCACCCTTTCAATCTCACCCCAACTGCTGTCTCCGCATTCCATGAGCTCTGTCGCCGCTTCACCACTGCTCCCATCCTCCTTCACCCGGATGCTGATAAACCATTCGTTGTGGAGGTGGACGCTTCGGATGTGGGCGCCGGGGCTGTTCTCTCCCAGCGAGGTCCAGATCAAAAACTGCATCCCTGCAGTTTTTTCTCCAAAAATTTGACGCACTCAGCACTGATACGGATAGGGGACGCAGCTGCTGCCATAAGTGGGCTTGGAGGAATAACCCTGTCACCTACCGGCTCCAGCTGCCTGCGGCGCTCCGGATCCATCCGGTATTCCACACCTCCCAGCTCAAACCCTTCACCACCTCACCTATGGTTCCACCCACCACCCTGCTCCTCCTCCCCGTATGATTGAGGGTGGTCCCGCCTACACCGTTCGCCGGATCCTTGACTCACGTCCTCGGGGCAGAGGGCTCCAGTACCTGGTGGATTGGGAAGGTTACGGTCACGAGGAGAGATCTTGGATTCCGGCTCGGTTCGTCTTAGACCCCGAACTCATCCGGGACTACCGTCGTCGGGTATCCTCCACCCCAGGACCGTCGAGAGTCGGTCCTGGACGGGGGGGTACTGTCAGTGCACACTCATAACACGACCGGCCACTAGGCACCCGATGTAATACGGTCGGTTTCAGAAGCAAAAGGAAACATAGATAGCATCACATCGCTCAGTCATGTGAGTTATGGCCGTGCTATGCCGTGCTCGCTCGTCCCAAACGTGAGTACTTCACTTTCTTGGGTTCATCGCTTTCTGATTGGGTGTGTGATTTAGAACGCGGGTTTATTTGTGCTAACTCTTGCCTCGCTTCGGCAGAGTTTCTAAGAATAACTTGCGTGGTTATCCTGCCTACTCGCGCTACTTCCGCGTTTGGGTTTACCATCCACGCTACAGGGCTAACTGCTAAGTCTTCTGCTTCATCTCCGGTTAGTCCGTGACAACGTCTTCATGGAGCTGGCTTTGTGGATCTCACAGGGGCGTCGTCATGCTGGATCAGGGTTCGGGCCTCTTAGTTCCAGTGAAGGGGAACTGTAACGCTACAGCACACATTCTGTACAACTGTGTGTGTGTGTGTGTGTGTGTGTGTGTGTGTGTGCACATAGCTTCAGCTGTATAGTGTGTGTTACATGGTGATGCACGTGTTTATGTGTTTATTAGCTGTAGAAAGTGTTGAGGAAAAAAAGAAGCCACCTCCCTGATTAGAGCGTACACAGCTCCGGGGTTCGGTTCTCCTCGTGTCCTCGCCGGGTTCTCCTCACCGGGTTCTCCTCGCCGGGTTCTCCTCGCGTCCTCACCGGGTTCTCCTCGCCGGGTTCTCCTCGCCGGATTCTCCTCGCCGGGTTCTCCTCGCGTCTGCATGTGCTGAGTGAAAAAGCGAGCGTGAGGTGCGGTGGTGCACATGTCGGCCGTGCGGGTCCGTATCACTGACAGCCAGGCGAGGTTATGAAAACAGTCATTCTTCCCGTCATCGCTCCATAGCCGGTGATTTAGCGGCAGGCGGCCCTGTGCTGCAATAAAACACCGTCCGGCCGTTTGCAGCGCGCTGGTGGAGATCAGTAAAGGGGGGCGGACGGGGGGTCCTGGCAGCGGCCCACCTCACCTGCTACTGTGTTTTACCAACCGAGCTTGAACACACACACACACACACACACACACACACACACACACACCAGGCCCTCTGGACCTCCCTTACAGCATGAATTAGAGGAATTAGAGGCTGTGAAATAGATTGTTATTGTGCTCCGATTCACTCGGTGTGTAATGAGGAAAAAATAAGCAGAGATTCTGTTCAACTCGACTTCTGTTATTGTTGTTGTTTTGTGATTTTTTTTTCTAGAATGAAAGTAGAAATGTTATATATACTTTTGATTTATAATAACCACTTATATAACTTTGACACCATTATAACTATTAGAATATATTATATCATATATTACTGTTATTCTAAAATATATTTTATACATTACATATATATGTGTGTGTGTGTGTGTGTGTGTGTGTGTGTACAGTATACAGTACATACTGTATGTGTGTGTTTTAATCAATTCAGCTCCAATTGTGACAGTGACGAACAGCGAAAATAGTTATTATTATTAATGAATTAAGAAGAAGAAGGACATAATTAAAGGTGTGTAAAACCAGACAGGGAGTTAAAGTATAAGCTTGTAACATGCCAGACATGTCTTGGTAAACAAATAAAAATATTTTGTTCATTGTTCATTGTTTATATATATATATATATATATATATATGTGTGTGTGTGTGTGTGTGTGTGTGTATGTATATATATTTTTTTTATTTAATTTTTTTCCAAATTAGCGTGTAGACCAATCAGCCATAACTTTAAGAATAACATTAAAACGGCCTCTAGGGGCGCTGTGGTGCCTGGCGGATCCTTTGGGTGCTGTGAGTTGTGGGATCAGACTTATTTGTCCGGGGCGTCCCATGGAGCTCGATCTGATACTGGGGTATAACTGGTGCTGGTCAGGTGACCTGGTGGTGGTGGTGTTAATGATGTGGCTGATTGATGTATCCGATGTCGCTGTGTAAGTAAAACATAAAGACATTTAGCTGATGCTTTTTTTTTTTTCTTAAACGAGATTAAAAGATTGATCCTAAATTCATCTCTTTGTCACGTCCTAATTAAGCCTTTCCACATGACTATTAGCGTGAATGCTAGTAATATCGCGCTTATGTAACAGCGGCGTAGCTTTTCCCTGGACCGAGCGCGAGCTCCTGGCTCTGACAGCAGGGTTGGCGAAAACCTCTGAAAGTAACAAAATCACTGTCTCTCATTTATTAATCGTCTCACAGACATCAGCGTTACTGACATATTTATTTCGGTGGCTAATTATCCTAGCGGTTCACAGGCAGAGCGGCGACGTCTGACACCCGCGTGAAGATGGTGAGACGTGTGGAAATGCAGGACGGGAGATTTGACAGGAACAGGTGCTCGGAACGTAAACGTAATTAAGACACCGTCTCGGATACGAGATGATCCCTGTCCCCTGGCCTCAGAATCCGTCACATGGCGACATCGTCGTACAGGGTTCGTTCATTCCTACAGGAGAGAATTAAAGGCTTTCTTCAGTCGGGCCATGTTCGCTTAAACCTCGTCCACCTCTCCAGCCGAAAACACGAAACTCTTTCCATAACTAAAGCGCTCCTTCAGGTGTGTGTGTGTGTGTGTGTGTGTGTGATGATACCCAGAATCCTGCAGGGTCACTCTGGACATGATTGTATGAAGATGAAGACAAACAGAACTCAGAGGCGTGTCAGATCTCGAACGCTGCATGCTCTGCAGAAATCCGTTCCTGAGTCTCTAGAAGGAAGACAGAGAGCTTTTGTCTGTAATGAGAAGTTAAAGAGGAGTTTAAACGGTGTTTGTCCTCCCGCTGATCGACCCGGGCTCTGACAGACGGCGCAGGGTCTTTAGATTTCAGAGACAGGCGTGAGTGCGTGTCAGGATCTGCTCAGCGTGAAGGCGGATGAAGTGCACGATTGGGTGAAGATACAGTTATTAGATTCTCTCTTTTTCACTCCAGGTCTTAAACATCTTAAAACATGATGGACAGGAGGTTAGGGAGAACCAGGAGGATGGAGTTCTCTTCTCAAATCTGAAATCGAATCATTCTCTCTCGTTCTCTCTCAGCTTAAAATCAGCTCGTGTTTCCTGTTAGCTTACAATAAACCTATTTCTAGTTGGGTTTTTTTTTTTTTTCTAATTTCAAGCTGGAAATATTCTTCTTTCATCTTCATATTGTCAAAATGATCTGCTATTAGAGGAGGAAAATAAAAAGCTTATAAAACCCTGCTCAGTATTAATGTATTTGAATTGTTATATTTCCATAATAAGAAATGTCACAACTATTCACTAGAACAGCGCAGTTTAGCCGGGAAGCTGTTCGAGAACGGATCCAACTGTGAATATTTCCAGTCATTAGTGATTCATTAAAATACAGTAATAGACATTTTATTCGGCTTGTGTTTCTTTGATTTGTGCGCTCTTCACCTCGCTGTGAAGCTCAGTTCATTTAAACTGTTTGAGGGAAATATAAATGGATCGAGGCTTCTAAACTGCAGTTCTGTTGATTCCTTGTCTCTCCGTGTTCATACTGCAGCGTCCTCACTGCTTCATTTGAACCCAGGCCCACTGGGGTGGGAGTCGCGCTGCCCCGTGCGCACTCAGGGCCGGAGGAGGAGCAGGCGGGACAGTTAACCACAGGGTTGCCATGGTGATAGTTTCACCCGCGGATTATTTAATATTACTTTAGCTAAGATTTGATTTTATTGCATTTTTACCAAATGATGGATAAATCAGATACATTTACAGTGTGTGTGTGTGTGTGTGTGTGTGTGTGTGTGTGTGTGTGTGTGTGCGTGATGTACAGATGCAGACTAATTGTAAGATATAATAAAGACTGAAAGAGAGACAGAGGGATTACGGCGTGGATAAACTCTGCGCTCATTTGAATTTAAAGACACGCACTAAGACAGCTGTTGAAACTCTCAGCGTCGCGCGGGGACGGCCGCCGTACCACTAAAATCCACAATCCACTCCGGAATGCATTTTCTCACCCACTTAAATATAATATAATGCATGCAAAGTTCTGTGATGTGTACTTCAGGGCTGTGAATGGCAAATACCTTTTTAAGCAGTAAATGGAGAGCCCATTAGCATCCTCTCTCAACGAAAATGCAGCATAAAAGCTAAAATCATGATACAATGTGCTTTTTTTAATCCGCCAATTTTCTCTTAGGTGACTAGAGTGGGTGTTAAAGCAAGCAAATAACACGGGCAAATGCGAGGGCAGCAGGGATCATCCCACGGAGGTGTGAAAGGGAGGGCGACCGGGGGCGGCGTTTTGGAATTAAAGCACTGGGAGAGCGCTCCGTGTCTGTGTGTGTGTGTGTGTGTGTGTGTGTGTGTGTGTGTGTGTGTGTGTGTGTGTGTGTGTGTGTGTGTGTGTGTGTGTGTGTGTGTGTGTGTGTGTGTGTGTGTGTGTGTGTGTGTGTGTGTGTGTGTGTGTGTGTGTGTGTGTAGCGCTGTATCACAGACAAAAAACTTCACGTTTCAGCTCACGCTATTGTTCTGATCTCAGGTTAATAGCCGTCCATTACGGACAGCGAACAGCGCGTTGCTACGAATCTAAAACGGAATCGTTCGGTTCTATACTGGGGAGAAGCTGAACGGTAAAAAATGGTGCATTTCAGCTCTCAGGTTAAATACATGTTTAATGAAACTTCAGTGAAAATCGATATCAGTGCTTTAGATCTGTCTCTAATTGTAATGTATAATAAACTCATACTGTGGCTTCAAATCATATATACAGCATATACACACAGAGTCAGGAAAAGAAAAACGTGTATTTATTGGTATATAAATGTGTTTCCTGAAGGGTGTGTATATTTCTGTCTGACTCTGCTAATCTTTGATTAATGACCTATTCTGTATTAATCTTATAAATTATCCAATTAAATACTCCCACAACAGCCATCAGCCCCCATGCAGATCACATGACCATGTGTGTTTCTTGAACAAGCATGTGTCATGTGATGTTGTTGTTGTTGTTGTTGTTGTTGTTGTTGTTGTTTGAGAGCTCTTTTACTACGTTTAATAGTAAACCACATGCACGGTCACCTGATATCCCTGACATGTTTGTTGAGGCATAGAAGGGGCGTGGCTTGGTCTATCTTGAATGCTATTGGCTGGAGTGAAAAATCAGTTTCCTGTTTCGGCAGGAAGTACATCAACAACAGGATTACGTCACACAGTGCTGCTCGGTTGCGTCCAGAATGAGTAACGTAACAAAGTAATCAAATTAAAACTCTAATGCAGCAGGACAAACGTGAACGTTACTGCTGTCTGTGTGAGCCACGACGTCATTCCCCACGCCATCGCAGCGCCCCCTCCAGGCTGACCCGCCCACACAAAGCAGATCTGCTTCAGAGTTCTGGTTCCGGTGTCGGGGCCCGAGTGCGGCCTCGGGGGCCGGGTCCGTACACGGCTCGTGAGTTCACACGTCATGAGATGCTTTTCTTCTCACTTTTTTTAACTGAACGTGGCCTTTGATCCGCCTTTATACACTCTGCTCTGATTCTCTGAGCTCCATCATCATTAGTGAAGCTCTTCAGCGCCGCTGCGTCGTGATCGGCTCCATGAACAGACCCGGGTTTATATAATCAGGAGGAAGATGCGGAAGCTGGACGTTAAGAGCTGGTGTGTTTAATAAGCGCATTAGACTGTAGCTCTGAATCGAGGCTCGGTCGGAAAAATATATGAAAGCTTTCGGAACTTCTTCTGAGATACGCCACAGCAAAGAGCGAGAAAATTAAAGGAAGGATTAACTGATTTACTGATAGACTTAATGACATTGCAAGAGTGCTGCGGTGTGTGTGTGTGTGTGTGTGTGTGTGTGTGTGTGTGTGTGTGTGTGTGTGTGTGTGTGTGTGTGTGTGAGAGAGAGAGCGCTCTTTGTGTCTTCTGGGATACGAGTACTCACAGTAATTATGGAAGATGAAGAAACTGACAAGCTTATCAAACTGGATTCAAAAAGCAGCTGTGACATGAAAGAAGAGCTTCAACTTCAACACATCAGAAAAATATCAACATCATTCGGGTGATTAAACACTTAACGAGACATCTGAAGTGTTCGGCTTCGGCCAGAGGAAAGCACACGGATCTAACGCTGCATAGCTTTTATATACACATTATTATATAATAGCTTTTATTAGCAATAATACTATAGACATACACACTCAAGTGGCCACTTCATTAGGTACACCTTGCTGAAACACTCCGTAGAGATCTCGCTCGCTCCATATCGCCAGGATGTCGTCACGCCGTCGCTGCAGATCTGTCGGCTGCACGTCCGCGATGCGACTCTCCTGAACCTCCACGGCGTCCCAAAGCCGCTGTACTGGACCGAGATCAGGTGAGTGTGGAGGCCGTGTGAGTGCAGTGACCTCACCGTCATGTCCCAGAGCCCAGTGTGAGATGATTAGAGCTCTGTGTCACGCTGGGTTGTCCTGTGATCATAAAGGGATGGACACGGTCAGGAACACCATGCCCAAGTGGTACCGAGGGGCCCAAAGTGTACCAGAACCAGTATCTCCCCCACGCCATCCATCACATGACCAGCACCAGCCTGAACCGCTGAGACACGGCAGGACGGATCCAGGCTCTCATGCGGTTTACACCAAATTCTGACCCGACCAGCAGAACCCGAGACTCATCGGACCAGGTGACGTTTCTCAGATCTCCTGGTGTCTGATGTCGGTGAGACCATGTGACCTGTAGCCTCAGTCTCCTGTTCTTACCTGACAGGAGCCACGCCCGGTGTGGTCTTCCGCTGCTGTAGCACATCTGCTCCAAGGTTCCACGCGTCGTGTTCAGAGACGTTCTTCAGCAGACCTCAGGTGGAACGAGATGATGTTAGAGTTCCCGTTGGCCGTTCAACTCTGACCTCTGACCTCAGCAAGACACTTTAATAAAGACGACTGCTCTCTCAGGGGATTTCCTCTTTTTCACACAGTTCCCTGTGAACACTAGAGATTGGGTTCTTGCCATGTGATTGGCTGATTGGATATTTGTATACCGGAGCGAGTGAACAGGTTTTTCTAATAAACTGGCCAGTGAGCAAACTGTATGTCCTGATGAACACATGATTGTTCTGTGTCTAAGTGAGTTCTACTTTACCACTTTACTAGTTTTTTTTTTATTTCACGTATATTGCGTTGTTGATGTTATTCTCCTCCACATGAGCACATCTGTTTACCTTTTAATAAAAGTGATAATAATAATTTTCTCGGCGTGTAACGGAGGAAGTCCTGCGTGAGCTGGTTAAAGTTCTGTATCTCCAGGAAATAAAAGTGAACAATGATGTTCTCTTTCACTTCATTTACACATTCAGTGAGAATTATGCAGCTAAAATTGGTTCATCCAGAGTGTCTGAAAGTTTGCGGTTCTCTCAGGAACATCTGGAAGGAGGCGGATCGGCGGCGGGGTTCGGCGTGCGCGCGCTCCGTGTCTTCAGTGCGTCTCACTTAGAGTTTAGAGTTTAATGAAGCGTCACGTTTATCGTCCCGTAACAGACACGAGTCAGAGATCTCATCCAACAAATCCCAGAGTTCACAGTGCGTCCTCACACACTCTGTACAGGTGAAGGGCACGCTGGCTCGCGTCACATGACGCGCGTCACTAAGCGCTGCACATTTAGGGGCGGGGCTTATAACCGCAAGTCTGCGTTCATGCTGAAGATCTCAGAAACAGGAAGTGGAATGAAACAAGGGCGTCTCCGTGTTAGTAGTGAGCTAGCAGACTACGTGTCTGTCTGGTGTGTGTGTGTGTGTGTGTGTGTGTGTGTGTGTGTGTGTGTGTGTGTGTGTGTGTGCTGAAAGCTTGAAAGCTGATCTGTGTGAATAGACATGTAAGTGCTGCTGTGTTCACTCCTGATGTTCAGAGCAGCCATTTTGTTTATACGTCACTCCCTGAGCTCGGGGTGAAGGGGCGGAGCCAAAACCGCCGATCTTACTTTATATGATCATGTGACAATTACAGTTTGGATTATCACTCTCCCCCTTACCTTTCTCTCTTTCTCACACTTGCTCACACTCTCTCACTCTCTCTCTCTCACACACACACACACACACACACTTAAACACTCTCACTCTTACACACTCTTTCTCACAGTTTTATACACACTGTCTCTCACACTCTAGTCTCTCAGACTTACACTCAGCCTCTCACTTGTTTGCATCTTACACGCTCTCTCACACACTCTCACTGTATCACACATGATCCCTTACACTCTCACTCTCTCACACTTTCTCCCAGAAGCCTCTCCATCATTTCTGCTCTCTGAGTCTGACTGGTTTCCTCAGCTGCACTAACACACACACAGGTAACCAGCCGGAGAACCCTGTTCTCTCTCTCTCTCTTTCTCTCTCTCTCTCACACACACACACAACCTAATAAATCCACATTCAATTTTACGCTGTGCTGCCTCGCCCCACTCGGTCCTCAAACCCTTTAAGCTTTACAATAACATTTAGAGAGCGTTTAAACAGCGCTCAGTGCTGCTGACTTCTCATAGGGCAGAGGGCGTTGATTCATTTCCTATTCGTAACTTTTATGAAGTATTCTTCTTTTCCACAGTGTGTGTGTGTGTGTGTGTGTGTGGTGGGGGGTTCATGATACCTGCCTCGATTGATTGAGGATCATTAGTTTTGTTGTTGTTCTTGCTAATCACATATTAGTAAAGCACATTCCTCATCACGCTTACACCTTCCTCCTCCTCCTCCTCCTCTTCCTCCACCTCCTCCTCCTCTCACTGCCATCTTCACTCATCATAGTTTAGTGATCCATTGACGTCTGGACCCGAGGTCACTTCCTGTAAGAGACAGGAGACAGGAAGTCAGACACCAACAACAAAGAACACTCGAATTCAGCAAAACTACTGACACTAACAGTGAAGAAGAAAAGACGAGGGTGAGACATCACTCTGATTCATCACCCGGACTCTTCACTTTCCCCTGTCACTTTGATGCGTCACCTTGATTAGTCATTCAGATTCATTACGTCACCCTGACACACATCACTCTTCCACATCACTCTGACACATCACTCTGACACACATCACCCTGACACACATCACCCTGACACATCACCCTGACACACATCACTCTGACACATCACTCTGACACACATCACCCTGACACACATCACCCTGACACACATCACCCTGACACACATCACCCTGACACATCACCCTGACACACATCACCCTGACACACATCACTCTTCCACATCACTCTGACACATCACTCTGACACACATCACCCTGACACACATCACCCTGACACATCACCCTGACACACATCACTCTGACACATCACTCTGACACACATCACCCTGACACACATCACTCTGACACAAATCACCCTGACACATCACCCTGACACATCACCCTGACACACATCACCCTGACACACATCACACTGACACACATCACTCTGACACATCACCCTGACACACATCCCCTGACACACATCACCCTGACACACATCACTCTGACACATCACCCTGACACACATCACCCTGATACATCACCCTGACTCACATCACTCTGACACATCACCCTGACACACATCACCCTGATACATCACCCTGACTCACATCACCCTGACACATCACTCTGACACACATCACTCTGACACACATCACTCTGAGACATCACCCTGACACATCACTCTGACACATCACTCTGACACACATCACTCTGACACATCACCCTGACACACATCACCCTGACACACATCACCCTGACTCACATCACCCTGACACACATCACTCTGACACATCACTCTGACACACATCACTCTGACACACATCACCCTCTTCCACATCACTCTGACACATCACTCTGACACACATCACCCTGACACACATCACTGACACACATCACTCTGACACACATCACTCTGAGACATCACCCTGACACACATCACTCTGACACATCACTCTTCCACATCACTCTGACACATCACTCTGACACACATCACCCTGACACACATCACCCTGACACACATCACTCTGACACACATCACTCTGAGACATCACCCTGACACACATCACTCTGACACATCACTCTTCCACATCACTCTGACACATCACTCTGACACACATCACCCTGACACACATCACCCTGACACACATCACTCTGACACACATCACTCTGAGACATCACCCTGACACACATCACTCTGACACATCACTCTTCCACATCACTCTGACACATCACTCTGACACACATCACCCTGACACACATCACCCTGACACACATCACTCTGACACACATCACTCTGAGACATCACCCTGACACACATCACTCTGACACATCACTCTTCCACATCACTCTGACACATCACTCTGACACACATCACCCTGACACACATCACCCTGACACACATCACCCTGACACACATCACTCTGACACACATCACTGTGACACACATCACTCTGACACATCACCCTGGCACATCGTCTGATTGGTGACTCTGATTAATCACTTCTTATCGCCTCCTTTTTGCAGAAATCTGTCTCCTATTGAGTAACCCAACAGGAGGCGGGTGTTGTCCTGTAGGTAGCTATCAGAAAAAAGATAGCTGATTGCTAACTAGTAGCTAACACCCTTCCATATCACTGAAACAGACTGTGTAACTCGCCCGACATCTCCATGTAGAAACTAGCGAGCTGAACACTATCTATCTTGGTCATGTTCTTCCTGGAGATTTGCCTGTAGAAAGAAAGAGAAGAAAAGAATGAAATGAGAATCAGCTTTGTTTCGGCTCTGATCCGTCCCGGTTCCTGTCTTCTGTTCCTCTTCACGGCGGATGATGAGGTTCCCACCTCCAGAACAATGCTAGCTGCTCAAGCAGGGTGAAGTTGCATTTGTGGGATATTTTTATAGCATTCTGTGTGTGTGTGTGTGTGTGTGTGTGTGTGTGTGTTCACACCCTGTCTGTCCAGAAAAGCGTAATTCCCTGTCGCACCGGGGATTTCCTGATGAAAGAATGCATGCGGTTGTCTATTAAGATATGTAAATTCCTAATCTCTCAAAGTCTGCTTTCACACTATCCCTCGCTCTCTTTTCTGCGCGTGTGTGTGTGTGTGTGTGTGTGTGTGTGTGTGTGTGTGTGTGTGTGTGTGTGCCTCAATAGCATTATTCTCATGTGTAGAGTATTTCTGATGTTGTGTCTGCAGAGAGCTCAGTTCATAGTTAATTAGAATCACAGACGAGGAACAGAGCGGCCTGGAGAACTTTAATTAGAACGCTCTCGAATGTTTATTAATACAGAACAGATCTAACACTTTCCCTGACACACACACACACACACCCCTCTGAATGTCAGCATGGCCGTGCACGACTCTGATTGGTCAGAAGGTGTTGATTAATTCTCTGTAACAGCAGCTCTGACAGTCGCACAGGTTTATATTAACGCGTATGGTTTCTATAGTAACGGCTCATTTGCAGGGACATGTGCAGCGCACGCTCCTCTGACGCTGAACAGATTCTACAGCACGCGTGAACTGCATGGACTAATGTGTGTGTGTGTGTGTGTGTGTGTGTGTGTGTGTGTGTGTGTGTGTGTGTGTGTGACATCAGTGTAAGGAGTCTCCAGTGTGAGCGGTGTGTATCAGTCAGAGAGATAAAGCTCTTACACATCTACAGCATGGAGGAGCTTACAGCACTGCTGCGCGGCGGTGGAGACAAACAGACAGAAAGCAAGGAAAATAAAAGAAAGAAAGAAAATGTAGGGGAAAAAAACAAGAAGGAGAAATCAAATGAATCAACAAGAAAGAAAGAAAGAAAGAAAGAGAGAAAGAGAGAAAGAGAGAAAGGAAACAATAAGAAGAAATAAAATTAAGAAAGAAAGAATGATGGAAAAAAAGAAAAAGAAAGAAAAGAAAAAGGTAGAAGAAACCAAGAAGAAGAAATAATATGAAAAAAAGACAAAAGAAAGGAAGAAGGAAGGAAAGAAAGAAAAAATAGATGAAGACAAAAAAGTTAGGAAGGAATAAGAAAATAAAAGAAAAAGGTGAAAAAAGTAAAGAAAGAAGTAAAGAAAGCTGAATGCAGACGGTGTGTAGTGGTGTGTTAGCTCATTGTGTGTGTGTGTGTGTGTGTGTGTGTGTGTGCTGAGCTGCTTTTCTGTGTAGTGTAGATGTACAGAGTGGATGTTAGCGTTAGCATAGCGTAGCATTCCTGTCTAACACGGCGAGTCCACAGGGTTCAGTCTCGGGTCGTGACCTCGGGGGGGTTTAGAGCTCAGAACCTCGAGTCCAACACACAGGCTGAGCGCTCTCTCTCTCTCTCTCTCTGTCTCTCTGTCTCTACAGAGACACACTGTTAGTCTGGGACAACAACTCTGTCTGTCTGTCTCTGTATTGTTTAGTGTTAAACACTCGCTCCACTCATTCGCAGTCTCGAGGAGATTAAGTCTGCTGTCGTTTAGCACCTGGCTGCTGGAGGGAATATCATCAAAATGTGTAAGGCTTCAGGGACTGAATACAACTGGCGTGCTAAAGATAACTTTAAGTAAACACTGTGTATCGGTGTGTGTGTGTGTGTGTGTGTGTGTGTGTGTGTGTGTGTGTGTGTGTGAGTTTCCTCATCAGCTCTGATTAAAATTACTCCTATCTGATTTGAGTTATGAACAGTGACACTGTGCTAGTCTGTGCTAAAGCGCACAGTTAGCATGAACCAACTAACTAGCTAACTAACTAATTAACTAACTAACACCTGACCCAAACTACAGTTCTGTGAAGGTGGCGGGTTTTTAAAGATGTAAAGCTCACTTAGCTGAATCCTATTTAATTTATGCAGTGACAATAATGTATGTGTGTGTGTGTGTGTGTGTGTGTGTGTGTGTGTGTGTGTGTGTGTGTGAAACAGAGAAGTGATTCCTTTATGAAGAACGTGTCAGACGTCATAATGGACCATAAACACCCTGAAAAAGTGTTTTATAGTCAACAGGGTGTCGCTAATGTGCACTCGTTACGCGTACGCTAATCACAGTCGAACCTTCCTGATGTCCGATTCGGACCTTTCACATTCCTTCTGTCTGCATCACTTGCTGCATTTTCCTTCCTTTTTTACCTTCATGTTTATTATTATAAAACGGAGAAGATTTAAAACAGATTTATTTCAATAAAAAAATTAAAATAAAATGAACATCATATACAACAAGCAGCGTTTATGAGTGGATTTGGAGTCTTAGCTAGCAGTCAGCAGTAGTTGTAGCCTTAGCTAATATAACGGAAAACACACAGTTAGGATTAGCTCTATGTTCAGATTACGCATACACAAGCAGAGCTAACAGGCTATCTGCTCCGTTAGCCATTTTGTCTCTCTTGCACTGGATCTGTTGTAGGTGGTCACAGTAGGGGGGCGGGTCTTATCTTCAGAACCATCTAAAAATTCTCACATTTCATACAAATTTCCTTCATTTTTTTTTTTTTTTTATTGTGTAAAGCTGCTTTGCGACAATGACACTTGTTAAAAGCGCTATAAATAAAACTGAATTGAACTGAATTGAACTGAACTGAACCATGCAGACCTGGAAACATTCCTCGGTTGTGATTTAAACACACTGAACTGGTCTCTAAAAGCTCTCCCACGCCGGTGTGAGGCGGTGCGCTGGTTCTGGTGACGCATGCAGGGGGGTGGCCACGTTGCTTCTGGTGGTTTAGACGGTATCGTCGTGCCGTGTTTTGGGCTCCGGGTCGTGGACGTGACTTCCTGGATTAATCTCATCCTGTTCAAGCACGTTTGCCATCGCGTACTGCACGTATGAACCACGATGTGACCCTTAACATCGTCATGGAGCGACACACCGACGCACTGACGCACTGCCACACTGGCGCACTGATGTCTCATTCGTTGTTTTTGTTTTTTCATCCGTTCTTGGACGCTCGTGTCTCTGCTGGTGTTGGCAGCCGCCCGCGTGGCCATGGGGGTCAGTGTGGAGTAAATAATTAGTGGAACTGGCTGGAGATTTGCAGTGTGTGTGTGTGTGTGTGTGTGTGTGTGTGTGTGTCTCTATGTGTCTGTTCTTAATTTGGCTAACACTCGCGACTGTGAAGAGAGATGTCATTATTTACGCCAGATTATGATTCCCGGGTGCCACCGAGGGAGCCGGTTGCCCATTCCACC
>QNUK01000919.1:30000-32500 GCA_013621035.1 Clarias magur | reverse complement strand
ACCAGCATGGTACCTTGAAAGCTAAAAACGTGCATGTTGTACCTGGGGTTAATAGGAGTCTTACATCCTTTTAGGTGCCACCTTTAAGCGTACTCTTAGTGCCCTTTTTCCAAGAGTGTACAGGCACATAATTAGAACTTCATTTGACCCCTGACCTGCGGTACTTTAATAACGTTCTTGTGCTTCCTTGTCAGCTTTCACGGCACACCTTTAGTACTGTACCGCTCACCTTTAAAGCTAATTATGGCCCAATTATGTACCTTTAATATGGTGACTGAGATCCCGAAGGGTACTAAAATATTCTAAGAGTGCATATGATGATGGAAACGGTGAACACTTTATGGTACCGACAAAGTGAAGTAGAGCGGTTTGGTATGTTTAAAATATAATAACATTTGATCTTTTTTTTTTTTTTATCTGATTCTGGAGAATTGATGTGAAATTCAGCCTTTATGCAATTAATCTGCTCTCAGAATTAAAGGGTACTGAACTGTACTCCAGGGCGGTACCCTTCAGGCACATCTGCACAAAGTGTACCTTTACTCTACAAACTAGGCCTGATCATGTACATTAATGTGCTGTCTATCATCCCGAGAGAGATGGCTGATATAAATGAAATAAGGGCACCATGTCAGAGGAAGGGAAGGGGTACTGTTCAGTACTGCTTTATATTGTTAGATATTACTAGCAGCCTAAATATTTTCTTTCCAAAAGAACTCTAAGCTCTTATGCAAACACATCATTCATGTTTTCAGCCTGCAGCAGCAGATGCGCTCGTCTTCATTTCTCATTCAGTGTAATGGCTCACTCAAACACACACACACACACACAGAAACACAAACACACACACACACACACACACACACACACACACAGAAACACAAACACACACACACACACACACACACACACACAGAGATAGGGAGTGAGTTTGTGCTCACTGCCACTGGTGTTCATGATAGAAACACCACACTCACGACATTCATGAAGTGCAGATTTGGACTAAAACACACACCAATCATCTAAGATGAAAACAGGAACCGAACTCAAGACTTGAGAAGATTACCATCACACTAAAAGGAAGAGTTTAAGCCTCATTATATTCATCTCAGAAATCAACTACAGCATCACGGCACCTCTAATCCACTCTCTGGGGGAAAGGGTACTGACAGTACTTTACGGTACTGTGTCTTTAAACCTAAACCTAGACCTGTGCCTGGTTCACCTCCCTGTGCCTGACAAACAAATGTACAAGAAAACAAACAAATTCTCATCTTAATGATCGTCTACATCCAGAGCAAAATAAATATTTTAGTCAATGTAAAAAAAAAAAAAAAAAAAAATGTAGACCTGTGGTGTGTCGTGTGTGTGTGTGGTTGTGTGTGTGGTGTTGTATGTGTGTGGATAGTAAGGAGAGGAGAATCTGTAGTGTTATGCTTTAGGAGGATATTTGGTTGGTTCCAACAATGCAAATTATTTAATTAAAAACGCTTATTATTTTTATGTTTATTTTTTAAATGTTTATTTATATTTTTTTTTTAAAAGAAAGAAGAAAAGTGAGACGAAATGACTTTTAGTTCCTGGAATTAGGATTTTATTTTAATTCAGGGAATAAGGGTATAGAAATGTGTGTGGTGTGTTGTGTGTGTGTGTGTGTGTGTGTGTGTGTGTGTGTTTAATAGTGGACATGTGTTTGATATTTATAGAATTGTTGTATTAATTGTGTATTTATTTAGTTAGTTGTAAGTGCAGTTTTTTTTATACTAAATATTTTATAGTATTCAAAAGTGCGTGCGCCGCGTCCAATGACTGTGTGTGTGTGCTGTATGTGTGTGTGTGTGTGTGTGTGTGTGTGTGTGTGTGTGTTGTGTGTTTGTGTTTCCAAAAAAAAAATCTCTTAAAATAGAAGCTTTTATATATTTTGTATGTTTTATACATCTACCCGAATATCGCGCGACTTAAACACACACACACACACACACACACACACACACAATAGATTTAACTACACCGCGTGACTGTAGGAGAGGAACACCATCATTTATCAATTTGTTTACATGGCGGTTGTTTACCTGCACACGTGACTCGACCAGGTCGAGGCGGAGAGCGAGCGCCTCGCGCATGAACACGTCCGGGTAGTGGCTCTCGGTGAACGCCTTCTCCAGCTCCTCGAGCTGCCAGCCGGTGAAGTTAGTGCGGGTTCTCCTGCGCTTACAGCCGGGACTGTCTTTATCCAGGTCTGCAGGGTCTGATCTCACACACACACACACACACACACACAATAATGTCTGTTCATTATTATTTAATATTTATTATTATTATTATTATTAACTACACACGAGGAAATTAATTGTCGCGGAATTAAAATATTTCTTTTATTGTCGGCTTCATTTATTTATATTCATTTTTAGCGGATAAAATATCTGATTGAAGTGCTGCATTCATATTACAACAGAGGCGGGTATAGTGCTTTAATGTACATTTTTAAATAATGAATTAA
>QNUK01000919.1:0-22500 GCA_013621035.1 Clarias magur | reverse complement strand
ACACTCGTTCCCTCGCCAGTCTCTCTTTATTCTCTCTATTCTTTTGTAAACTCCTCTGTCCTGAGGATGTGGGGGAAAAATGAAAGTTCCAGCTTTAGCCCTGACTGTTACACACACTGACACTGGAGACTCCTTCCATGCTTACTACAGAAACATCTTCATTTTACAAATTCAGACTAATTTAGTACTTCTATTATTCACTAAAATGCAACGGTTTAAATATTATCTGTTGAATTTGTCCTTTTTCTTTAATTTAATAAAAAAGTATAAACGTGTTAAGGTTAAGGCGCTCTGTCACCTAATAACACCAAATCAATCTGACGTGCACCATGTGCCTCGTGTCATTGCGTAATCCCGCCCTGACATCAATCACTTTTGTGTTCACACGGAGGTCTTTAACAGTTCAAATCCTTTTGTTCTCAGCACGGTTTTAATCTCAGCATCATTTGCACACTCGCGTTGTTCGCATATAGATAGACTCCAGACCTACAACTGAGAACAGGACAGGGTGGGAGGGGATGGGGGGGGGCTATTATTTTCGACCCACACAGCCATCTGCCATCTGCAGGAAACCCAAAACCCCAGAGACTCCGCGCTGGCCGCGCTGCAAACGAGCGAAGATGTTTTAATTAAAGCCATCTATGCTAGCTCCAGCGTCTTCACCAATCACGCTGAGAGAGACCTTACAGATCTCTTATTTAATTATCCGAGACGGTACACTCTGAACACAAAGCGCTAGCAAAACAACTTCAGTGCTAGCTAGCATTAGCTTTACTTCCTGTCAGCGGGACAGAAGCAGCATAAATGATTCTTGGGATTCGTTTATTTAAATATTATATAATCATTATCATGATTTTTTTTTCATATTTGATTTTTGCATGATTTATTTTTAAATGTTCTATATTGACACAATATTTATTTATTCCTTTTTTATGAATATTTGAGTTACTCATTTTCAAACATGTTTTTTTATAATTAATTTATTTTTTGCATAATTCTATTTTACGTGATTATGTTTTACAGTTTCTTTGTTTTCACAGATTATGCATTGACACTTGTTTATTTTAAATGTATAACTAATTTCCAAGTGTGATTCTTTTCACATGTTCATTTTTACATGTGATTCCTTTTTATTAATGATTAATTATCACATGTTTTGGGTGATTCTTTTGGATGATTCATTTCTTTTCAAATGCGATACTTTTTGGGCGATTCATTAATGATGGCATGTGATTCCTTTTAGATGATGCATTTCTTTTCACATGTGATTGCGATGTTATGTTTCCAGATGAGGAATCAGTAATTAAGTAGATTATTAGGGCCGTTTGGATGAAAAGTTCATTAACACGTCAGTAAATGGGTGTAGAATGATCTTTTCCACTTCCTCATCACGCTTTAATGAGCTGATGTGTTCGTGTCACTCAGACGTGAGTGTTTAATTAAAACTCGTTTGTGTTGCTCGAGTTAATAAAGCACTGAGTGATCGGCTTCAGGGACCCGGCTCTCAGGGCGTGTTGTTTTTTTAATTATCTGGGGAATCTCTCTCTCTCTCTCTCTCTCTCCAGACTTCCCCTCCCTCCTCACTCCATCTGTCCCTCTCTTTTGTGTGTGTGTGTGTGTGTGTGTGTGTGTGTGTTAGTTCATTGTCCCTCACACGTTTATTGACAGGTTTTTTTTAATTCGGTGTCTCCGGGTCGTCCTCGAGCGGCGGGGCGTCCATCTCTTCCGCTCCATTTAGCTCAATGAAGCAGCAGTCTGGTTAAACAAAAGAGCTGCAATCTGATCCTTTCTCACACACACACACACACACACACACACAATCCTTTCAAGGACCTCATTTTGTTATAATTATTAATGCAGCTAATTAATGTGATATGTCACTACAAGTTAATCTACCCCTAGCCTAATCCAGTGTGTGTGTGTGTGTGTGTGTGTGTGTGTGTGTGTAGCAATGTTACTAAAGTTAAACATTCCTGCTTTTCAGGGTTAAATTTTATATTGATATAAAAGTCTCATTCAGCTTTTTTCACACAGGTAAAATAATACAGGAATAAAACTTTTTGTCCCTGTTGGCCTTCCATAACATCTCAATTCTCTCATTAAGGAACTTGTACAGATCATTTATTCATCTTCTAGAAGAGCGTCACAGTGCAGACTCAGTCTGCAAAACAGGATCGAATGGAACACACACACACACACACACACTTTCATGTACAGCTAGGGGCAGTTTTGTGTATCTAGGAGGTTTCTGGAAGGTGGAATGAAACCAGAGAACCCTGAGAAAACTTACACAAATGCCGAGAATAAACTCTCTGAGCAGTAAATTATTATTATTATTATTATTATTATTATTATTATATGTGGTCATGACGTTGTTTGAAAGACTGGTGATGGCTTATCTGAAGGACGTCCCTGGACCCTCACTGCAAACAGGTCTGTGGATCATCATGGGTCTGCACTTCATCCTGCAACATCTGGACAAACCAGGGACTTTAGCTTTTAATACAATCATCCCAGCACTGCTCCAGACCAAACTAACCCAGCTCTCTGTTCCTCAGTCAGTGGATCACCAGCTTTCTGACAGACAGGCAACAGTTAGTGAGACTGGGGGAATTCATGTCCAACAGCCACACCACCAACACTGGCGCCCTCCAGGGGTGTGTTCTCTCCCCACTGCTCTTCTCCCTCTACACCAACGACTGCACCTCTACAGACCCCACGGTCAAGCTCCTGAAATTTAAGGACCACTCTATAGTCATCGGCCTCATCCAGGACGGTGACGAGTCTGTATACAGAAGCCAGGATGAGCAGCTGGCGGTCTGGTGCTGTCACAACAAGCTGGAGATGATTGTAGACTTCAGGAGAAACCCCCCTGCACCTCCTCCGCACACCATCATGAACTGTGACAGCAGTGGAGTCACTCCGGTTCCTGGGCTCGACCGTCTCTCAGGACCTGAAGTGGGACAGTCACATGCTTGATATTTGATTGATGAGAGCTTGTATTTCCTTCACTAGCTGAAGAAGTTCAACTTCCCTCAGGAGCTGCTCACACGGTTCTACTCAGCCGTCAGTGACTCCTGCGCACCTCAGTAACTGTGCGGTTTGGCTCGGTTACAACAGCGCGGTTGGGACTGATGAAGGATTATCAGCTCCTGTGTCCACGCTGCAGGAACTGGAAATATCCAGAGTGAAGGTGTTTGTTTCCTGTTGTCGTTGTTGTTTTTGGTTCCGTGTTGTGTTGTTGTTGTTGTTGTCTCTGGAAGCTTCTGTTACCAAAACAAAGTCCTTGTGTGTGCGATAAAGTTCATTCTGATTATTATTATTATTATTATTATTCTCATCATCTGTCCTCTGCTGCCCTCTGCTGGCGGAAATCCTGAAATGCACTTTAGAATTATACATATTCAAATGTTAATTTTTTTTAACTACTAATTTTTATTTTATTTTTTTTTATGATAAAATGTGAAGTATTGCAAGTTCTACTTTGTTAATATTTTAAATTTGCAGTGACAATTGAAGCTTGACCTGGTCTGTGATGACGTCATGGCCGGGGTTCCCGCCGCTTAATTGGCTGTGGATTCATTTTAACTGCGCTCAGGTGTTCAGTGTGTGTGTGTGTGTGTGTGTGTGTGTTCGTGTGTTCAGGGTGCGCGCGCCATGGCCACGCCGCGCAGGATCCAGCTGATTCCTCTCTCCCAGCCTGCCTCTGGTGCAGCCCCGAGCCCGGGGTTAGGTGGCCCCCCCGCTGCCCCCCCTGCCAGTGTGTGTGCCAGTGTGTGTGCCAGTGTGTGTGCCCGGCTGGAGCTGGTGCTGTTCGAGCCGGACGACGAGCGCTGTGCTGAGTTCTACTACCCCGAGCTCACTGCGGTAATCCCCTCCAGCACACACACACACACACACACACACACACCTCCGCTTGCGTGCTGCACTGACCTTTCATCACCACCTTTAAAGGTCCGGTCCGAGGCCGAGTCCGTGCGCGCGCTGCTGCTGGAGGAAGAGGAGGATGAGGAGGATGGAGATGAGCTGAAGGTCCACAAGACATCAGTGAGTTGTGTATAACGTACAGTGAGGAAGAGATTTAAAAATCTACCTTAAAATGTACACCCAACGTTGGGGGAACAGAGAAGTCACGTGGACTTTCCACGTCAAAACGTCACCTTGAAGACTTTACACGTGGACTGTTCGTTCTCTACACGTGACTTCGTCCAGCAGAAGAATTCCCCAGCAAGTCCTTTATTCTAGATTGTTTATTTATTTATTTATTGTTAATTTTAAAGTCAATTTGTCATTTTTTTATTTTTTTTACTCAATTCATTATTTTTATGATTTATTAGCATGAATTTATTTTCACTTTTTTTGCTCTTATTTATTTATTTATCTATCTATCCTTCTCTGTGCACCTCCCTATTAGTCCATCTTCGCCTGTCTTTATACTGTATATCTCTTTTATCTGTGAATTCTTCTCATGTTCTAATGAATGTTTTGTCTTATTATTATTATTATTATTATTATAGTTTTAGTCTTCAGTCGGTTTATCTTGGGGCCCAAGCACTGTGACATCATCACTATCGCGCCACACGTTGAGTGACATCAGCATCTGTCGCTTTTTCTTGGTCTTAACATGTTCAAAAGGCACACGGGTTGTATGTTGCGCACCATAAAGACACGTCCTGCTGTGATGATTCCACGTAGGTGTAAATGGGCGGTGACGGGCGGTGACGGGCGGCTCATGACTGAGTGGGCAGTGATGATGATGGTTTTTTGAAGGTCGTGGCCTGATTAGAAAGCACACGGTTGTGTGGTGCAGCGATAGCGCAGGTGCTCCGGCCCACTTACGGTTGCTTGCAACTATATTTATTTATTCATCTATTTCTCTCTGTATCAGGCGTATATCTCTATCTATGAACCTCTTTCTCTTTATTTATCCTGCAGTCAGTCTATCTGTTTATCTCTCTAAATTAATATGAATTTTTTAAATATTTATTTCTTTTATATCTCTTTATTAATCTCTGTCAATCAAGCAGTCTGTCCTATCTCTCTCTCTCTCTCTCTCTCTCTCTCTCTCTATCTATCCACTGAATTTTCCTGTCTGTCTGTACTTCTGAATCAATACCGTGAAAGGGACACAAAATGGCGCCCCCTGTCTGTGGACACATGGCACCTGCAACAGAATCCTGTAGCTCCTCAGTGATGGACAGTTTAGAAGAGAGAAGATTGTAAGCTCCGTGTCCGTTTGTTTTCAGGGCGGAGCTCCTGGACCGAGGAGGGACCGAGTGCAGGATTTGGTGGACATGGGCTACGGCTACGACGACGACGACTCCTTTATCGATAACTCGGAGGCTGTGAGTAGAAACGCTCCAGAGTTTAGTTTTTAATCAAACTTCAGCCTGAAAGTCCTGAGATCTGAGTCTAGTGAAAGTCAACGATGAGAAAATTCAAACACTGTTGATCAAAGGACATAAACCTTCTTTTCACTTTTATGCTGAGGTGCAAATATTTTGTCCTCTGGAACTGGATGACAAACCTGCTCTTCACCATTTGTTTGATTGTTTCAATGATATTAAACAGTGGCTTAAACCTACAGTTCGCTATTTTGTGGCTTATCGTTCTAACTAGAGCGCTGTCCTTCTATCTGCCTTTTAAATGTTATCCTGTTAACAGTCAGCTGTTTTAAAGTGCTCTATAATCTTTGATTTGATTTGAAAGGCCAGGTTTTGCTGTCTGTCAGTAGATGGCGCTCATTTCTAGCTCTGTTTTGTCCCCTTTTGTGTAAAAGTACGACGAGCTGGTTCCCGCCTGTCTTACAACCAAGTACGGAGGCTTTTACATCAACGTCGGGACTCTTCAGTTTCGCCAGGCCTCGGGGGACGAGAACGAGACCGACGACTTCGAGGAGGAAGTTCAGCCGAAGGTCTTTGTGTTTCTGCTGATTTAGTTCGAATACAGCTGTAGATTAATCCGAATTAATTTAGCTTAAACCTGTGTATAAATAAATGTTCTTTTAAAGAAACGAAAATTGAAAGAAGGAGGCGTGGTGAAGATGAACAAGAAGAAGAGAGAAGAGGACGTTTGGTCTAAAGCAGAAAACATTAAACACAGGTTCTCAGAATGATTGTGCCTCCTGTTTTTCTTCAGTTTATTGGAGTTCTCCCAGGAGTGGTGTGAATCGCTTGTTTTTTTTCCTGCAGGATTGGCGCAGGCGAGAAGAAGAAGAAGAAGAACAAGGCGAGTAAGCAGCAGCAGAACCTTGATGGCATGCTGAGGAAATTTCATAAGGAGAAACTTCAGGAGCTTCAGCTGCTCAAGGCGAACAGGAAGGAATCACCTTCTGCAGCTCAGCACGACTCCAGCGAGCAGGTCGACCCGGGTTCGGCTGATGAACCTCACCAGGCAGTGGAGAAGCAGGATGAGATCCTGACTAACGACCAGAGCCAGAAGAACCAGGGAAGTCCAGCTGAGACGCTTCAGGCTTCACCTCCTGATGGTCCGATGGCTCCTGCACCGGAGAGGAGCCTACAGGAACTCGCGCAGGTATCGGTGAAATGTTCACTTTAAATACGACAGAGGATGGGTCTGCAGAGCGTAAACACTTCAGCTCTTCAGGATTAGAAACCTGACTCATGAGGATAAATAATCATTTGCTAGCCCAAAGTTAATACGTCCAGCGAGCTACAGTAGACAGCTGGTCCATTAAACTAAACAAAAACAGCAGACGAGCCAAACAAAGTGTGACTCGACCCCTTTATCAAGATGAAACGCTGATCTCCAACGTTCTCTGTTGTTCCCTGTTCAGGATGATCAGCTGGCGGTTCTGATCTGGAGACTGGAGGAGACGGTGCTGCGGGTCATGCCCGAGCAGATCGATCGCTTCAACAGTCACTGCCAAGCTCACTCCGAGGCCAGAGCCGCCAGGTACGATCCTGAAACCTTCCACCGTGGAGAAATTCTAGAACCTGAATTCAGAGTGTCAGATGTCTTAAGAGTTTCAGAACCAGTTCAGTTAAAAAGACTCGAACTTGGATCTGTTTTTTACGGCAATTCCAATTTAAGGAGGTGAAGAGACTCGAGGCCATCACCTGGGGGTTTAGAATCGTTTGGGGTTAGTTGGCGTAAGCGAGTGTGATCTCTGTGTGTGTGTGTGTGTTTAGACTGGAAGCTGTGAAAGAAAAGCGAGTCGTGGAAGGATCCGAGGAGGACGAGGACGACTCCAGCGGGAAACGAGTTTTTGGACCGCGTAAGAGATTCAGGTGGAACGAGGAGATCAGGTGTGACGTCTCGTTAGACTGCGATTAAACGTGATGACGATTTTAAATGCAGCGACGCTGATGTGTGGAGATGTTTCTCCTCCAGGGAGTTGGTGTGTGATGTAGTGAAGCTGAAGATGAGTCGCTTTGAGCTCGAGGCTGCCGGTGATCAGACTTTAGAGGACTATTTGAAGAGCTTTTTGGAGGCGAGTGTGAAGACGCTGTGGCCCAGAGGATGGATGCAGTCCAGGTGAAGCTCTGGTCACGTTCCTCATCTGATCACGTCTCTCAGATTTACATCATCCTCTCTAAACCCTGGTGCTGAACATTTTTCTGTTCTTCAGGTTTACAAGTTAAATGTTTTTTTTGTTTTAAAACTGAATCACTACGGACAAGTGTCCACCAGCCGATGAATATGCATCTCCATGCTCACATCCCTGTGATGAAAAGTTTCTGAGGAAGCCCTCAAGCTCCTCCTTCTTCGGATCTACAGCAGATCTGTTTGTTTTATTTCTCTCCGTTCCTCTAACACGTCTGTCCTGCGTTACAGGATCTTACTGATCGAGAGTCGGAGAGTTCACGCTCACGTCACGGGCGTAGTGTAAGTTACAACGTACAAAAGCTAGCGGTATGCTAAACAGAATGACCTGGAATAACCCCGTCCTGTTTGTCTGCAGGGTGAGGAAGAAATCCATGACCATCCCAAAGTCTGAAAAGGTAAGTGGAGATGTGGTAACCTGGGGATGTGATCAATACGCTACAAGCTCTAGTGGATCATCTGCAGTAAGAGCTCTGTCCTGGTCAGGGTCGCCGAGGAGCCGGAGTCTGTCCTGGGAACACTGGGAGCAAGGTGACCCCACATGACCCCGCATGACCCCACATGACCTCACATACACAGCTAGTGGTAACGTACAAATCCTCATGCAGACATCAACTCGAGCTCAGGATGGAACCTGGAGCAGTGGAGAGGGTCTCATCAAAATTTCATCAGGGTTGAAAATGTATTAGCTTAGCCTAGCCTAGCCTAGCCTAGCCTAGCATAAACCTGCTCAAGAACACTTCCATTAGCCTACAGCTGCACAAAATCACCCAAAGCATGGGCTGTATCTTACAGATTACGTGATGGCATCTCAATGAAGGTGAATTGCTATCTTAATGCGAGATGTTTGTTTTTTTTTTTATTCACTCTGTGTCTCAAGTTTTCAAAACACAATGTTACCCGTCGTCTCAATAATCCCAGTGTGAGACGTCGGGCCAATGTTTAATATCATTAAACATTTCTCACATTCGTAGTTTGAGTTTTCGCAGTGTATAACACGGGGTAGTTTTATTGAGCATAAAGGCGGGGCTGCGCAGGAACGCGTGTGAACTAATTTCCTGACCGATGATGACTGTTGTTGTTGCTATAAATCCATCCCACTGACCGTTCATCACTGATCTGATTCTTCCGTCCTTTTCTCGTCTCTCTTTCACAGTTTGTAGACAGTGCAGACGTTCAGACGGGTCCCGTGAACAAAGCGCACGCTGGAGTGAAGTGTACGTACCGCGCTTGCGTCCCAGCGTACCTCATCCCATCACGCGGTTATTAATGACACCGAGTTTGTGTGAATGTCGACTCTTTCAGCCCAGAAGATTCCTCCCGGCGGTGGGGGCGTGTCCGTTCTGAAGCCACTTCCTGCCGGTGAAGGGGAACCCCAGATCGTCCCGGGTGTTGAGGGAGACGGCTACCTTTGCAGCGCGCCCTTTAATCTGGCGGTGGTGAGCGTCTGAGATTTATTTACATAAAAGATTCCGAAATGTTTTTGGTGAAACTGACCAGCAGGGGGCAGCAGGATTGGGATTGCTTTGCAAAAAGTCTAAATCTTTTTGTTGTTGTTGAAGCATCTAATAACTTTTCATAGCTCATTTATGTTTTGTTTTTTAAGAATCTGTAGTCACTAGCACTCGGGTGTAATCATGTCTGCCAAAATTAAAAAATGTACAAAATGCCTGATTGATGGATTCTTCTCTAAAGGCAGCGATGGAGGGCTCATGTGGAGATCCGGATCTTCCCACTCCATCTCTCTCCCACCAGACGTCTCGTCCCGGAGCTCCGGAAGCGGCGGTGCTCACGACCCTAACCCCCCAGCACGCCTTCCCCTTCCCCGTCCTTCCCGCTGGTCAAACTGAGATCTGCAGAACCTCCGTTCTCACCGGCGCAGCTCCTGGAACGTTCCAGTACGGTCTCTCACACGGTGAGTTCCTGCAAGCTGAAACTACAATAAAGGGAAGCTCCGCCCACAGCAGACAGGGGGGGCTTTAAATCTAGGTTTCCTGCATTACCCACAATGCAGTTTGTCCCTGCAAACAATAATAATAATTCATAACCAGAGTCACTGAAGAGCTGATGATAAATATTTCAGAAACATCATATTTCATGTTTAATTGTGGAGATTTAAAAGGTCTGAGCATATTATTGCTTAAATATTTCTCATTTATGGCATATTTTGTTTTTCTCCGTCAGACGGACGTGAGATTCGCGCAGGAGGAGCGAACGCTCCGAGAAACCTGCAGTGAAGGAGAGGAACGGAGAAGAACCTGCTGACGACGACGACGACAGAACTGCGTTTAACACGGCGCAAAGCACAAGAGCAGTGAAATCTCTCGTTCTGTTTAACACATGGAAACTTCTAATCTACAAATGTCACGTTGATTTATGCAAAATTTAATAAAGTCATCACGCGTAATTGAATTTAAATTTGTATGACTTGGTTTTGTGGTCTGAAATCGAAAAGCTGTAATCGGACCTGGTGTTTGTTTTGTTGTCTTGCTGATCATCTGAAATAATAAATCGCGTCGTCTATGTTGCAAAGGAAATATTTTTCAGCCTGAATTTCAAATCGTTAAAATTTTTTTTTAAAAACTCTGATAAAATCTCACCACGTTTGGTCGCCGGTGACGATCCTGGACATGAAGGACGGCACGTTCCTAGCAGACTTGGACACGATGTCCTTTCTGCTCCGGAGTCAGCAGTCTGGGGACGAACGTGGCAGCAACACGGCGTATTGTTCACATCCCACATGAGGATTGTCTGCGCGACGTTCTCTCTCTGTTACCGCGCGAGGGCAGAATCGCACCAGTCTCCGTCCTGATCTACACAGGACCATGTCTTTTGGCACACTGACTTGTGAAGGTCGCTGCTGCCATCTGTTGGTGTGTGTTAAAACTGGCCCCTGAACCTTTTATACCCCCTTGTGTGAATGTAAAGTATTTTAATTACTTACGGAATATATAAAGTATTTTAATGATTAGGTACGGAGGCCTGGAAGTGCGAAAGAGTTTAGTAAACTGATGACAAAACTAAATCGGTCTAATCAGCATCGTATATATGGTTTGGTTGTGATGTTTGTTTGTTTTTATTCCATGTTCCTTGATTACGCTATATTGCTATTATATCTGGTTTACTTTTTAAACTTTTTGTTTTCTTACTTGTGTATTTTTATGTTTTGTCCTGGTGTCAGTGATTTTGCTGATTTTCGTTTGCTTTGATTTGATTTGCACATTTTTTTGGTTACATTTTGTTTCTTTTGTCATATAATTGTTGGAATTTAATGCGGAGGGAGGGCGAGGGTTTCTGACACGCCTGAACACCTGCATTCAAGACTCATGTCCTGAAAAATCCTGAACAGCAAGTTGAATTTTCCCAGCTGTGGTTTTGCAGATTTTGAAAAGAAAATCAGCTCCGTGCTGGATGACTGAGCTCCAGGTTTAAACTGGTATTAATACTGGACTGACTGTTGGACACCTCACACACTCGGGCACGTTATTAAATCCTCTGATTTTAGTTTAGCTGTAAAACACAAGACGAGCGGCCAGCAGGGGGCAGCAGGATTGGGATGTCTTTACACACAGTGCAGGTGAGAGAAGAATCGGGGTCAGACACTTGTACACACTCCTCCTTCACTTTTATTTCCATCATTCTTTAACTGGCTGGTGACCTGAATGAGTCTCTACTGTAGATAGAATCGGGGTGTGTGTGTGTGTGTGTGTGTGTGTGTTGTACAGTGTGTAGCAGCAGTGAGTTTAGTAGTACATTCAGGCTCCTCGGGTCATTTCTGTAACGTGTGAGTAACTGCGCGTGTCGCTAGTTTACTGTACGTACGGCCGCTATCGCACAAAATATCCTCATAAACTAAACTGACACCAAATCAAGGAGACACGAGCACAGACAGTTACATCATCAACACACGCTGACGTCACTTTAAATACATATGTGTGATGTTATTATGTGCGATGTCACTCATGTCTGATTTATCTGATCGAACTGCATTTGTTGTTGTCGTTTTTCTCCATGTTGTTGTTGTTGTTGTCGTCTCTGGAAGCTTCTGTCACCGAAACGAATTCCTTGTACACAAACATACCTGGCAATAAAGTTCATTCTGATTCTTCTCTATTCTGGCATTGGCGGAGTGAATAACGCTTTATAAGACATAATGCGGGGCTTCGCTCGTGATCCTGAGGGAACTGACGTTATAACTCTTAATGATCATCACATGATGTGTGTGTTCGAGTTCCTTCTCAGACGTTACTGTATACATGTGGGTGAGGATATTTACAGTAACACAGAGGTTCAGGAGTGAACACACACACACACACAGAGGGCGTGAGGTTTTACTGCGCAGGCCTCGGGCTGAGATTTCACTGGAAAGCACAGAGAACTCTTTACATCTCTTTTACATCAGGGATGGACAGGCAAATCCCAGCCCCGCCCATTTCTCAACACACACACACACACACACACACACACAGGTACAAAGCCAAATAATTTGAGTAACAAAACAAGTCTGAGTCTTCTACAGTCAGAGAGCACCGGGATAAATCGCTCCTTCACACACACACACACACACACACACACACACTCTCTCTCTCTCTCTCTACAGGAGCGGAATTACAATAACAAGATCTTCATCATCACTGATAATCTCCTGATCTCATCACATCAAGGTAAGAATCATCACTCGCTTATAATAACATAATGCTACAAGTCCATGGGGGGGGGGGGGGGAGGAGGGGGGGGTTAATGTTTATATCACACACACATCTGAAAAATGGGTTTCAGCACATAAGAATAGTTCAGATTAACTAAACTCAACTTATTCAGACTATTAAAGAGAGTTTAAGGTTGAAGAATTGTTTGACATAAAAAAATATTCAGTGTGCATGATTTAAAAAAAATATATTATATACAAACACTTATGCAGGAAAAAAAATGCTTAGTTAAAACTTTACTGTGTGTGTGAACGCGGGGCAACAACAAATATTTAATACGATTATTTATTATTAAGTTATTGAATATAGTGCATAAAAATATTCAGATTATTATTTAATCAAGTTTTTTTAAATTAATTATTCAGTATTACTATAGAGAGAATTTCTCCTGTGTGTGTATTTTATTTGCTCGTTTCATTCCTGGACCCGGACAGATGGAGGAGCTGGACGAGACACAGCTGACGGACCTTGTGGAGAGCTATAAGCAGCAGCTGGAATTCCCTCGAGAGAAAACATCAGTGTCGATCCCAGAGTGAGTGCGGCCCACCCTCGCGCCCACCCTCGCGCCCACCCTGACCCACGCTCTCTTCCACCTGTGAACGGTTCTGTTCTCACCCACACCACATTTCTGACATGTTTGTGTTCTTTCCCGTCTCCCGGCAGCCTGATGAAGTGGGTCGAGGAAAAGATGCCAGAGGATCCGTTCCTGAACCCCGAGCTGCTGAAGGTCAACCCGTGGGTGGAGTCGGGGAAATGTGTGATTATCTAACGACGGCTCCAATTTCATAGAGTTTATTTTTGTTTTTAATTGAAATTGTTGTAAAATAGATCATGTAACGTATTGAGAAGTGAAGCTTTACATCTGATTTACATCTTTATGTACGAGAAACTGTCTTAGAAATATCTCACAATCTTATCATTTTGATTCATACACATTGCATACAAACTTACTTCTTTTTATTGTGTAAAGCTGCTTTGCGACAATGTCAATTGTTAAAAGCGCTATATAAATAAAATTGAATTGAGAATTAAACACCAGAGCCAGAAGTATGAATAATAAAAGTTAATAAAGTAAAAAGATTTATTCAGTTTTATTGATTTATTAATGAATGATGAAGCCTGGTTTCCGGCGAGTTTCCTCACAGCAGCTCTCTGATGTAGACGTTCCTGCGCACGGCGTTAGACACGCCTTCATTAAAGCGGAACCAGACGTCACTGTTCCCCACGGCTTTACCCATCCGCGCGCCGCCGCTCGGCCTCCCGTCCTCCTCTAGAACAACAGCAGAGCGGCACGTTACACTGAGGGAGGTGGGCGGAGTCTGTACAGCGCTGTGCTGTGTGTTCTGATAAAGAACGCTCACCTGGTGCCGAGCTAGCGGAGGGGGCTTTCTCTCGGGGCGTGATGGCGCGTCCAAAGAAATCCGTTTCAGGCTGGGGAAAAAAAAAAAAACAGCTGTGTTATAAGTGGAATAAAACACTAGGGGGCGCTCTGAACTCCACCCTGCACTGACTGTGTGTGTGTGTGTGTTAGAGTGAGGCGGGGTCGTACGCATGCACTGGGTGGTCAGAGCTTCTAAACACTGATCTCTGATTTGTATAAGAAGGTCAGGTCTGATTGAGGTGGTATGAAAATGAAGCTGTAGGTGTTTTGCATCTCGTTGGACTCCGCCCACACCGCGGGACACGAGACGCTGCACATCAGTGCGTCAGTACAGAGCAGGAGTGAATCCAGGGCGAGGGTTCATCACTTGAAGGTTTCCATTCGCTCCCAGCGCGCCGCTCTCACCTTGCTCTCCACCAGCGCCTGCTTCACGATCTTCTCCAGCCTCTGTTGGTGGTTCCTGCTCGTCTGCTTCTTAACCTGAGGTTTCTTCACCTCCGTCACTTCCTCAACCGGCTCCGTCTAAAGACACAAAGGAGAGACTCGGGTTTGCTCGGGTCAGACGCACCAGACTAGTCATAAGAAAAGAAAAAAAAAAAATCAACATTATACAGGGTATTAAATATCCAGGAGGCAGAGCTTTGTGGCAATGGACAGGGATTAAATCAGGGTTAAATCAGACTCCACCCACTTAATCATGAAAGTTCTAATATTGCATAATGCACCTTCAACAAGAAGCTTTCTTTAAATCAAAGGCACAAAATGAAAAATATTTTCTTTATAACTGAAAACCTTTCATTGTTAGTGTCTGATGAATGATGATGTCGTACACTATACACTATTACAGACCCCCCCGTCCCCGTCCCCCCACGTCCCCGACGTCCCCGACGTCCCCGACGTCCCCGACGTCCCCGACGTCCCCGACGTCCCCGACGTCCCCGACGTCCCCGACGTCCCCCACGTCCCCCCCGTCCCCATCTGGTGGTCTCACCTTGTGCAGGTTGTGTTTGTGCTGCGCCCGCTCCACCCTCCTCATCCTCTCCAGCTCCGTCTCTCTGGCGATCAGCTGCTTCACCTGATAGGTCAGCTGTCTGCGGGGGGGCAGCCCAGGAAACCTCACCACATCCTCCACGTTACTACACACACACACACACACACACACACACACACACACACTATTTTTCGTGTGTTTATTATTTTTTCTTCACTCCATGTCCCCTCTCTCTCTCTCGTTCCTCTGCAGCCCCAGTGGTACAGGTGTGTGTGTGTGTGTGTGTGTGTGTGTGTGTGTGTGTGTGTACTGACGGTTCCAGGACATAGGTGTACTGTCCCTCTGGTGTGCGCTCCTGTCTGTAGGTCAGGTTGTAGTTGATCATCGTATCAATGAGCTCACACAGCTGCTGCTTCTCTCTCGTACTGTACAGCTGAGGGTTAACCTGACACACACACACACACACACACACACACACACACACACACACACACACACACACACACACAGACAGAACTATTTTCAGATCAGATCACCACATGACCCCGCCCTACAGGTACCTACCGGACCTAGTTTCAGATTCTATCACATGACCCCGCTCTAACAGTACTTACTGGACCTAGTTTCACATCATATCCCCACGTGACCCGGCCCGAACGGTACTTACCGGCCGTAGTTTGGGGCAGATGAGCTCCAGTAAAAGACTCAGAAGGTCTAAACACAGGTTAATTTGGCAGACTCGGCTCCGTATGGAAGGAGGGATCTCCGCCAACATGGCGACCAGGGCGTTCCTGGTGTGCTGGGTTTTGGTGAGGCACTGCGGGACGTTCAGGGGTTAATCACATGATCTCTCGTCACCGAGACACAATTAACGTCAGTAATAAGGCTAGCGCTCAGTACAGGAGCCCAGGACCCTCACCTCGTAGTGGCTGTTGGGGTAACTGATGCGCGGGACGGAGTTAGCGGCGAACAGCTGATGGAAGGCAGCGGGCAGGAAGGGCAGGTAGCGCATGAGGGAGTAGTTCTGTCCGTGTAACACACACTCGCTCACCAGGTCGGAGAAGCAGAGCCAGTCGAGTCCTGAACACACACCCGCCAGACTCGGATCCTTCAGCTTCATACTCAGGAAGTTATCATACAAACCCTGGGGGGGGGCAAAGGGGGGGCAAAGGGGGAGGGGTCTGACTTTAACATTTAACAGAAACAAATACACAATACAAGGGAAAAGGCTGATAATTAATTACTAATGTTTATTTTACCATTAGTGTTTACTGATACAAATACACAAGTGTTTCAGAAGTATTGGCACCCTTGGTGGAGGAGAACTCGCTCTGTGAGTAAACATTTGAAAAGGAAGCTGCTTGTGAACACAAGTGTGTGTGTGTGTGTGTGTGTGTGTGTGTGTGTGTGTGTTTGCTCCTGTACACTCGGCTCCTGGTGTTCTCCTGCACCGCTGTTCGTACCTGTGTGAGCTTCTCGTGCTCTCCGCAGGACGAGACCAGGTGAAGGATGTGCTGGAGTCTCTGGCTGCTGTCCTTAAGCCCCGCCTCCTCAAATCCCCCAAACCCATCTCCACCAATCCGCTTCCTGGCATTACAAACCCAAAAATCGGTCACATGACTCCAATCCTGATCACAGTAGAAACACTGAATCGGAAAAGTGAGAAGGTGAAACCCTGCGACACGTCACCCTGCTCTCATTATTTAACAGGAAGTCCCCACAGTCCACTTCCTGTTTCACAGCTACGTCTCAAAATCCTGCATTTAATGATTTCAGTGTGAATCCAAAGACATTTCAAGTGTGTCCATAACCACAGGTGTTCCTGACTTAATGCAGCACTGCCACCTACTGGACATAATCAGAACTACAACAGAAAACTCCCTCTTCAATTATTTTTTAATGAATTATGAAGTGTGGTTCTGTGTTTGAGAATGAATGTGTGTGTGTGTGCGCGCGTGTGTGTGTACGCGTGTGTGTGTACCTTTTCAACCGAGGAAGCTGAAATATTTCTTGCCATACAGAAAACAATCCTTTGTTCTGGTCCTTTAAGCCGATGCTCATAGAATTCACCACACGCATATCCAACTGTCTCTGCCCCCGGCCGTGTAAAAACTGACACACACACACACACACACACACACACACACACACACACTGTATGTGACTTGGTCATCACTTATCACATTAGATGAGATGAACATGTTAATAAAGTTTAAATTCAAAAGAAAAAAACTAAAGAATGAAGTCTTCAGTTGCTTCAGTGTGCTAAACACACACGCAGACACACACACGCAGACACGCGCGCAGACACGCGCGCAGACACGCGTGCGCGCGCAGACACACACACACACGCACCTGCAGTGTGTTGATGCATGCCCGGATGTCATTGTCGGTCTTCTCACACAAGGCCATCAGAGAGCCCGTGTCGGCCTTCATACCCTGTCGACGTGTGATCTAACACACACACACACACACACACACACACACACACACACACACACACACAGAGTTTAGTAGAGGTAGAGGTGTAGTGTGCGTGTGTGAGGCGCGGGTGTGTGATGCTCACCTCTGCCAGTCTCTGTGTGAGGCGCGACTGCTGCGTCGGAGGGAACGTTAAGAGGAACGCCTGCTGCCTCAGCGGCCTCAGAGCCGGAGTGTAACTATGGAGACAGACAGCCAATCAGATCTCAGCTAGACTCACGCACACACGCTTCAATCACACGTCAGGGGGAGGAGCTTACAGGTCGTTACAGATGCAGATGATGGGCCGGAGCAGAACGGACTCTTTCTTCTTCTTTCTCTTCAGTGTGTTTGCGGTGGACTCCTCCCCCTCGCGACTGTCCTTCCTGTTCAGCGTCGCCAGCAGCACACTGATAGCAGCCTGCACCAGAACCATACAGAACCACAGAGTCAGAGAGGAGGAGGAGGAGGAGGAGGAGGAGAGGGAGGAGGAAGAGGAGGGGGAGATGATGAAGGAGATCTTACTGCTGGAGCTCCATCGATCTCGTCGATGATCAGACAGTTGGGTTTCTCGTTGGCTCCCAGAACCGACTTCATCTGTGTGGCCGTGTCGATGCGCTTCTGAAACAGCTCGGCACTGCGGTCATCACTGCAGGAACACACACACACGCACGCACACACAATCAACGTTATCACACAAAAACAGCTCTGTGTGTGTGTGTGTGTGTGTGTGTGTGTGTGTGTGTGTGTGTGTGTGTGTGTGTGTGTGCACTCAGTACCTGGCATTGATCTCCACTACATTATATCCGGCGTGTTTGGCGATGATGTGCGCTAACGTCGTCTTTCCTAATCCAGGAGGTCCAGACAGGAGAGCGACCTACACACACACACACAAACACACACACAAACACACACACAAACACACACACACACAGAATGAGACCTCTCAGATTTCAGAAGCAGAGTTCTAGTGGAACAGTGGAGGAAACCCGGATGTGTGCGTGTGTGTGTGTGTGTGTGTGTGTGTGTGTGTGTGTGTGTGTGTGTGTGTGTGTGTGGATGAGTGCTGGGTTTGACCTTGAGTTTGGGTCGTTTGTACTGGTCCAGCTCGGCCTCCAGGATCTCCTCAGTGAGCTGGCTTTTGGTTTTAAAGCGCTGGTTCTGGTTCTGAGCGCTGGTGTTGTTCACTCGGGACTCAGCCGCGGGTGGGCGGGGCTTCCACTCTCTCCCGAAAACCACTGTGTCCCAAAGCTTCAGCCACTTCAACAGGCAGCGATTAGTGAACTGTACACACACACACACACACACACACACACACCATTATTATTATTATTATTATAAGACTTTTTATGATGTTTTATTAATATAAATATTTAAATATATATACATTTATTTTAATTAGATAATACCATTTATCATTTAAGAAATGTTGAGAACGAAAAAGTCTTTTGCTTTGGAAGTCTCTGTGTGTGTGTGTGTGTGTGTGTGTTTGTGTGTGTGACTTACATCATCACTCAGGAGCTCCATGTAATGCTGAGGGGAGAAGCGATCCACCCAGAGTCGGGAGGCGGAGCTTTCATCCGCCGCGTTAGCGTTCTCATCCTCAGCGTCTCCGGTCACGTCACCCGCCAGGAGCTCAGGATCTATACCACTACACACACACACACACACACACACACACACACATAATACCACAAACACTTTCATAATATTAATATATACACACACACACAATATGTACTGTATATACACAGACACACCACACACACCACACACACCTGTTCAGGAGTTCTGTTAGTTTCTGTGATTCCTCCACCAGCTGACGATGACGCTGCACAACAACAACGACACAACAACACGTCAGGACTCATACCCGTGTGTGTGTGTGTGTGTGTGTGTGTGTGTACACTTACTCTTTCTGACACTTGCTCTTTGAGCACCTCGATGGGAACAGACAGCAGCCCCAGTGCATTCTGGGAATTCCGAAAAAATCTGGGATCTGGAATCTAAACACAAAGCTCAGGTTCATTAGAGTTTAATTCAGTTCAGACGTGATGGAGCACGAACCCTCAGTAGTGTGTGTGTGTGTGTGTGTGTGTGAGAGAGAGAGAGAGAGTGTGTGAGATTTATACACTGAAACTGAACAACAAAAAAGGGGCTTAATAGAAATGCAGTCATAATATATAATATAATATATATAAAATAAATAATAAGTAATTAGAAGCGTTCTTTAATTTATTTTTCAGATAAATAATAATAATAATAATAATAATAATAATAGCAGCAGCACATTATTATGTAATCTGGATGTTTGTGAACTCAGAGTATTTAAATGTTCCAGTCCAGCTGCACTCTGATGTTTGGTGATGAGATCAGATCAGATCGTTCCAGGTGATACACACCGTTTTACGTGCTTCTTCAGATTGTACTTATTCCTGTGTGTGTGTGTGTGTGTGTGTGTGTGTGTGTGTGTGTGTGTGTGTGTGTGTGTGAGCACCTGCTCGTCCTGGTCTTGGCTCTTGCGCAGGTACACTCGGTTCCCCGTGCAGTCGGTGACGGTGATGTAATCTCCGCTCGCGGGAGGTCGTTTCAGGGCGTGGCGCGGCGCCGAGGCTCTCTTGGGCGACTCCTGCAGCACTTCCAGACCGCTGATGTCCAACAGGCCGAGCGCTGGGGGGGGTACGCGCCTGTCTGGGGAGAGAGAGAGGGAGAACCCCGACCTGGACACACACACACACACACACACACACACACACAGAGAGAGAGAGAGAGAGAGAGAGAGAGAGATGGGTGCCAATAATTCAGTGTATGTTAACAGAAGTGTTGAAACACCCGAGTCAGGTTTCAGTACCTCATCCTCTCTGACCTCTGGTTCACCTTGGGCGAGGGTGGAGGAGTGATGTGACCTTCATCATCCTCTTCGTCATTACGTGCTGCTTCGAACTGGAGCTTTTTGACCACGTCCTGTTTCCTCTTCTTCGCTTTAGGTGCTGCAGAGACACGACGCCGTTATAACCTGATATCAGAGCTGCCTCACTCACATAACACTCATTCACAGGGTCGTGTGCAGCACACGATGAAGGGGAGGAGTCTCCAGTGTCAGAGGAGTGTATTGGGATATAACAGAACTCACTCAGCGTCTCGTCCTCCTCGTCCTCCTCCTCCTCGTCCCGCGCCGGAGCTGCAGCCGCGTCCCCACTGGAGCGAGCCGCGTCGGCGGACGTGAGCGCTTCCTCAAACGTCTGCTTCCTGTTTCTGAACTCCGACACCTTCACGTTGCGAGCAGGCTGACCTGCGGACGCGGCGGACTTTTAGCATGCTTCATTTGTCAGACAGGGTCTATTTAAGTGATTTCTTGATTCAACGGGTCTGGCAGTAATCAGGCCTGGGCGTGGCAAGTGACGTTTAAATCACAGTTCATTAATGATTTAGCAAGTGGGAGCAATTACTTTCTCACATAGGGCCAGGTAGGTTCGAACAGCTTTTTTCCCTTAATGAATGAAATCATCATTTAAAAACCACATTTTGTATTTACTCTGATTATCTTTGTGTAATATTTTATTTGTTTGATCATCTCAATCATTTAAGTGTGACAAATAATAAATAATAAATAAATCAGTGAATACTTTTTCACGGTAATGGATTTATAGTCTTTATTTTTAAGAACAGTAGAAGCCTGTTTAGTAGATAATTTGATGTTTAAAAGCTAAAAGATGTTTTTTTTATGTTTATCTACCTTTTTTTTCCTAATAATTCATTTTTAAGTTTAAACTCACAGCTTCACGATCAGGTGATCTGTGTTAATAAAGTAAAGGTTTTGTCTGTATGTTGGACAGAACTCACTCTTCATCATATCTTTATGAATCACATCTTTATGTTTCATACATTAGAGGACCAGAAACCAGTCTCAGAAAATCACCAGTGTGTGTGTATGTCTGTATGTCTGTATGTCTGTCCAGCCAGATTGTGTCTCAGCTTCACACAAAACTGTCTGTACAGAATTGACTGAATCTCCTGCAGCACTTAGATCTCAGTCTGAAGTTTAATCTGCACCATCAGTGAATCTAAATGTGGAGTAAAAGTGATGTTATGAACAGTTATGTGTGGGATTTAATAATCTACTTTAAAATAATCTACTAATGCGCTACTGTCTCAATGTAAACACACACCTGCAGCAATAGATATTAATGAGAAAAGATAAAGTGAATATTTTGACTGGGATTAGTTCAGATTTTCACTTTGGCTGAAATAACAGCGCTGAAGTGGTAGAAGTGAATTTTAACACGCCGGAGTCGTTTTAAGACGAAACTTCATCTTTATCTGATCGACTTTTTCCATTTCTCATCTGTGATTCTCTCTCCGATTACCGAACAGGGAGTGTGTTTGTCTGAGCACCAAAGAAGCACAACTTAGTGTAAACAAGGCGTCAGATACTCAACCTTACAGAATGTGATTTCTGTCTATTAATAAGTGAGACAGAGAGTTCTGCTGTACAGAGACACACAGACTTACGCTAGTTATTTATATATGACACTTTTGCTGTCTAATTATTGTTTATTATTATTGTTTGTTGTTGCCACTGTCTAACCACTTATCATTTAAAGCAAAAGTTTAATTTGTATTTAGAAATAATAGAAAAAAGAATAATTTGCAAAAAGTATTGGCACGTCAAGAATCCTTTCTAAACGGACTGATGTTTTGCTCTCATAAAGGGTGCCAATAATTCTGGTAGTTGTCCCTATGTAGTATTTTTCTCTGAGGTCATCCAGTAGCAGGACAGTCCTGTTAAAGTTAACATAATCATTGTGTCTGTGTGTCTCTGTGTGTGTGTGTGTCTCTGTGTGTGTGTGTGTCTGTCTCTGTGTGTGTGTCTGTCTCTGTGTGTGTGTCTGTCTCTGTGTGTGTGTCTGTCTCTGTGTGTGTGTCTGTCTCTGTGTGTGTGTCTGTCTCTGTGTGTGTGTCTGTCTCTGTGTGTGTGTCTGTCTCTGTCTGTGTGTCTGTCTCTGTCTGTGTGTCTGTCTCTGTCTGTGTGTCTGTCTCTGTCTGTGTGTCTGTCTCTGTCTGTGTGTCTGTCTCTGTCTGTGTGTCTGTCTCTGTCTGTGTGTCTGTCTCTGTCTGTGTGTCTGTCTCTGTCTGTGTGTCTGTCTCTGTCTGTGTGTCTGTCTCTGTCTGTGTGTCTGTCTCTGTCTGTGTGTCTGTCTCTGTCTGTGTGTCTGTCTCTGTCTGTGGGTCTGTCTCTGTCTGTGTGTCTGTCTCTGTCTGTGTGTCTGTCTCTGTCTGTGTGTCTGTCTCTGTCTGTGTGTCTGTCTCTGTCTGTGTGTCTGTCTCTGTCTGTGTGTCTGTCTCTGTCTGTGTGTCTGTCTCTGTCTGTGTGTCTGTCTCTGTCTGTGTGT
>QNUK01000918.1:22500-180006 GCA_013621035.1 Clarias magur | reverse complement strand
TTTTTTTTTGCCTTGGATGACATTTGCCTTCTCCCATGGATGACATTTTTACCCAGTCTTTTTTCTTATTGTTGAATATTGTTGAACACTGACCTTAACTGAGACAAGTGAGGTCTGCAGTTCTTTGGATGTTGTTCTGGAGGTCCACTGGAGTCCCAACGCCTTAGAAATGGCTTTGTAACCCTTACCAGACACATATATCACATACCAGCTACATATCGCTTCATTAATTTCTCACCCGTTCTAGAATTCCTCTAGAACACCGCATCATTTGAGATATTTTATCTGTGCGCCTCACTTTCTCAGACAGTTTCCATTTAAGTGACTCCTTGATTCAAGAGCTCTGGCAGTAATCAGGACTGGGCGTGGAAAGTGAAATTTAACTCTGCTTTCCAAAAATTATTGTCACAGTTCATTCATGAATTAGCATGGGAGGTTTTTTCCCTCCTCAATAAATGAAATTATCATTCAAAAACTAAATCATTAAAGTGTGACAAATATGCTAAAAACAAATAAACAAAAAACAAAACAGACAAATACTTTTTCACAGCATACTTGTAGATACAGTGTAGATAAATACATATTACTGATCCTAAAATGTAATTCAGTATTACACATGGTCAGTAAGCCTACTGACTAGCATTTACTAGTTAATTAAGAGACAGAAGAAATATCCTGTGCTTGTGGCAAAGGTCAGAGGGGGCAATTAATTGTCCTCAAGCAGGGAAGTCAAATAAGAAGATAGAAACTATGAATGCATTGGACGGTTCTAATGTACAGTTGCATATATAGTATTAAATTGTTATTAAAACCTGTAGGGCTAGTGGTGCACAATCATCTTCAAGGAAGTGTGTTTTTAATGATTGCGATTGGAAATCAAAAAAAAAAAAAAAAATCAGGAAAAAAAAAAGCTTCAATGCCATGTAAACACGTGAAAACATCCACTAATGATCTAACTAATGATGAAATATGTACAGAACAGTAATCTAATAAATGGAAAATGATTTACCTTCCACCTACTACCTGAAATATTATCAACAATCTGATTCTGAATCATTATGTCAGGAACAACGTAGTTGTGGATTTGTGGTGTTTTAAAAACTACACTGTTTAAGAGATGAAAAATGAATGGAAATTAGTCGTCCTCATTGTGATATTTTCCTCTCTGGTAGCTCATCTGCGAGTAACTCCGATGCCGAGTCCCTGTCAGAGGGCGAAATGGCTCGGCTGAAAGAGGAGGTCGAAGAAAAGAAGAAAATTATTGTCACACTTCGAAACAAACCATGGCGGATGAAAAGAAGACTCCTGATTTTGAAGTAACGTAGCCTCATCTTGTATCACTAAGTTTCATGGATGCTTTTGTACAATATATCTGGCAGATTCCTTTTGGTTGCATTCAGATTCAAGGGCTTTACCACAGCCTCACCTTTGCTGGGCTTTTATGTGGTATAATTGGATTGTGTCTATAATAATAAGTTATAATAATAATAATAATAATAATAATAATAATAATAATAATAATAATAATAATAATAATAATAATTTGGCGGCACGGTGGTGTAGTGGTTAACACTGTCGCCTTGCACCGCCAGGGTCCGGGTTCGATCCCCGGCCAGGCTCGATTCCCGTCTCTGTGTGCATGGAGTTTGCATGTTCTCTCCCCGTGCTTGGTGGGTTTCTTCCGGGTACTCCGGTTTCCTCCCGCAGTCCAAAGACATGTAGGTTAGGCTAATTGGCGTTCCCAAATTGCCCGTAGTGTGTGAATGAGTGAGTGTGTGTGTCTGTGCCCTGCGATGGATTGGCACCCTGTCCAGGGTGTACCCTGCCATGTGCCCCAAGTCTCCTGGCATAGGCTCCAGGCCCCCGTGACCCTGAATACAGGATTAAGCGGTATAGATGATGAGTGAGTGAGTGAGTGGTTGTAGATTGAACACTCACACCCTGCTATACTTTCAACAGGAAAAAAAAAATTCTGTAATGGATTTAGCATATTTGATATATATATATATATATATATGTCTTGCCAGATATATTGTGCAGTAATCACCGAAAAGTAAAAATCGTAAAAAAAAAAAAAAAAAGAAAAGAAAAGAAATAGAAATGGTACATAAATAAATAAAACTGTCTAAACAAGTTTGACAAATCGCCCTTGGATCCTTGGCCTTGTGGTGAACCTTTACCTCAGCCTGCTCCAGGCAATCTCGAGTCAGAATAGATGATGAGAGTTTAGACAAGTTCAGGGGTAGTAGAATCAAACACTGTCCAAGAGAACACTGATAGCCTGTGCTGGCAGCTGGGCTTCAGTGGTTTGTATTTCGCCCCGAGTACCTGAGTTGTAGAGACATAGATCCTAAGACAAAAAGGGGTGGCAATGGTGCAAGGGAGTGTTTTAATTGCCCTGGAACCTAAAAGGAATTTCCGGTGATCTACCAACCTGGTTAGATGACATTGCAGCTCGGGTAGTTTCATCAAGTCTTTTCAGATGACTGCTTCAGAACCTGGCACAAGTAAACTCAGATTATTATCTATCTGGACTCACGTGCCAGAAATGCATATTGTTGGACAGCAAGATGTCCAGTTTCCGTCATGAGAATTTAAGTGAACTGTGGTTAATACACTCTTCGCATACATAGTATTACTTTAGTACATAGTAATTACATAGTATTACACTCTTCGCATACATAGTATTTGCTTTATTCTACTCGCATGCCTGTTCTGCTTCCATACGTCTTTAGAACTTTTAGTTAAGGCTATTAGCCATATCAGCTTGAGTTCAACACTTTATCGCTAAATTTGTGTATTGTTTTTGTTTTTGTTGTGTATTTAATGTCCCTTGTCACGATCGCGACATTTCATCAATCCAGGAGGTAATTAATGGACCAATGTGTTGGCTTACATTGCAAACCAGTAGTGGGTGGAATGTGATATTCGTGAAAAGGTGTCAACATGCGTGTTTACTCCAAAGGGATTGTGAATTGGACGACTAACTACATGTATTGGCTCTGTGTGCAAGATCTTAACTTTAAAAAAATGACACTATATATTTTTACATATTTTTGTCATTCATTTGTAATTTTATACAAGATTTTAAGGCGAGTGGTCAAGGTGATGGACTGCTAATGTTAATGTTGCCCTGCATTTCGCAGAAGGTGGCTCGATCAGTTAAGGCTCTGGGTTACTGACTTGAAGGCCAGTGGTTCAAGTCCCAGCATCGCCAAGTTGCCACTGTTGAGCCCTTAAGCATGGCCCATAACCCCGTTTGCTGTATTCGGGCTCACTACAGCTTCTTAACTGGGATATGCAGAGAAATGATTTCACTATGCTGTCAGGTACATGTGACAAATGACTGAATCTTGTTTGGCCTTCTGTCTAAATGGTTTTAGGGAAGCACAAGAGTTCGTAGAGAAGTTTGAAGGTGCTTTGGGTAAAGGGAAAGGGCGGAAGCTCTACGCCTTCAAAGTCATGATGACCAAGGTATATCATTGTTTTTATCAGAGGTATATTATTGTCTTCATTATGTCAGAATATGTTATGATTATATATATTCCTTTTTTGTTCTATTTCTCAGAAATTGATCAAGTTCAATCGTGACTTCGAAAACTTTAAGACAGCATGCATTCCATGGGAGAGGAAAATCAAAGAAGTAGAAAGTTGGGTTTGGTTCTCTACATTTATACCCAATACAAGTTCCTGCCATGTTTCTAGATTTCCTGCTTGTTCCGGGTTACCCGACTTGGTCGTTTTTTTTTGTTTTTAAGGTCACTTTGGGTCATCTGTAGCCTCCTACTTCATCTTCCTCAGGTGGATGTATGGCCTTAACCTCGTCCTTTTTGGACTTATGTTTGGGCTTGTTGTCATCCCTGAGGTATATTTGCCATTTTAAATATTTTTTCTGGGGAAAAAAATTGGGTTAGGTTTGATTTGTCCAAATTGCACTGTTACCCATATTAAATTATATATATATATATTTGTTACTTCATTTAGTAAAAAGTGTAAATTTGTTGTTCAATAAATAAATAAGTATAAATAAATAATAATAAATAAGTTCAATAAATCACATTATTTCAGTGATTTATCCTAAACTAAATATTATTGAGTACCACTATGAATTATTTAGTTACAACAGTACCGCCAATAGAAAATGCATTTAGTTACAAGAGGGTGGGTGTTGGCCAGGACCTGCTTAAAGTTTAGAAAGGTTAAATGAAAATTCGGACATGGCAAATGGAATATACATACCGTTAACATCTCAGGGATTCACCCTGAACAATGAAAACAGATATCACTGCCTTTTTGATTGTATTCCTACTCTTTCAGACAGATTTGGTGTTTGAAGTAATCTATAAAGTCACATCTCGCTCTCTTTCTGGAGGTCCTGATGGGTTTGCCGTATGGCTCCATCCCCAGGAAAACAGTGCCCAGAGATGAGCAGGACACCGCTATGGACTTCTCAGTTCTTTTTGAATTTGGAGTAAGGAACAGACTATTAAGAAAATGACAATAAATTACAATAAAACACTGGTTGAAAATGCATGTCTTTAATTTTTTTCTACTGCTTTTTCAAAGGGTTACTGCAGGTACTCCGTTCTCTTTTATGGCTACTATAATAACCAGAATACTATTGGACTCCTTAAGTTCCGTCTACCCTTGTCCTATTTCCTAGTTGGAATAGGAATATTTGGCTACAGCCTGATGGTGGTGATAAGGACGTGAGTTTTTCTTTTCTCTGCAGTATTCACCTTGCTGTGTCGAAGGAGAAGACGGGGTCTTTTTTATTATAATGCAGCGATTCTAAATCATAATAAAAACTCACCTGTAGTGACTGACAAGTATGTAATTTTCTTTTCAAGGATGGCAAGGAATGCCAATGAAGGAGGTGACGGAGCAGAGGAGAGTGACTTTGTATTTTGCTGGAAACTGTTCACTAGTTGGGATTACCTCATTGGAAACCCAGAGACAGCTGACAACAAATATGCTTCTATCACAACTAGCTTCAAGGTCAGGGTGAACTTCATAACAATTTCTTAAACAACTCTTTAAACACCTGATAAATAATCATATGGTATTGTGACATGTGGCATGGCAAAGGTGGCACAGTGGCGTAGTGGTAAACACTGTGATCTGAAACCTCCATGGTCAAGGGTTCGGGTCCTGCCTTTGGGTCTCTTTGCATAGATTTTGCATGTTCTTCACACGCCTGGTGAGTTTCCTCTGGCTACTCTAGGTTTCTCCCACAGTCCAAAGTCATGCTGAGTTGGCATTTCCAACACTGTCTGTAGTGTGTAAGTGAGTGTTTGAGTGTTTGTGCCCTGCAATGTATTGGCACTGGCATACAAAATACATTGTATTAATACATTGGTGTAACTCCTGCACGTAGATTTTTAATCTTGATGATTTAGTTAAACATAAGGATCAATAGTTTTAGACACAAACTTAAATTTAGTGATACAGAACTTGACACATATTGTGAATTTCCTGTACATTTTTTAGGCTTTTGCTCGACTTCGAAAAACTAAGTTGCACTGACTCAAGTTAAATGCATGTCTATAAAATTGGAGTTAAAAATCAATGTGCATTTAATACCCTATACATGAAAAGTAAAGTACAGTACAGACCAAAAGTTTGGACACACCAAAGAAAAGAGCAGCTAAGTAAAAAAAAACGAGCGGCCATCATTACTTTAAGAAATGAAGGTCAGTCAGTCCGAAAAATTGGGAAAACTTTGAAAGTGTCCCCGAGTGCAGTCACAAAAACCATCAAGCGCTACAAAGAAACTGGCTGACATGCGGACCGGCCCAGGAAAGGAAGACCGAGAGTCGCCTCTGCTGCGGAGGAGAAGTTCATCCGAGTCACCAGCCTCAGAAATCGCAGGTTACCAGCAGCTCAGATCAGAGAGCAGGTCAATGCCACACAGAGTTCTAGCAGCAGACACGTCTCTAGAACAACTGTTAAGAGGAGACTGTGTGAATCAGGCCTTCATGCTAGAATATCTGCTAGGAAACCACTGCTAAGGACAGGCAACAAGCAGAAGAGACGCGTTTGGGCTAAAGAACACAAGAAAGAAAACTTCTGGTGTGTCCAAACTTTTGGTCTGTACTGTATATGGACACCTTGCCCAAACTTTTGTCACAAACCTGAAAGCACATATAGAATGTCTTAATATGCTAGAGTATTATAATTTCCCATTTCTGGAACTAAGAGGAACCTGTTCCAAGATGATTTTCATTTCGTGCACATAGCAAGCTTGTGAAGTGATTGTTTGCCAATGTTGCAGTGAACAAAAATAAGTGGTTTGCAGAGGGCGCTGAATCTAACTTCACTTAACACATTTGGAATGATCTTGAATGCTGACTGCCCATTCTACCTGAAGGTACCTGAGATCTGATTAAAAAATCCCCACGGCCATACAAAATGTAGTGCAAAGCCCTCTGGAAGAGTCGAGTGCATTACACCAGCACAGAATGTGCCAAAATGTGGAGAGATTCCATTCCTTATTTATACACTATAACATGGTTATTTTGGTCTGCATACTGTACGGTACTTAAAGCACTGACTTAACGACTTAACTTTACCCATATAGGAATCTATAGTGGATGAGCAGGAGAATTTGAAGGACGAGAACATTCATTTGAGAAGATTTCTGCGTGTTCTTGCTAACGTACTGATCCTGTGCAGCCTGGGAGGAAGTGGATATCTGATATACTTTGTGGTGAAAAGATCACAAGATTTTGCTAAACTGGATAGCAATCAGCTATCCTGGTATCAGAAAAATGAGGTACGTGTTACAGTAAGTGCATGTTACTTTCGATTGTGTTAAAACCCAGGCTCGGGTTGGGCCAGAATACAGGGCGATGTGATGGGCGATGTGTATTTGGGTGCCCTGGTATGACAAGAGTAAGACACTGAGACCGGATTCACAGCTCACGTGGTAGAGTATATCGTCAAAGCTCACATGGTATACTGTAACCACAAGTTGTCACTGTACATTGGAAGAAAGAAAGAAACAAGGGGGATGACCCGCATCAAGCTGGTGGTGCTGGCTTCTGCTGCAGGTTTACACACATTGCTGTTGCTCATCGATGACATCACCTTTGGGATGGCAACATTTTACCTTTAGAGGCACGGTGACAGTACTTTTGACATTTACCTTACAGCAATGGGACAAAGTGTTGGCAAAAGTGTTGTTCAGTGTAATCAGTGGATTACTGAAACTTTGGACAATCAGATAGCGGAGCATTAGTCGCTGGTTGGTGTTACACATTCAATGCAGGAATGCTAATGGCTTGTGATCTGCATACACATGAACCAGAACCAGACTGTCACAGAGGTACATTTCAAAATGTTGCAAGGCCATCAGAAATGCAAGGGTCTCCTTCTCGATAATATTATACTTGAGCTGATGCTTTAAAATCCCGGTCATCCTCCTAGATTAACACAGCCACAGCACACGTATCACTGGCCTCTATCTCCAGCTTGAAGGGCTCACTCAGGTCATGCGCAGAAAATATACACATTCCCAAACTTTGTTATTACCTTGTTGTTCTTGACTCCCACTGTGTGGCTCAACCCTAGCCTAGATTGTAGACTTTTTAGACTAAGGACTTTATAAATTACACTTGTACTTATGCAATACAGCTGCTCATTTGAAATAGGCAGCAGGTTCCACATACTTACAGTGGTGTGAAAAAGTGTTTGCCCCCTTACTGATTCCTTATTTGTTTTTGTATGTTTGTTATACTTTACTGTTTCAGATCATCAAACTAGTTGAAATATTAATAAAAGATAACACAAGTAAACACATCATGCACTTTTAAATGAAAGAACAAAACCCAAAACTACATAGCCCTGTGTGAAAAAAGTGTTTGCCCCCTAAACCGAATAACTGGTTGGGCTACCTTAAGCAGCAACAACTGCAATCTAACATTTTTTGATAACTTGCAATGGGTCCGTTACAGAAATTTTTATCCCACTCATCTTTGGAATTGTTGAAATTCGGCCACACTGGAGGGCTTTCAATCACTTTTTTTTTGGGAAGGTTCTCCAGTGTTCCATGTTTTTGCCATTTGTAGATAAAGGCTCTCACTGTGGTTCTCTTCAGTCCCAAAGATTTTGAAATGGCTTTATAACCTTTTCCAGACTGATATAGCTCAATTATTTTCGTTATCATTTTCTTTCCCCATTTCTTGGGATCTCAGCATGATGTCTAGCTTTTGAGGATCGTTTGGTCTACTCTTTGTGAGGCAGGTCCTATTTAAGTGATTTCTTGCTTGTGAACAGGTGTGGCAGTAATCAGATTGTGAACCTGGGTGTGGTTAGAGAAATTAAATGCAGGAGTGATAAACACTTTTTCACACAGGGCTATGTAGGTTTGGATTTTGTTTATCCTTAATAATAAAAACCCTTATTTAAAAACTGCATGATGTGTTTACTTGTGTTATCTACAATTAACACATTATATATATATATATATATATATATATATATATATATATATATATATATATATATATATATATTTTTTTTTTTAATGATCTAAAACACTTTTTCACACCACTGTATATTAAAGTGATTTTTTTTCCCCTTCATATTTTCTGTTTTGCAAGAATTTGGTTTTATTCCTAATATTGATGTCCTTTAGGTGGAGTTTGTAATGTCTCTGTTGGGTTTGGTGTGCCCACCTTTGTTTGAGACCATCGCTGAACTGGAAGATTATCATCCTCGGATTGCCTTGAAGTGGCAGCTGGGCCGCATTTTCGCCCTCTTCCTGGGAAACCTCTACACCTTCCTGTTTGCTCTTATTGATGATGTCAATGAGAAGGTACACGAAATACAGGAGGGATACGCAATAATGTTTTAAACTGTACTAAGGGTATGTTTAAAACTGCTTTTTAATCTTAACATTCCCAATGTTTTATTAATAGCTGGACAAGGAGAAACTGATAAAGAATGAAACCGACTGGGCTTTGAACCAATACTATGCTAACTACACACTGTATCACAACGTGACAGAGAATATTCCTCCACCAGATATTTCACCTGCTGATGTTATCCGGGGTCCCTGCTGGGAGACTGAAGTGGGAATTGTGCGTATCAACACATTTTCTTGTTTTTGAACAAATTAAATCCTTTAAAACCAGCACATTTCACATAAATTACTGCAAAGAAGGATAATGATTAATAATAAATTCCGCTCTGAATTAAAAATATTTTTTTTTGTTACCTGCTGTAGGAGTTTGTGAAGCTAACAGTGTCAGATATTCAGGTGACGTACCTGACCATCCTGGTTGGAGACTTCATGAGAGCTTTAATTGTACGGTTCCTCAACTACTGCTGGTGCTGGGACCTTGAGGCTGGTTTTGTAAGTTAAAGTTCAGAATTTTATGATATGCTTTATGATTTCAGGGCATAATATCTTGAAATTCTGTGTAATAATAATAATAATAATAATATATAAAATATAATATATATATATATATATATATATATATATATATATATATATATATATATATATATATATATATATATATTATTATATATATAGCTCAGCATGGAAATGCATTTAACATTCAAATTGGATCCAATACCAACATATCAGCAAAAAATGACATAACCAGGTGCAGGTAATCACCTTCTCAATGGCACACAAAGCCATTTGACTTTCGACCCCGAGCAGCTGTGGTCATTTTGAATAGCTCAGCATGGAAAGTTTATAAGTAATTTTTTGCTGATATGTTGGTATTGGATCCAACTTGAATGTTAAATGTTGCACTAAAAAGATGCAAACTTAAAGCTGAAAATGGTCTCATTTTTATTGTGGCATGAAAGGTCCTACAGAGTTTCTAACTCCTCATCCTCTTGCAGTTAGTGGAGGAATGAGTTAGTCAGAACTTTTAGGTGCAGGGTTGCAAGAGTCAAATGGGGCCTTAAACACAAGACCTGAAAGCTACAGTATAGTAAATGTCACCTCAGGTGTAAAAGGGCTCCAGATTGGGATCTGGTGTTGGGTCTAAAAAAAGATCTTAAAAAAAAAAAACACAAACTGTAACCTCCCCATGAACTTGATCAGTTTCTATATCAGTTTCAAAGTACCACTTTGCTCAGGCTCTGGAAATTACTACATAACTAACATGTGCCATCTCAATTCTGTACCACTACTATGGAGTTGGAGCATAGGTATATTTTTATAGGTATCTCTTCCTAGATGGTGCCTTAGATATGCATTACTGCTGCTAATGTTTATTGACATGGTGGTATCTTGGATGAGGTGGGTACAGCCACTGGTATTGGTACCAAGTCATGGCATTTGGCTCTGTAACTCGTGTAGCTCCTGGCCTTGAGGCTGAGATCTCCTGAGATCTTGGAGGGGAAACTAAATAGTCGGAGATGGCACAGGGAGGAGATACCTGATTTTCCGAACAGTGAATACAGTGATTGTTACACATTTTGTTCAAACACATTTGTAATTTTTATTCACATGAAGAATTTTGATTGAATTATTTAAACAGGTTGGTCTGTATTCTGCATTGGTAACTTGGGTTTTCACACACAAAAAAAAAAACACCAAGAAAACTTATTCATGCTAACATGACACCCTAAAAGCAACAGGCTGCTTGATAGGTGATACTTAACAACAAGACAAACAGAGACACATGATTCTACTCTGTGCACTTAATTACAGAGAGCGTGCGAGAGTCTTTTACTATGACTTGGATACTGTAAGCTTAGTACATCTGAGAGTTTAAATATAAAGCCACGTTAACATTTTAACATTTGTTTAATGCTTGTGGTCTTCATTGCAGCCTTCTTATTCAGAGTTTGATATCAGTGGAAATGTACTTGGGCTCATTTTCAACCAGGGAATGATCTGGTGAGGATGCACTATTTATTCTAAAATAACAAGAACACACAATGCAGAACTAACATAACTGTGTGTTTGGGGATTTTTTTTTTTAGGATGGGTGCATTTTATGCACCAGGGCTTGTAGGTATAAACATACTGCGCCTCGTGACCTCCATGTATTTCCAGTGCTGGGCAGTAATGAGCAGTAACGTCCCTCATGAGAGAGTGTTCAAAGCTTCACGCTCCAACAACTTCTACATGGGCATCCTTTTGCTTGTGCTATTCCTCAGCCTCATGCCCGTGGTCTACACCATGATGACCATGTCTCCTTCTTTCGACTGTGGACCCTTCAGGTTATGCACACAAACAGTATACATACATGCTATCAGATCTTGACCTGGTAATTATGTGTATTCAAAGTATAGGAAGAATTTCTTGTGTGTAGACATGTTTAAATATTGCCATGAAATCTGGAAGATGGACCACTTTGGCTAAAACCAAAATTTCCAAAGAAGCACTGGGTACCTTGAGGAGATTTTCATAAACTAGTCACACAAAGGTAGGAGAGTTATAATCTATAACAATACAGGTTGCCCTCACTTTCGTATCCAAATATTATGATAATTAATTAATTGTATACACTTATATATTGAATGCATAGAGCTTTTTTAAAATTCCTAAATTACCTAGTCACAAAATGCATTTATATTGAAACTAATTGATTCAATACATAGTTAACATAGTTTGGATTGCATCCATTCATTACAAAAAAAAAATAGGCTAATAACTGTAAGAACGTCTCGGGATACTTTGCTGTAACCCTGTTCCCTGAAAAAGCGGGAACGAGATGCTGCGTGATAACGCTATGGGAACACCTCTTTGTTCTCCGGTTGTGAAGCCTGTGTGTATCAAACACGCCAAATATTTTTGGCTTATAACCTCGGTCAGGTGACGTCATCTGATAAGGCACACCTGCAGGTTATAAATAGGAGTAAACCGGAAACATTCTCAGGTCAATTTTGTCTGAAAGGACGCCAGCAGTGCGGCATTGGAGCGCAGCATCTCGTTCCCGCTTTTAAAGGGAACAGAGTTACAGCAAAGTAACCCGAGACATTCCCTTTCAAAAGCTACACTCAATGCTGCGTGAAAATGCTATGGGAACAAGAATACCAACGCCGCCGCACTGCAAGTGTCTGGACCCCAAGGTTGTGTAGGATGTGCACACAATAGCCAAAGAGGTCTCAGACCAAACTTTGGGATGCTGACTCGAGGACCCGTGAGCCCGGAGTAGCAAATCTAACAATAAAAATTTTATTTGTTAGACTATAAAATCTAACAAATGTGTGCGGAGCGGACAAGCCTGCCGCATCACACACTTGCTGCAAGACACCTCTTGCCAGAGCAATAGATGAGGCAATCGAATGAGCCCTGATTCCCAGAGTCAAAGTGTGACCATGTGCATGTCTCATAGGATAGGGCAATAGCATCTCTCACCCAATGGGACAGCATCTGTCTATGGCAGCTGCCCCCCGGTTGCGGCCCCATAGCAAATGTAAAGCTGCTCTGACTTATACCACTGGCTAGTGCAGTGGACGTAAACCTGATAAGCATGTACTAGCCACAGAAATGAAGTCTTTCCTGCTCCGGAGCTGTAAAAGGCGGAGGACAGAAGGCTTCAAGAACGACTTGGTGCATGGTCGAGAATGGAACTCTCGGGAAGATATTTCGGGTGAGGATGCAGAATAGCTTTGACTAAACCAGGGGCAAAGTTTAGGTAAGATGGGGAGACAGACAAAGCCTGTAGATCTCCAATTCTCTTCAAAGAAGTAATGGCCATAAGAAAAACCATCTCAGGAGTCAGAAGCCTGACAGGCGCTGACTCTAATGGTTTAAAAGGGGTGTCACTCAGACCTTCGAGTACAATAGCTAAGTCCCACGAAGGGACCTTCGCTCTAGTTGGCAGCCTCAACCGTTTAGCTCCACGAATAAAATGGGCAACTAAAAGGGTGCTTTCTCACAGAAACCCTATCAGTCAGAACATGACAAGCCAAAATAGCAGCTACGTATGTTCTGAGATTACTAGGGCATAAGCCCAAGGACAACTTTTCTTGTAGAAACTCTGGGTCTACATGTTTTGCCATGCACCAACTTTCAAATACACTCCTTTTGAGGGCATAAGTTCTTCTAGTGGAGGGAGCCCTAACATAGAATAGTTTCAATCACGCTGGCTGGAAGACCAGCATCTCTTAGTTGGTCCTCTTCAGGTTCCAGACATGAAGGTTCCAGAACTCGGGCCGAAGACAGAAGATCCCTCCTCACTGGAATCACCCACGATGAGCCGTCAAGGAGTGTTATTAGATCCGAGAACCAAACTCTTGTTGGCCAATGGGGCGCTATCAATAAGAGGCACAAACCCTGTTGACAGACCCTCGCCAGGGCTCCCGGGAGCAGAGCTATCGGAGTAAATGCATAAAGGCATAATCTGGGCCACGTATGGGCCATTGGATCCATACCCACGGGAGCTGGAAGAGTCAGAGAGTAGTAAAGGGGACATTGTTCTATTCCTTGCGAGGCAAAGAGGTCCACCTCTGCTACATAAAATCTTTCCCAGATTTGACTGACTACTTTGGGGTGGAGTTTCCATTCTCCATGTGTAACAGCTTGTCTGAATAGTAAGTCTGCTCCCACATTCATATGCCCTGGAATGTAAATCACTCTAAGGGACAGGAACCTGTCCTGTGCCCAAAGCAGAACCCGGCGCGCTAGCTTGTTCAAGTGGCGTGAGCACAGTCTGCCCCCGGTGGACGAGACTACCTTAGTGTTGTCCACCCGCACTAGGACATGGTAGCCTCTCAACTGTTGGAGGGATTATTTCAGGGCCAGAAATAGAGTCATCATTTCGAGGCAATTGATGTGCCACGCGAGAAGATGACTTCTCCAGATCCCTTGGGCCATCCAAGACCGCATCCCAGCCCATGAGGGAAGTGTCTGTCGTTAGCATACTGCAACGACAAGACGAACATAGAGTGGGACCCAGAGTCAAAAACCGGTGTCTGAACCACATAGAAAGGGTACGAAGCCCCTGGCGTGTAACTCTTATTTGCCTCTGGGGATTGGCCCTTGAATGAAATCCCCTGGCTTTTAGCCGCAACTGAAACGCGCTCATGTGCAGAAGGCCCACAGGTATCACCATGGACGCAGCTGCCATGAGAGCTAAAAACACTCTGAAGGTAATGAACAATCACCTTCTGGCCTAGGCTGATTTCTTTTGGGTATTGAGAATGGATTCAACACGTGTGGGAGACAGCTGTGTCTGCACTGCGATAAAATTCCATGTGACACCCAAATACGTTGTCCTCTGAGCAGGAAAGAGAAGCCTCTCCTGTCTCTCCTCCCTTTTTCCAGCAAAGTCTGTAATTGCTGAGTCAACAGATGCGCTTGTTCCGGTTTCATGGAAGTGGAGACCACGACGATGTGCAAAACCTTTAGCCCCTCTCTACAGTGCTTTGTATCTATGGAGACATGCCTGGCAGTATGTTTCCTGCTGCCAGCCTCTGTGAAGGGGGCACAAGTTTTGACACTGAGGCTAGATGGTTGGAAGGTGGGGGGGGGGGGGGGGGGATGTTAGGTGTTCGGCATCCTGAAACATGGCAGCATGGGTCGTCTGCTTGGTGGCACGGAGAAAAAAAATCTGTGGCTCAGCGTGGCTCCGGAAACGCCACGTCGTCGATAGCCCCGCCAGTGCTCAGATCTCTAATCAGGTCACCTGATATGCCTGCAAAACCGCCATGGTGTGCAGGGCAGCACCAGCCTGACCTGCTGCCTGAAAAGCCAGAGAACCGTGTGTATATAAAAATATTGTGATTGCTAACAAAATTAAATCATGGCCTTTGTGGCTAATCATCATGGTTTCCTGGGGGTCTCTGGACTCTACTTTTAGAATTCTATGTGTAAATGAATAGGCAATTAAACAAGCCAAATCTATCAGGAATTTTATAGTTTACTAACAGTTTTTCATTGTTCCTCTGAACAGTGGGAGACAGAAGATGTATGATGTGGTAATTGAGACGATCCAGAACCTTCCAACATTTGTGGCCAACATCTTTACATATGCCTCCAACCCAGGACTCATCATATCTGTTGTACTTCTCATGGTGTGAGTGCTCACTTAAGGGAGGTTAGGGGGGTTGGGGGATTTTTATGCTGTAATGTGGTTATCTGTATTGTTTAAAGAGAACAGTGTATATTAGCTATGAATTAAATTACATCTCTAGTCTTGTTTTTTTTTTTATTTTTATTTTTTACATAACTGCATTTTTGATTCATACAGAAAAACTTGCTGAGTACTTTGTGTGTCATCATCATCTTATGGTGTGTTCTTATGCAGGCTAGCAATCTACTACCTGAATACAGTCTCAAAGGCCTACCAAAAAGCCAACATGGATCTGAAGAGAAAGATACAAATGGTTAGAGCCATTTATAACTAAGTCAAAATGTTACATTCTATCGGTTTCCAACCAGGGATTCTGCTTTTACTGAACACATCATAAAGAAGTATAGGTGTAAATAATTTAGGATATGATTATATTGTCTTTATAGCAAAGAGATGAGGAGAAGAACAGAAGAAACAACAAAGACAGCACTAATCAGGTGATGAAAGACTTGGAGGATCTTCTTCCCAATAAATCCTTGATACCACCAACACCTGCTAAAGACGAAGCTGGTTAGTAGCCTCATATTTATTCACTTAATTCATTCAAGAGTGAGACAAGAGAGAGTCCATGATCCAAATTTGCAGTTGGTAAGAGAGGTGGTAAGAGAGGTGATTAAAGATTGAACACTGGTGTGAAGGCAGCAGTGAACGAGGAGGTGAAAGCAAAGTGCATAGTGGATTAAGGAACGCGAGTGTGCAGGTGATCATGAAGGGCTGGTAGACAGAGACGTAGCTTGGCATTTCATGACAATTCAAACGTGGTGTGCCAGTTTCCTCCAACATCCAGATTTGTCTAATTGGCATTTCCACATTGCCCATAGAGTGTGAGTGAATGTGTTTATTTCTATGCCCTGTGAAGGACTGGCACTCTCTCCAGGGTGTACCCCACCTTCTGAGATCCAGTAAAATAACAGGAAAAGTGGAATAGAGAATGGGTGAGAATGACTGAAGATGAGTGAAATATCCCACTAATATTAGTATTTAGAGCCATCAGTACTTTTGGTTACAATGAAGGCCTCAATACTGCTTGTGAATGATGGGACAAACTTTGCACACCTTTCTTTCAGAAAGGAAGTTTTGACCCAATTATTCAAGCTCAGCCAAATTGGATGGGCAACATCTGTCACGAGCAACCGAGGGATGAACAGAAAAGCCTTAGCAGTTAGCCCGTGTAGCGTGAACGGTAAACCCAAACGCGGAAGCAGTGCGAGTAGGCAGGATAACCACGCGATTAGTTTCAGAACTCTCTTACACGAAGAGCAAGGATCTACACAAATAAACCCGCGTTCTAGCAACACACACTCAATCAAAGAAGCAACCCGAATCGGTGAGTACTCACAGAATAGTCGGCGTAGCGTCAGCAAAGGCATGGGCGAACTCAATGACTGAGCAATGTGAAGCGCCATCTTGTTTCCTTTTATGCTTCCTGAAACCCGACCGTATTACTTCCGGGTCCTAGTGCCGGTCGTGTTACGAGTGTGCATGACAACATCAGTGCATAGCCATTTTTAGGTCTCTGCTCTGTTGGATTCAGGTCCAGACCTTGGCTATAACTATAACACTCGATTGCTCTATATTTGTCTGCATCCATTTTTCCCTCTATACTAACAAGTCTTGCAGGAGACTCAATTAATTTCAATACTGCAGAAATTTCATTGTGTCCTTCCCCAGAGCTGTGTATTGACACAATCCTGTCTTGTAGATATACAGATTTCACTTAAACATATAGATATACCATTTACTGTAACTCATATAGACAGTGAATACAATGTACAAGTGAATGCCAATCAAGTTGTAGAAGCATGCCAAAGACGACTGACGGGAGTGTACGTTTTGTAAGATTGTAAGTGTGATAACAGTGGGTCTGAATTCTTATGTAAATGATATATTGCAGTCTTTATTCTCATTTTTTGTTTGTTTATAAATGAACAAAACAATTCAAACACCTATTTTTACTATATCTCTTTTGAACATTGAGCACTTTGAGCATATACCAACTTTTTGCATAGATTATACGTATATAAACCAGATTATTAAAATCTTTATAGTTGAAGGGGTGATCAGGTGTGATTAGTCATGCCATTTAGTGTTCAGTGTTTTTGAATCAATATAACAAACAACTAAAATTAACAGAGCTGATTCATCATCCTATGAAACAACTAATGTTAAAATTCTGTACATAACAAAATGTATAGCACACCCTGTACAAAGCATGCATTTTCCTTTTTCTTTAAAAAAAAAATAAATAAAGTAGCCGGAAAATCCAGTGAATATCTTGTAGTGCAGCTAGCAAGTCTTTGAAAGGCTAATAGCTATTTGGGATAGCTTTGCCATTTTAAATAATGAGTAGCTTGTTGTGCAATTGATCATTGTCCAGTTATGCAATGATAAAACATTCGTTTAAAGTGAACAGCTAATTGAGAAAGGTGATCCAACCTTATTTATTTCATGTTATGATGTACGATTCTAATGTCTCCAGCTTTCTGTGTGTCGAGTTACTTGGGAATGTGCACGTCAACTTCTGCTTCAAACTCGAAAAAGCTTTGCAGGTTACACAACAATTGTTCGAAGTAGATTCAACCAAGTGAGTGAGAGAGAGTGAGCAAGAGAGTGAGAGAGAGTGAGCAAGAGAGCGAGAGAGAGTGAGCAAGAGAGTGAGAGAGCGAGCAAGAGAGTGAGAGAGAGAGTGAGCAGAGATAGTGTGAGAGAGAGAGTGAGCAGAGATGGTGTGAGAGAGAGAATGAGAGAGAGTGAGAGAGAGTGAGCAAGAGAGTGAGAGAGTGAGTGAGCAAGCGAGTGCGAGGGAGTGAGAGAGAGTGAGAGAGAGTGAGCAAGAGAGTGAGAGAGAGTGAGCAAGAGAGTGAGAGAGAGTGAGCAAGAGAGTGAGAGAGAGAGTGAGCAAGAGAGTGAGAGGTCGATAACCTTAAATGAGAAGCCAGAAAAAGGGTACATCACTATTTCTGATAAATGTTAGTTAAATAAAATGTAGACAAATACAACAATAAATTGTTTAACTAAGCTTAACACAAGTATTCAATTAAGGCTTTAGGAAGCATGTAATAAACAACATCATATTACATTTTTTGTGAAAACCTGCAAACACTTAAGCAACAATCATAGCATCATAGCTGTTCCCGTGTAATGAGTACTATATTCATTACATTAAATATCAAATAACTCAGACTCAAGTGATAAGTAGTAATTAATAAAGTCCTTCGTATAAGTAAGGAGCGGTATCATCATACCATCAGTGTCCCTGAGGTGACCAGCAGCCGATGCGCTTCCCTGTCTCACATGTTACTGACTGCAGTCTCTTGATTTTAATGCATCCCTGTAGAATGACTTCAGTGCCACCATTTCACATATTTAGCTTTACACTGTGAACCAGCTCACAAAATTCTTCCTCAGATATATACTACATACATATATGATCACATTTTGCTTGTCGTAATGAACATTATGCACATTGCTTAACCTGCCCGTTTGAAATTATCCACTTGTATTTTTTACATAATTATATAATATATAATATATAATAATGTAAATAATTATTTAAATAATTATTGTCCTAATATTAGGAGAAAAAGAAAAAAAATCATACAAAAATGTAACACATACAGTACTACTGCACCTTTAGAATAACATCCTACTACGTTTGGATTTTTATTAAGGTTGTTATTATTAAGGAACAGACCTGGCCATCTTCACTGTTATCCGCCTCTTTTTCTCCTGAACCCCAGAAAATTCTGCCCGTCAACCCACTGCTGGTAAATCTCCAAAGGTCACTGAAAAAGCGGGAACGGCCACCAGTGGTAAAGCAGTAAAAATGCAGAAGGATGTCTCGTTGGCTGCTGTGAATCCCCGTGCACCTGTAACCCGCTCGCCAGCCGCTGGGGGCCGCGGAAGAGGACCTCCACCAGTGTGATAATACATACACATCACCAAACGTCGTAAAGAGATATCATGGAGAGGTCTTATACTGTAGCTACCGCCAATGTTAATAAGGAGCTAGTAAAGTCCTGGAGTACTTGTGGATATGAGGTTAGAGGCGAACTGGAACAACTGAGAGCGCCCCCTGGTGCAGAACGAAGAATAAAACTATTCATTTAGATGTACAGACTTATCCTCAAAGGGCCAGGTACAGAGGAGGAGGACAGTATGAGCCACTTACTTTTATCACCCGGTGTAATTGTACACTTACAATTCAATTATTTTAGTTAAATTTGTACGGAGCATGAAGCTGTATGCAGATTCATACTATATATATGAAATAATGCAGCCAAACTGGCTTACATTTACATAAGCGCATTACTGCCTTTTAAATAAATAATGAAAAAATAAAAAAATTCAAACAATCAGTTTAGTAAATAATAGCAACAAGTCTATTGAATTACTGATTGATGTACAGTAAAATTGGTGCATATTTCTTGGCACCCTGATGCCAACATCATTCTTTGGAATACATAGTCATTAGCATTTTTTCTTTATTGATTATGCTTAAACAGAAATGTACAGCTACACAGGCCCTTTGTAGATAAAGCTGGGAAACCTGCATCGTTTTGATCTTTCAGTGGTTTACTCAGTGCAACGAAATTAATGGTGTCGCAAATTCAGGAAACACCTCATTGATAGAGCATACCTCCATGTGCTCATCAGCACTTGGATGTTGCATCTTGTTTGTTTTAGCTCAAAGGCAATTTATGGGTCTACATACAGATTACTGGTTCCAAAATTGTTACTGGTAAGATGTTTAAAGGAAAAACATTAGGAGGGACTCTCTGTTTTTATTAACATTTAATCATTTTCTATTTAAAATAATGAACTGAGATTTAAAGAATTCCAGTCTGAAAAAGAAGATTCCCAGTCTGAAATAGTCACCAACAGCACAGCAATATTGTGTAATTTATATAAATGTATGTCTTATGCAACAGTAATGGGGAAAAACAGTGTTGAGTGTTGTTTAATCAGCCCTTCTGGTTTAGAGATGTACAGTACAATGTGGCAGTTTGATCATTAGAGGGTCCTGGAGCCTAAACATTTATGCAAGCATGAGATTAGTTTAGACTTGAAAATGTCCTAGAAATACCCTTTTCTTCAATCTGTACATATGTCATTGTTTTCCTTTATATATTTTGTAAGGACACTAACATTATTGCTGTATTTGTTAAAGAACGATGAATTGCAAAAATAAAGATAAAGGTTTAAGTTGTTAGTATTTTACTACAAAATATAAATCAGAATGGTCAGTTTGTCCCTGATGAGCAGGTCGAGGGCAACGCTGGCACGGAAAAACGTTTGAGATTGCAATAGAAAGAAACTTTGATAGAAACTTGAACCCATCCTTATTTGGGGTCTTGGTTGTAATAAACTGTCATGCTCTGCATATCGACTGGAAAATGAGTACAATGCAAGTCATCGGGGCCAAATTCCCTAATCCTCATTTCATACAAAACTGCATTCCAAAGTTCAGCTGAGACTCATATGAAACCTCTGAGGTCCCACTGACCTATATCTTTCAAAGTTACAGTGTATCTAGTTTACAGATTTAACTACTATTTCTGCTGAAAATGTATGGCTGTAGGTCGATGTGCAAGGAGTTAATACCGGTTAATACCAGCGGTCTGCCAGTTTAATAGATGTCAGTTTAATGTCCCTGTTTCTGCAATATATGCTGTACAACCCTAATGTATAGCGTGATACCATAATACTCTCGGAACACTATGGAATACCTTGCATGGCCTAAATAAACGAATATAACCCGAAACAGATCGTTAGAAGTGTGATAAATATGTGATTTTTTCAAATTGTGTTTGCACAATTAACTGATCACAATAAGCCACAATAAATAAATGATAAATAAACTGATCACAATAGGATTACAATAAATAAATAAATAAATAAATAAATAAATAATGTACACAAAATTACACATCATTAAACTTGAATGATGAAAGTCTTTTTGGATAAATAAAACCAAATTTGAAGTTGTTACTTTAGCAAACAAAATGTTACAACACAGATTCATACAGCAGTATATTCACAATACAACACACCGGGCTTTATTTAGACATTTGCTATATTGCCTTTTACCGTATATGATGTTTTATTAGCCTTTACTACTTTACTATTTTTTTTTTTCATTTTTAAATTTCTTTTTACATTTTTTAAAATGCCTTTCCTGCTTTTACTATAGATCACATAATTAGTGACATCAGAAAGGAAAAACATTCTGCATCCTCAATCTTCTTTTTTATTACGGAGTAAAAAAGCAAATTCGTCAGTGGTTTAAGAACCTTGTATGAAATGATTCTAGTTTAAAAAAAAAAAATGAAAATTTGGGCATGTAGGCTTGTAATGCATGTAATTTGTTTTGGATCTGGATGAGACACTTTGTAGCTCTCTTTCTCCTGCATAAACCGTGACAAAAGTTCTGGTGCTCACTCTGAATATGGCCTTTATGTACTTTTTTTTTCCCAATCCAAAAACCTAATCTAAACAATGATGAATAATTTTGTCTGCTTTTTTTTTTTTTTTTTTGCAAAAAAAGGCGCTCCTGATGAATACATACTGTATCAAGTGAGTGAAATGTATTGTCATGGCAACTGATGAAATAAAACCAAATCTTGCTACTTTTTTATTTTTATTTTTATTTTTTTTACATGTTGATGTGCGCACCAGTAATGAACTTGGAGATGACTGACAGGTTGTAACAATCGTCGGGTTTAGATTACACAAGATTAGATGGGATTAAGATCAGGGAAGTAGATAACAGGAGCTCTGATTTGGAACCTGTGATTAATAATAAATTAGTTTGGCTACTTGAGATACTTGGTGAGCTCGTTTTTGTGCATTTAGACTCAGTGTATTTAAATGATATTTGCTGTTATGAGCTCGAGGATGCTGTATGCACATAACCTCAAAGGAAAGCTGGTGTTGATCTCTATATGCTTGCTGTAACAACCCTGGGTGATAATATTTGTGCAGTAATTAACTATCCAAACAACATGACATCATCCAGTAAGGCCATGGTGCAGATTAGAGAGACAACCCAACTGCACGTCAGCTTACACAAGCACATCATGGACCCAAACATTCAGACACTTTAGCGTAGGCAAAACACCCACGCTATAATCAATCATCTGCAAGATACCCACCAACCATGCTAATAAATTAGATTGCACATGCCATCTATTAATTTTATTTGATGCCTTAATAAATCTTTGCTGTCCAATAATAAACAAACAACAAATCTCCAAACATGATAGAAATAGGGCTGAATTTGAGCAAACGTCGATCATACATCTTCTTCTTCCACAGCTTGTCCTGATTTTAGTCTCAGAATCACCTGGAAATAAAATGTGTGTGTGTGAGAGAGAGAGAGAGAGAGACAAAAATCTTTTTCTTAGTGATGCCTAAAATCTTAATGAAACATATTTAAACAGTGAAATAAAATACAGTAGAACAGACCTCTTTGAGTTGAGCAATTTCTTTACTCTCCATATTCCTCTGTGCATGGTTGGTGATGGCCTTCACTCTGGACGCATATCTGAGTTGGGAGAATTTATTATTATTTATTATATTATTTCATATTCCTTAGGATATTTGGCATGTATGGTACGATGCCACGTTTAAGACTTCACAGTGAGGACTACACCATGTGTAACTAAATACTCTATCTGATGTCTCTTTGACATGCCATATTCCAATGAGCCAGAAATCCAGTTTGCATATTTGGTTTTTAATGCACATCAATCGAAGCTTCATAGATCCAGGATAAAAAGGTTCTTTACAACAAAGGTCATACAAGGGACATTCAAGTCAAACCAGGACTTTAATTGTGCTCAATACCAGAAACGGAAAAACTCCATTTAACTAGTGGTTCGATACCATCATGTAATTTTCAAGGATCAGGTGTTCCACTCGCTGAATGTTTGGAGGAGTGACTGCAGTGGTCCCCAAGTCACCTTGGCTGGAATTGTCATTCATGGACATACAGCCTTTTAAAACCTTTGTTGCATTATGTTTTACTGTGGCTTGAAATCCTCTTTAAATTTTAATCAGTTTTACGTCTTTATTCACGAGAAACCTCATCTTGAGTCCCAGTTTGACTTGAACACCCCTTGTATATTGCAGAATGTAAGTTTTACAAAAGATGTTTTGCCTTTAAAACATTCATAATTCGTTTGTCCTAAAGATCTCTTAAAATTAAGCAGAACCCTACAAGCTTCCCTGAGTCACTTCTACATGTTAAGCTTTTTAGGAACAGGTGTATTTGGAATGAGACTTACTTATTTGTACTATGACACATTTACCTGAGGAAATCAACAAAAGGTTTCACACAATTGATGTGAGTACAGTTACAACTTTTTACACAACTTTTTTTTTTACTTTCATTATGTGGGCTACCGTGTCTAGACTTCAGGGCCGGTATTCACAAAGCTTCTTAAGCCTGAACGTTGCCCCTAGTGATGAAATTCTAAGAAGAATCTTAGAATTATGGCATTTTCTTCGAATTTAGGATTAAATCCTAGTAAAGATAAAAATTATTCACAAAACATCTTAGCCCTAAAACCAGCTCATAAGGTAAAAATAGTTAAGAGTAGAGAGGAGGACTTTTAAACAGACTGTCCCGCAATCATGTAAATTGGTAAAAGCTGAGCCATTTGCTCCCATCAATCTGAAATGGATTACTAAAATTACTGATATAATCAGTTTAGTAGATAAATGTAAGAACTTAAAGACAGTGGAACCTTGGATTACGAGCATAATTCGTTCCGGAAGCGGGCTCGTATTCAAAACACTCGTAAACCAAATCAAAGCTTCCCATAAGAAATAATGAAAACTCAAATCATTCGTTCCACAGCCCAAAAAAATAAATACAGAAAAATAATTAATACAATATATAAAGTAAAAAAAAACATTAACCTGCACTTTACCTTTAAAAAAAGTAAAAATAAATTGTGATTCCATTTGTGTGCGCAGGCGCCGTGTATTTGTGTGTGTGTGTGTGTGTGTGTGTGTGTGTGTGTGTTGTTGTGTGTGTGTGTGTGTGTGTATGTGATGTGTGTGTGTGTGGAATTAGCCCCTTCCCTCGCCTCATCTTACACAGTAAAACTCCTCCTCCCCCCACCTCACTTTTTAAGTTTCACAACAAACACACATACAATGTAAACACTGTTTTAATGGGAAAAAAAGAAATCTCTCTAATGACACTCGCATGAGCGCAGACTAACGGAATCACTGCTGTAAAGTAAAAACAAAACAAAGGAACCAGCACCTTAACTTTGAAAAGAATTGTAGAGCAGAGTATGTGTGTCTGTGTGAAGCCGGGGGGGGGGGTTGTAAAGGCGAGAGAGAGTGTGTGTGTTTTCGGGGGTGTGTGTGTTGGTGTCAAAACATTCGGCAATCGTAAACCAAGACATGCTCGTTTTTCAAGTCAAAATTTATGAAAAATATTTGCTCGTCTTGCGGAACACTCGTAAACCGAGTTACTCACAATCTGAGGTTCCACTGTATACTAACGACTGTGTGGAAATTGGTTGTTTCAAAAGTAGACACGTTTTCAACATTTGACTGTATAATTATCTTATAAGATAACTAGCCTATAACAGAAACTTTGCATAACGTAGCCTGTAGTCATGATTATACAATGTCATTATATACAAACAATATGATTTTACTGTCTGTTCAATTTTTTACTAAGAGTGCATTTCAAGACCTTTACAGAGGTTTTTTTTTTTTATCAACCAATCACAGTCCTTGAATTGCTGCATCATCCCTAGCAACGGGGTCAACCACAACTCCTCACTAAGATAAAGGTTTTTGTACTTTCCTTACTCAGAGTTGCTCTAAGAAGTTTTCTAAATCACTTTTATTCTACGACTCCCAGATAGGACTTTTTAAGCTAAGATAGGAGCTCTCTGAGAGAATTCTAAGAAGCTTTGTGAATACGGGCCCTGATGTGTACTCCTAAATAACCTAATTTCTAGGTTGTAACATTACAAAATTCAAACCAAATTAGAGCCCTCTTAGCAAGCTAGAATCAGGTGAATATCTCTTTAGGAAAGGTAATTGGATATATGTGCATATTTGTGTTTGCGTCTTACATGAGTGAGGTAAGAGTCTCATCCAGGTTGCAGCTAGAAGGCGAGATATTGAGGAACATGAGGGTTTTGGCATTGCCCCCAAGTGAGTCCTGCATGAGCTGTGTTAACTTGTTGTTACGGTAGGGAACATGAGCTTGGTCCATAGCCAGAGCCGAGATCACGTCACCCAGAGCACTCAGAGACTTGTTAATAGAGTTAGCCTCCTGCATGACACATAAACACCCAAAGTCACTGAGTAAATCACTGTCCCTACCAAATCCCTGAGAAGTTCTTCAAGTAAAGTACCGTTGACAGGCATTGTCTTCTTAATGGTTCTCCGTGAACAGTGAATTGCATAAAGTGATTACAAAAGCTCATCCCACTCTATCAGAGGCAATAAGGCAGTTACACAGAACAGTTAACAGGTTTGGTTATGCTAAGCCTGCATAAAGCAAAAAAAAAAAAAAAAAAAGGTAGTTTACACCCAAATGATGCAAAGGGCATTTTAGTGGAATATGATGTAACTGTGCATGATGATTCAATCCGTAACACCTTTCTCCAGGGGTTAGATTTATTGTCAGAAGTTGCCAATTACCCATAAAAAGGAAAGCCTCACCCCAACTATAGCATATAAGGGGTTATCAGTACAGTGTTTACACAGATGCTAGGTTGCTTCTACTGATGCCCTTCCACCACAAAACAAATGTAATGTCCTGGCACTTGTTGAATATCCAGTCATTGAGAATTCAGTCCAGTCATTGAGAATTCAGTCCAGTCATTGAGAATTCAGACCAAATGGATAAAACCTCCTTTGGAAATATATAGGTGGAAATGCCTAAGACTCCGCCCATTCAACAATGCACCTTGTCCATTGACAGTGCCGTTCTCTGTAAAGGCAAATATCTGGAAATCCTGATTGTCCTCTCTCTGATGTATATTCTGAAAAGCTATGTGAGGTCCAAGACATGTATCCCTGGACAGCAAACAAGGATACACTGCAATCAGGTTAGGAAGTCTTGATCACATTAAAACAAGCAGCAATGCCACCTTTCTTAGTGCCTTGCTTTCCTTCGAGTTACTCATATCTGCATGTGAGCAGCAAGATCTATTCATTCCTCTATTTTATTTGGACTCAGAAGGTTATGGCATTCGTCTTTACTTACTTTACTTATTTTCATAGATCACAACAGCCTCTCTTGGTTGTATCCATAGGGCAGCTTTCTAAGTTGCAGGAAAACTTGAGACAGTATGAATTTCAAATTAAGCATTAGTCTGGCACGCACCGCAGCAAAGAAAAAGCAGCTTTTCTATCAAGTCTAGCCTCGACTGCAATGGCCTCCTATTAAATATCCAGTCAATCTTTAACATTCCAAATCCTCAGTAGATTATCCAATCAATACATGGATGACTTGCTGAACCCATATTCTAAGTTTAACATCTCAAAATCTCTTTCAGTCCTTCACTCTTTGCTTAAAGTCCAGAGTTGACAGGACTTTTGCTGCTACTGTGCCTAGGCTTTGGAGTAGCCGTCCAGATCCCATTAAGTCTTCTCCCACTATGTTTTTATCCAGGCTAAAGGCCCATCTTTTCCCAATTGCTTTTAGTTCAAGGTTTCCTGTCAACTTCATGTTTAACTCACAAACCCCTCACCTCCCTCCATGTCCTAGTGTCCATGTCACCTTCTCCGCTGTCGCCAATCCTCCACGCACCTGATCTCACTTCATCATCACTATCATGAAACACCCTTTATAAGGCATAGCATATTCTCTACAACCCAGGCATATTGACTCTGATCTTCACCTTTCTGTCTTTGACTGTGAATTTGCCCTCTACAAACCTGCCAAATATGAATTTACATGTTGACCTCAACTTCCAGAGTTTACACTGCTGAGACATGACAGAGATACTGACTCACACCTCAAACAATCGTCTTTTGAGTCCTGCCTGTTTCCACCATTTTGCCCAATACTGGTTTGTTTTATTTATTATACTATCTAGTTTTATAATACTCTATTCATAATTTTTATTATTTTATATTATTTTAAGATTATACACAGTTGTTTGCATGAAGCACCTTGGGTCAACTTCTATTGTTTTAAATATGCTATAAAAATAAAACGACTTGACTTGAAACCATGGGTGGTGCATAGGCTACACTATCAAGTACCTAACTCAGTAGCGGATGGCAAATATATATTTATTTCTACCATTCATAAGTTCAATTCTTGTTTAAATTCCCCCGGTCCTTATTGGAACTGGTAACAGGTACCATTACCCTTTACATTGATGATAATATACAGTATATACTTGAAATTATATGAATCTATATAGCATCATCACCTTCAGCTGGTCATCCTTAGCCCCTGTCTTCGCTGCTCTCTCACTTCCGGCCAGGTCAACAAGGTTCAGCTTACCAAAGGTCATGCTGCCATTCGCCAGGTTGCGACTTTCCAGCATGATACTGATGATCAGGTGAGAGCGAGAGCTTTCTATATTCATCTCTGTAAGGTCAGCCACACAGACAAGTCACAATGTAAAAGTCACAAATATAGAGTACGATACATTTGTACCAACTTTAACATACTGGTACATACTGGTAGCTGCAATATGGCGGTTGGCAGATGCAAGTGCAAAGAGAGCAAAAAGCTCGCCCGCACTAGTTGCTTCCTTTGCCTCTGCTCCTTGAGCAAATATGAGCCCCTTTTTGTCCTTTTTAATCTCAATGCGTTTCGACAGCGCCTCAGCCGGGCTCACAAAGAGATCCTGTAGCCGATCGTTATACAGCTCCAGCATCGACGCAGAGACCTGGACAAGGCACAGAAAGAGAAGAGAGATGACGATGAAGATTATAAATAAGTTCCCTAAGCTCACGTCCGACTCCAATGCACATTTTCTATAGTTTAGATCTCTCAGTACATGCGAACTAAACCAACACATGAAAAACGAAGGAAAGAGAAAATAAGAGAAGCAAATCCATGGCTCAGTCTGGTGCTATTCCACCATTCCATCATTACTCTGATATGCTTGATACTATTATCATCATGATTGTATTAACACGTGACAGTGCTTGAGCAGCTACATCGCTACAACTTCGGTGGTCTATTTACTTTATTAATTACTTCATCAGGAAGCTCAGAACTGCAGCCTCGCCTTTGAAGTTCCTTAGGGATCCTCTATTTGCAGCTCGTTCACATCTAAGGCATTGAACAGCTGTCAGTATGTAGAAAAAACTTACACAAGTGCTTTGTAGTTGAAGACAAGACCAGGATTTTTTATTATTTTTTTTTTTTGTGTGTGTGTGTGTGTGAAAAACTAGTGCTTATGATGTAATGCTAGGTCTCAAGTCTGTATTTGAAGACAGACATTGATTCATCTGTATGGTCACCCAGGGGATGTTTATTTTTACCTCTTGGGTTCAATGACTTATCTGATCACCTGGCACAGTAGACATACTCTATTCAACTCCATCAATCGACGCTACCTACCACAACTGTTTTCTAAAAAGTACAGCCATCACTTTGTTGCAGATCTTAGAAGATCGATCATCTGTCCATCAAACTGACCCTTGAAGTTTGACGTCACTGGGTGGATTGACCTGGGTGATTCTCCGCACAAAGCCAGGTGGATTCACCTGCTTTTCTATCTATATGTCCTACTGACCCTGATGCAGATGTTCTGCTACAATTTCACAATCAAGCATCAGTTGACCCATTGCCACCACCCACTTTCAGGCCTGCTTTCAGGGTTGTTAATATCCTTCACCTGCACTCTTATCAACCTGTACCATGTGCGGTAGGCACGGCTCAGCATTGTGTTGTGCTGCTGTCACCTGATGAGTGATTAATAAGAAATGGGCTTCTTTAACTATCTACTGTAGTCTGGCTCCATATTACACCTGCATTACCTGTTTTGCTTTTGTTCATCTTTGTTACAGCCATTCTATATGTTCTGTGTCCAGAATCTTATTAGTCCTTATGGATCATTAATTGTCGCTTGCCTTTCCTGACTATTGTCTTGTGGCCACTTCGTTATTTTTGCCCCTATGCCGCATTGCTATATTATGTCACCACCACCTTTTTTCTGTTAAGGACATGAAAAGAAGTACATGATTACGTAATGCGAAAAGACTACGAAAGTCACGCTGCAGATCACCTTGAACTCAAATTTCGTCTCATTCTCTTGGATGATTTCAAAGATCCTAGTAAAAGTCCTAGGGACGATTCCAGGGTTTTTCTGCTCTCTGTCTCCCAACATAGTAAACGTTTTTCCCGAGCCGGTCTGTCCGTATGCAAAGATGCACACATTGAAGCCATCTATTGCTGACTGGATTAGCCTTTAGAGAGAATATACAGTTTCAGAATAAAGAATATCCTTTCTTAATCTATTACTCATTTTGAGTATAATAATAATAATAATAATAACAATAATAATAATAATAATAATAATAATAATAAAAAACAGGGTATGTTTGTGTGTTTGCTCGTCTACCTGCTGGATTCCTGGAACACGTCATCCTGTGTGTGCGCTGTGGTAAAGATCCTGTCAAATTGAAACTCTCGAGGCCCACGTGGTGTTTCTAGGTTCACTGAGTAATCGTCCAAACATGACACAATGGTGGTGCTGCCCCTTGCCAGCTCTGCCCGCGTCTGAGGCCTTATACGGCAGAACACCCGGATCTTGCCTGTAAACAATGCGTGTAAATAACGTGAAGTTACAAACTGCACGGTTTTATTCTGGTGAAGGTATATGTATTTAAAACTACATGGCGGCACGGTGGTGTAGTGGTTAGCACAGGTGTCGCCTTGCACCTCCAGGATACGGGTTCGATTCCCGTCTCTGTGTGCATGTTTGCATGTTCTCCCCGTGCTTGGTGGGTTTCCTCCCACAGACCAAAGACATGTAGGTTAGGTTAATTGGCGTTCCCAAATTGCCTGTAGTGTGTGTGTGCGCCCTGTGATGGATTGGCACCCTGTCCAGGGTGTACCCCGCCTCATGCCCTAAGTCTCCTGGGATAGACTCCAGGCCCCTGTTACCCTGAATACAGGATAAAATGGTATAGATGATGAGTGAGTGAGGTACAAACTTTTCTTTCTAAATGACTCCTTTTCATGATCCATGCTATTCATGACCCTGGATTTTTTTTTACACTTTTCCATGTTTGTGAACACATGCAGGCGTAATGAGCGGTGCAATGAATGAAGTCGAATGTTCTCCTGACAACAACCTTTTGTTTATGTTATATGAATATCAAAAACTATGCCTTTCATATCCTCCACCATGTTGTAGTACTTCTTTCGGAGGGTCCGCTCCACTGAGTAGTGCTCAGTCATTTTCTTGTTTTCTTCTTTGGCCTGTTTCAGCTGGATTAACACAGAGCAACCAATTAGCATAGGGAAATGAATCAGACCTAGTAATTTGTTCAAGTGCCTGTGCATCATCAGTCACAAACAACATCAGGCGTCAAGCTCTCCAAGCATTTACTTTGACTTAAACATGATGGACTGGTAGCATGATGACGGCTTATTTATTGACTTTTAATACAATCAATGTATTGTTTAGTAACACATCTGACAAAACCCATAAGATAATTAAGAACTCCTTCATAAAAATACTGTCTGCTTATCACCTGCAGCGGAAAATTGATTATTACATATTTAAATTGATATTTACGGTGTCCGAGTCAGATTTCGGAAAACACTGTTCTTTTGTATTTTTTTGGTATTCACTGCTGAATTTTACGTTAGCCCGTTATTCTCACCTCAGCCTGTAGGAGGAGCAGCTGCTGGCCCACGCTCTTCCCAACCTCAGAGTTTAGGACATCGCTGTTTTTGAACCTTTCCTCTTTGAACTTCTGGAGAATCAAAAATCGGATTAATGATCACAAGAAAATGTGTAAATGGACGACAAGCCCTTTTCAATAAGATGGCAACTTACTGTACATACTACCTTTGTACAATTCAATGCATTTTAATCTTGAACATGGTTTTGGCTTCCCATAATTAAATGAACATGTCGATATTAACCATGCGTGTTTAACCTGTCTATATTTAAATCTTATTTTGATGCAAAAAAAAAAAAAACTTGTACATTAGCATGAATGTGGCACAACATGGATATCAAGGCGGTGTTACTGTATGTTTATGTGACAGAGCGACTCAAATATCTATGTCTAAATATCATGCAAAATAATTGCCAAAGTCAATATTGTTCAAAATAATTGTGATTAAGGTTTAATGTTAGTTCAATTTGACATTAATTACGTTTGGGAGACAATTCAAATGTAAATTATGCGTTGACATTGTGAGCATCACGAGCATAAGCAGAACATGAGAGAAGCTGAGATTTGCTTTCTCTTCCTTATCTCAATGCTTTAATTAGGTGGTCCGGTGTATCAGGGAGCGTTTGTGCGCGGCAGTGGACGTTCAAGTCAAGAACACCAGATTTACAGTAATAGAAGTGCTGTGCGGTGTACAGGTGTCATTTTTTTTTTTTTTTACAGTAATTACTATTATATTACTGTTGATGGTGTTGATGTTTGTGTGTACATACTTTCACACTCTCATCCAATGCTGCAGAATCTTCCTCACTGACGGCGCCTGGGAATGTAACAGACATTAAACCAAAGACTGGCAGCACAACTCATTTGCAAAGATCGGATCATTTTTGTTGCGGTTGTTCTTGTCATTGTTGGTTTGTTTACCAGCGATGGTGGGCGTAACCCCTGCTTTGATGCACTCCAGGGCTAGATGTAGGATTTCATGCTTCTGCAGCTTAACCTCGGCTTGAGTCACCTCATCAGCCTGAATGATTTCGGATTGGTCCTTCCTATTACGGCGCATGACACATTCAAGATCATTTCAAAAAGAATGGATATATCATACTCTGTCATTCCATCATCAAATATGTATATATATATATATATATATATATATATATATATATATATATATATATATATATATATATATATATATATATATTATAGTACAGGGGTTTTCCTTGCCACCGTCGCCCTCGGCTTGCTCATCAGGACAATCAGGGACAATCTTATCATTTTGATTCATACACATTGCATAAAAACTTACTTCTTTTTATGTGTAAAGCTGCTTTGCGACAATGTCAATTGTTAAAAGCGCTATATAAATAAAATTGAATTGAATTGAATTGAATATATATATATATAAAAATAAAAATAAATTCTTCACCCTGGAGGTCTCAGTTCTACGCTTCCCATATCTGTTTGGTCCTCCTGGAGTGAAGTAACTCCGTCTCTGTCCTCAGCAGCTTTGCAGTTGTCTTCTGCCATCTGGTCAAACCTCTCTTTCGCCTCAGTCACCTCTGCGTAGACAAGATGAGCCTGGCGGAGAGGTTTAATAATAAATTGCACCAACAGGTTGCTACTACTTTCCCAATAGAATAACAACAATATCAACAACAACAACAATAACAATCAACGCCGTAATGTAACAATTTGTAATTCAACCTGTGATTGCTTGTCAGTTAACAGTGCCATGAAAGCATGATGTCATGAAATGCAAGGCTAAAAAATGTAGCCTCTTACAATATAATGGCATGAATAAATGATTCAATAAATCAACTTAATCAGCGTCTGACTCATGTGTTTGCTGTTTTGTTGATGTGGACACCCACCTGGCGGACTACAGCAGCAAGCAGACGAGTGTAGGCTGACGGAGCCACACTGTCCTGCAATCCTTCTCCGCCTTCGATCAGCATTGAGATCTCCCGCTCTCGTTTGTACAAACTTTCCCTCAGCATCTCCAGACGTGCTTTGGCTCCATCTATAGGTGCACCTGAGTCTCTATCTCCCTGCATTGTAACGAACACACAGAAGATGTGTGATGATTTGAGATGTTTTTAAGCCCCAGAAACAAGAAACGAGGCACTTTCGGGCTAATTTTGCGCTTTCGAAGTGAAATTATAGTATCGTAAAACCATTGAAAATAAAACGTTTACTTCGTTTCTGAATGTGCGCATTGTAATTCCCTCAACTCATCGCCTATACAGGGTTGTGTGGGGCCTGGAGCCTATACCAGGAGACTTGGGGCACAATTAAGGCAGGGTACAACCTGGTCACGGTGCCAATCAATTGCACGGCACACACACACACACACACACACACACACACACACACACACACACACACACACACACACACACACACACACACACATAAAGCCTAATCTGCATGTCTTTGGATTGCGGGGGGCGGGAAACTGGAGTACCCGGAGGAAACCCACCAAGCACGGGGAGAACATGCAAACTCCATGCACACAGACCCAAGGCGGGAATCGAACCCGGACCCTGGAGGTGCAAAGCGACAGCGCTAACCACTAAGGCATCATGCTGCCTGAGCATTGTATTTGTTTTGATCAAATATTTAAAACTAAATCGGCAATCATTTGAGAACTGAAAGACAGTCAGGAGGAGGTTTTTACTGGTTCCTTTGCTTCAGGCTCTTTAGTCTCGATTGAGGTCTGGAGCATTTCCTGCACGCGTCCCATCTCCGTCCTCGCCGTCTGTAGCTCCTGGAGTGCTAAAATATTTCATTTAATCAGGTACATGAGCAACTCTAGTTTCATATAATCTCTTAGTATGATATTCGTATATCACAGTTAAACAAAAAGGAAGGCTTAAGTAGCAGTAAAACGAAAATTAGACCAAAATAATCGCAACTTACTGGACGCCTGGTGGTTCTGGAGCTGATCCAAACGTGAAGAGAAGACCTCCATGATCTTGCTCTGAAAGATGGAGGGAGATTCTAGCTTCTTTCTAGTTAACCCTATCCTCCTTACAATCGGACTATGAACACACTTTATTGTATAATACAGAAAAAGAAAATCTTATCTCATGATGTCATGCACAACAGGCCGTGACACATGTTTTAGTGTCTCACCGTTTATTGTTTATTTTTGCTATTGTTCGTGTTACCTGAACATAGTCACCCCTGAGAAATATTTGCAACTATTGCACTATTCATTGTCATATCTTCAAAAGAAGGTTGCATTCATCGTTTTTTTCCAGAAGATAATTAGAAGAAATATATTCTGTCTTGCAGGTGGCACGCTGGCTTAGTGATTAGTGGCTTAGTGTTGCCTCGCACCTCCAGGGTTGGGGGTCGATTCCCGCCTCGGGGAATCTGTGTGCATGGAGTTTGTATGTTCGCCCCATGCTTGCTGGGTTTCCTTCCACAGTCCAAAGACATACAGGTTAGGCTAACTGTCATTCCCAAATGGCCTGAAGTGTGTGAATAAGGGCGTGAGTGAGAGTGTGTATGTGCGTGCCTTGCGATGGGTTGGCACCCCATCTAGGGCGCCTCCTGCAATAAGCCTCCTGTGATAGGCCCCTGTGACCCTGTATAGACGATGAGTTTTTTTTTTATATTTGCTATACCTACAGTATATACATTTTAAAGCTGTTTCTAACATATACGCAAATACAATACCTACTCTTCATTAGTATTATTTTTCCCCTGTAATTGTCATTCTTAAAGTGATTTTCCACATACAGTAAAAAAAACAACAACAACCTCTTAAATCTATAAATCACAATTAGTTCTTCACAGTCTATGTTAGACTTTAAAATGACTATAGAACTCGCTAAAAAGCACGGTCGGAGCAAGGTCACAGGTGCGTGTGGTTTAACAGCGTGTTACCTTTTCTCTCTGCCAGGTTGCCAAGTCGTGTCTGTTTCTCTCCTGTAAAGCCTTCTGTTCCTCTTGCAGGTTCTCATTCACACTCTGCAGACTCTGAGATTAAACACAGCCGAGGAGAAACGGACGGAAATGAAATATATGCTACATTCTTATAGTATATATATATATATATATATATATATATATATATATATATATATATATATATATATATATAAACCTAAATATAATAATCTAAATAAAGGCTGTTGCATCATCCAATATACAGCTTTTAGAAAATTTCAAAGCAGATGTTTAAACTCACCTTGATCTTCTCCTCCCACAATGCACTTCTCCTCTCCACCTTCTCCTGGTAGATGTCCAAAACCCTCTTCAGAGCATTCATCTTGTTCTGGTAATAGGTTCTGATTGTGTGCACTGTTCTTTCCTACACAGGAACAGACAGGTGTGCTACAACCACACAGCAGTCCAGTGCACTTAAACAGAATTACAGTATCACATGTTAAGGCTAAGATGCTTCTAATCCTGTATTCTATGGAAAAAAAAAATGTCTTAGGCCATACTCGCTAAGAATCAATTAGGACTCACTAAGGACTAGTTTTCTGCATCAACCCTAATCCTAAATTTAGCACTGATTGTTAAATAATGGAGAACAATTTTAATAAACATTAATAATATAAATATTCATTGTTCAGCTTCAATACAAAGCAACAGACTTTAACGATGATCTTATTGGATATTTAATACCATGTATTTGTAGCCCAGTTTATAGAGACTTAACATTCAGAGTAAAAAAGTCGAATTGTATACTGTATCTTTTGTGCTGTAATCATTGGTTTCCATGTATAAGAAATTGTTAAAGGAGCCCTGATTCCTAACCCCACTTATAGTACTTGCACTGTAATTTTTAAAAACTTTTTTTTTTATTATTAGAGTAACAAAATTATTATTATTAATATGATTATAATTTATATTATTATAATAAAATATTATTTATATTATTATTAATTAATTATTAATTAATTGTAATTTTAATGAGAAGAGGAAAACAGAATAAAACGGAATGTATTTAGATGATTTTCATATGAACACTGGTAGATATTATGGAATTTAAAAAAATATTTTGCTTGTTGAATAAATCTGTCCTGTGAAGATCCATAATTTTTTTTTTTTTTTTTTTTTTTTTACAATTAAAGAGGTTTTGTCTGAACCAATGAACTTTAAACAGACTGCTTAAATATATGCCTCATTAAAGGGCCATCATGTTACCTGGTTCTCTTTTGATGCAATAAGGAAGTTCTCCTCCAGCTCCTGAACCATCTCAAGGTGCCTGCCCTTCATGGCCACCATGTCATCAGCTATCTGGTAGAGTAGTAAAGATTAGTGTTTGGCCTGAGTAACTTTTATTTCTCCAATGCTATTGAAATTCCTGAATATCTCATTTAAACTTAACTCTAGTAAACGTCTGTGAAAATCACATGTTAAAGGAGACCTACTAGGCAAAATTAACTTTTTAGTCATTTTAGATATTTGGATGGGTCCCTAACGTGTGTGTTTAAATTTAAAAGAAAAGTGATTTTTTTTTTGTTTTGTTTTTGTTTTTTCTTCCATTGGATGGGGCTTAAATAAGCCAGTTATTTTTTTGCCCTAATGTGACCTCATATAAGAAGAGCCCCTCCTCTGGCTTGTTACTCAGCTCAATTATAAAAGTGTTATATGAGGTGTATTTTAGCTATTGGTAACTTTTTAAAGAAATGGTAAAATGTAGGACTAGTCTGTGTAAAAAAAAAATTCAGATCATAAACCATCTTTGTGCAAAGGTTTCATCTTTTTATTTGCTCCCTATTGAGTACATTATTTCACATAAAATGCAGTATCTAGGAAACTTGATGCATAATGACTATCATGTGAAAGGGGGAAAAAAAGAGCTTAAGGGAATCACAAGCCTTCAAACAATAAAGTGTGTGTTCACAATCCAAACAGACCTTTTTTAAAATACATCTTCCATGTGGTTCAAATCAAAGTTTTAATTTTGGTTGAAACATGTTATGTGAACTTTGGTTCACGAGCTTGTTCAGCAGTGATAGTGAATGTAATGAATCTTCATACTTGGGTTATACAAAGTTTGGCGGAATCATAAGGGATGAAAATCTTCATATCCACGGGCACATCGTCCTCTCGCTCTCTCGCTCTAGTGCTAACCGAGGCAACTTTGTGGTCTAGGAATGAAATCATAAAAACATTACGTCACACCTGAGAATATATTACACCCAGTATATATTTACACCTGAGAAAATTAGACTGACACCTTTGCCTGGAGGATTGCTGGGATCAGCACTGGGATCTGAACTCATCCAGCGCTTGAAGGTTTTCCACCTGATTCTGCTTTTTCTCAGCCATGAAGCACCACCATGTTTCCAGACACCTCCACATATCAAACAGACTTTAACTACTGTTTTTTTTTAAGGCATATGTTCTTCTTGCTGTCTGTTAATACATCTTATTAAATCTTGCAAAATATTACAACATGTACTGTATGCACCTCAAATGACAGTAGTCTAGGTAGAATGCCTTGACCAGTTATTCATCCCGACCTGAACTTCCACAACTACAAATGTGGGAAAATGTTGTGACTATACTGTATGTCATGAATCTGAAATATTTTATGTGATATTAAAAATAAATAAATAAATAAATAAATAAATTATAATTATTTTCAAAGAATTCAGGGAAGGTAGCATCCTCCATGTCTCTGCCTAGAGGATGCTGTCTTCTTGGAAAGACAAAAATACATAACCATATTTTCATGAGATTTTGCATACATTATATTTTTGGTTGCAGTATAGTCCACTTTTACGCACAGTTTATTTATAGAATGCCCCCTCCACCCCCTCAATAATAAATAAATAAATAAATAAATAAAGAGGCTTGGATCAAGCAACAAAAACATTTTTTTTTTTTTTGGATTTGGATTAAGAACTGTCTAAGACGTTTCTTAAACCTGTAATTATCATTCGAGACCATAAATTAAAAAGCATAACAGCGCAGATCATTTAAACACTTGGTGAAGTTAGTGAAAATAAGAGGATTTCTACAAACATAATGCAATGTTGTGCACATAAGAAAACAAATTGTTTGCATGTCTAATCAGAGAATTTGCCCTCAGTTTGCTAGCAAGCATAAAGATTCGGACTTCGGAGCAATGGAAAGTTCAGATTGACTCTATTCCAGAGTGAAGGGTGATTCAGGGTAAGAAGGGAAGCACATGAAGCGATGTTCCCATCAACATTATGTGGCAAACCAAATGAAGGCAGCTGACGACCTGAATGTACTGCATTACCAGGGTATCGATGAAGCCCAGATATTCCAGGACTCAAATTGTGAAAGAGTGATTTTTGGAGCATATGTTATAGTTTTCACACATGAACTGGCCACTACATCATGCACCATAATCAAAACTAAAGACATTCAAATGGAAAATTCAAGTGTGTGACAGAGCATGTTTACATCAACTGCAAAATGTAATTAGTTTATTTACTGGTTTTAATTATAATTCCACAAAGAATAACGTATAAGCTTTAGTACAAACACATGTATTTAGGGCTTTGGTGGAAGCTTTTCATTAAGGCCTCTGTGATGGTACACGCTATACTTGACAATGACAGTTATGATCATGTTTCAGCAGGTTCCCTTTGGTTCCCTTCCAAATATTTCTATCTAGCGACAGGTTCCTGTTGTGAATTTGTGTGAGAATATGCTTGAATGTTGGACAAAAGCAGTATATGCATTATATAAATTTACTGTACATGTATAGATTACATTTTTGTGCATTCATTGCCCAGATTCCCCAGGATGGTATCAAACACTCTCTACGTTTTTGGTCAGTGACACATTTGCATGTGTTGTTTTGTTATTTATCTATTTTGTTAAAACTAACTTTCTTATCAAAATGTCTGATGTCTGAGGTTTGAGACAGCAGTGCCACACCTTGGAGTGAACAATGTAAACAGCTCAGTCTGTTGTGTGCAGAGATAAGGGAGGGGGGGGGGGCTATCTTAACTGGAAAGATAGAAATCAGGTCATTCAGGACTGGTTGGTTTTCTGCACTTGATGCATTCAGGTAAGGATGAATGCAAAAGAAAAAGAATCTCATTTATACATGTATGTGCTTTATTTATTTTAATCTAATAATTTATCTGGATCTACATTTAGCAATAGTTAAGTGATTATAGTTAAGTGACAAACATGTTAGTGCAAGGTCAAAATTATAAACAGCACAAAGCTGACTATGCAAATTAACTAGAGTTGGACGACATGAGAGCTCCTAGTTAAACATCATTTTAAAACATTTTTAACAATGTACTTAGGGGAAATGCATTGTATATAACAACATCTTCTCTTCTGTGGGTTTTATGCGTATTTAATAATTTAGCAGAAATATTTATGGAAAGGTTAGAACACAAAGGAATCTTGGTTAGGTCCAGTAGAGCTCTTTCTCTTTCACATCCTCTCTCCCTCTTTTTCTTTTGCTCTTTTCAGATGCAAGGGAAGTCACATCACTAGTCTCATCCCAGAGTGTTTGACATAAAAGATAAAAAAAAAGGAAAGAGAAGTCAAAAGCCACAATTCCTAAAAGAGAGTTTAGGCCTTTATTATTGTGAAAGTGGACAGTTGTGTTGTGGAAGAACATTTAAACTAAAAAGAAAAAATTTGAACAAATAAATATTTATGTTTACCATTCCATACTGTACTATACTAGCTGTACAGTACTACAATAAACAGTCCAATACTAAAAAGTACTATACTATGCTATGCTATACTATACCAAACTGTACTGTACTATGTTATACTACACTACACTACACTACGCTACACTATGCAAACAGTGCTATGATATACTATACTATACCAAACTGTACTGTACTATGTTACACTACACTACACTGCACGACACTACACTACACTACACTACATTATACTACGCTACACAAACAGTGCTATGATATACTATACTATACCAAACTCTATTGTACTATGTTATACTACACCACACTATACTACACTACACTATGCTACAGTACACTACACTACACTACTCTACACTACACTACACAAACAGTGGTATGATATACTATACTATACTATATCAAACTGTACTGTACTATGTTACACTACACTACACTACACAAACAGTGCTATGATATACTATACTATACCAAACTGTATTGTACAATGTTATAGTACACAACACTATACTACACTACACTACACTATGCTACACTACACTACACTATGCTACACTACACTACACTACTCTACACTACACTACACAAACAGTGCTATGATATACTATACTATACCAAACTGTACTGGACTATGTTACACTACACTACACTACACTACACTACACTACACTACACAAACAGTGCTATGATATACTATACTATACCAAACTGTACTGTACTATGTTACACTACACTACACTACACTACACTGCACGACACTACACTACACTACACTACGCTACACAAACAGTGCTATGATACACTATACTATACCAAACTGTATTGTACTATGTTATACTACACCACACTATACTACACTACACTATGCTACAGTACACTACACTACACTACTCTACACTACACTACACAAACAGTGCTATGATATACTATACTATACTATACCAAACTGTACTGTACTATGTTACTCTACACTACACTACACAAACAGTGCTATGATATACTATACTATACCAAACTGTATTGTACTATGTTATAGTACACAACACTATACTACACTACACTACACTACTCTACACTACACTACACAAACAGTGCTATGATATACTATACTATACCAAACTGTCCTGTACTATGTTACACTACACTACACTACACTACACTGCACTACACAAACAGTGCTATGATATACTATACCAAACTGTACTGGACTATGTTACACTACACTACACTACACTACACTACACTACACTACACTACACAAACAGTGCTATGATATACTATACTATACCAAACTGTATTGTACTATGTTATAGTACACAACACTATACTACACTACACTACACTATGCTACACTACACTACACTACTCTACACTACACTACACAAACAGTGCTATGATATACTATACTATACCAAACTGTATTGTACTATTTTATAGTACACAACACTATACTACACTACACTACACTACACTACTCTACACTACACAAACAGTGCTATGATATACTATACTATACCAAACTGTACTGTACTATGTTACACTACACTACACTACACTACACTATACTACACTACACAAACAGTGCTATGATATACTATACTATACCAAACTGTACTGTACTATGTTACACTACACTACACTACACTACACAAACAGTGCTATGATATACTATACCAAACTGTACTGTACTATGTTACACTACACTACACTGCACGACACTACACTACACTACACTACACTACACTACGCTACACAAACAGTGCTATGATACACTATACTATACCAAACTGTATTGTACTATGTTATACTACACCACACTATACTACACTACACTATGCTACAGTACACTACACTACACTACTCTACACTACACTACACAAACAGTGCTATGATATACTATACTATACTATACCAAACTGTACTGTACTATGTTACTCTACACTACACTACACAAACAGTGCTATGATATACTATACTATACCAAACTGTATTGTACTATTTTATAGTACACAACACTATACTACACTACACTACACTACACTACTCTACACTACACAAACAGTGCTATGATATACTATACTATACCAAACTGTACTGTACTATGTTACACTACACTACACTACACTACACTATACTACACTACACAAACAGTGCTATGATATACTATACTATACCAAACTGTACTGTACTATGTTACACTACACTACACTACACTACACAAACAGTGCTATGATATACTATACCAAACTGTACTGTACTATGTTACACTACACTACACTACACTACACTGCACTACACAAACAGTGCTATGATATACTATACTATACCAAACTGTACTGTACTATGTTACACTACACTACACTACACTACACAAACAGTGCTATGATATACTATACCAAACTGTACTGTACTATGTTACACTACACTACACTACACTACACTGCACTACACAAACAGTGCTATGATATACTATACTATACCAAACTGTCCTGTACTATGTTACACTACACTACACTGCACTACACAAACAGTGCTATGATATACTATACCAAACTGTACTGGACTATGTTACACTACACTACACTACACTACACTACACTACACTACACTGCACTACACAAACAGTGCTATGATATACTATACTATACCAAACTGTCCTGTACTATGTTACACTACACTACACTGCACTACACAAACAGTGCTATGATATACTATACCAAACTGTACTGGACTATGTTACACTACACTACACTACACTACACTACACTACACTACACTGCACTACACAAACAGTGCTATGATATACTATACTATACTATACCAAATGCAGGTGTTGCTCACCTGCATTGTCCGCCTGGTCAAGGTGTGTATTATGGACATTACAGGGCTCATGCTGCACTTCCTCCTTCAGATCCTGTATACTCCCTGGCAATTCATTCTGGACACCCAGTGGTTGTGCTCTCACCACTCTGGAGAGACCTCCTCTTTTCTCTTCAGCCCCCTTGGATGTACTAGCTCCCTCCCATGCTCCTGAAACACAATGCATTCTTCCAAATTGCTTTGAATTGCTTACACTGGCCCAGGTAATCCTTTTGTAAAATAAACTTTTAGAAAATGCAAATATTTAAATGTACACAGTCTACACAGTATACACTCTTGAAAACAAATGAACTGAACATAATATCTTTATAATATTGATAATATATAATATAATATACTCTCTGAAAACAGTGATGAAAACTGGCTTGCTGTTTCCATCACTCCTGCTCCACGCCCTTGGATTATTTCTGACACTTTGCAAACAGAAATGGTAGAATATAAACAAAGACTAAAGTTTGAGTCAGTCAACAATCCTACCCCTGTGTAAAATGGTGTCTGACTAAAAAGTGCTGAGACATATCTGCTGATCATGTCTCAGATATCCAGACATACAGTACAGACCAAAAGTTTGGACACATCTTTTCATTCAGCGAGTTTTCTTTCTTGTGTTCTTTCTTGTGTTCTTTAGCCCAAACGCGTCTCTTCTGCTTGTTGCCTGTCCTTAGCAGTGGTTTCCTAGCAGATATTCTACATGAAGGCCTGATTCACACAGTCTCCTCTTAACAGTTGTTCTAGAGACGTGTCTGCTGCTAGAACTCTGTGTGCCATTGACCTGCTCTCTGATCTGAGCTGCTGTTAACCTGCGATTTCTGAGGCTGGTGACTCGGATGAACTTCTCCTCCGCAGCAGAGGCGACTCTCGGTCTTCCTTTCCTGGGGCGGTCCGCATGTCAGCCAGTTTCTTTGTAGCGCTTGATGGTTTTTGTGACTGCACTTGGGGACACTTTCAAATATTTCCCAATTTTTCGGACTGACTGACTTTCATTTCTTAAAGTAATGATGGCCGCTCGTTTTTCTTCACTTAGCTGCTTTTTCCTTGCCATAATACAAATTCAAACTCTTTGAATGAGAAAGTGTGTGCAAACTTTTGGTCTGTACTGTACCTCCTCACATCCATGTCTTACACCCGCTTCAGTCCATGCCTCAATGACTAGCCTTTTCCTGCTTCTGTCTCAAACATTAGCCTCTCTTTTGCCCTGATTTTAAACTGGTTTGCTGTGTTTAAAGCAGTGATGTGCTCCTGCATCAAATTGGGATACTGCTCATACCCCTATTTCAATAATTGTCTGCTTGAAGTATTCTCCTGCTTCAAGAGTCAGGCCCTGATATTGTCCCCTAATATTGTCCCCACATACAGTACCTATGTAGACATGGCCACTGCTTCTGTATATATAAATGTCTCTTATTTAAATGTTTGCTCACCTAAACTTCTTTCTTAGACATAGGACCTCCTGTACCTGATCAGATATATCCCTTGGCCATATGTCAAATTCAGACTGAACTAATGCCCTGGTATTTAATCCAAGCCCTGTCACTGTTCATTTATTTATTTATTTATTTATCTATTTATTTATTTATTTGAGGCTATGGGCCATGTTTTGATTTAGATTTTAATAAATAGACATATCCTATAGTTTTATTTCAGTAATAAATTCCTCGGTGCTGTGGCTTACTAGTTTCTCCTCCTTATTTTTTTACTGATTATGTTACAACGAGAGCGGCATGGTGGTGTAGTGATTAGCACTGTCACCTTGCACCTCCAGGGTCCAGGTTCGATTCCCGTCTGTGTGTGCGTGGAGTTTGCATGTTCTCCCCGTGCTTGGTGGGTTTCCTCGGGGTAATGAATTGAATTGAATTGAATTAAATTGAAATGAATGTATGTGTGCTCTGCGATGCACTGGCACCCTGTCCAGGGTGTACCCCGCCTCGTGCCCTAGGTCTCCTGGGATAGGCTCCAGGCCCCCCGCGACCCTGAGTACAGGATAAAGCGGTATAGACGATGAGTGAGTGAGAGTTACTATGAGTGAAACAGCACCTCTCTAAACATGTGGTGAAACACTGTATTGCACTCCTACCTTAGAAAATGTCCAACATTTTCAAATAAATAAAAAAAATAAATAAATAAAAAAACCTTTTTGGGATTATTGTAATGTCAGAAAGGCAGCCCAAAGTTGGCTTCACACCAATAAAATAATAACAGCATGGTATAAACAACCACCCTTAGGGCATTTAGTTTTAACATCACCATATAGCAAAACAGCTGCCAACTTTTCAGAAAAGCTTAGAGTGAGATTCTAAAAATAAGGGCATTAGTTTTGCACATACATGCACATGATGACTTCCATTGCACTTCGCCAGCCATTATGTCTAACGCTTACAAAATGCACCTTACGCTGCTTGGCTCAGGTTCTGCATATTTCAGGATTGCAGGGTTGAAGTGAAACAACGGATGTATGCGACTGTATTTATTCCAGTTGCTACACATGACATTTGAAATATTTACCTTAGCAAAAAAAAATTCAATAGAGCCTACCTTACCCATTAGTCAAACTGCCTACATGCTCTCCAGCAGCTCCATGTAGAGCAGCAGAGGTGTAGCACAGAACTCTGGGCCCAGTCTCAATAGGAACCTTTCCTTTCTTAACTCATATCTCTCATATTTTGTCCCAGAATTACAATGGCCCTCCAGTCACTGGGGTCCTGGGTAGTTGGGACCTCAGTGCAATTTTCAGGACCTCAGTGCAATTTTCAGGACCCCAGTGCAATTTTCTTTCATTGAGAACAAATATACTGGACAAAAATATAAACGCAACACTTTTGTTTATGCTCCCATTTTTTATGAGATGAACTCACAGATCTGAACGATTTTGTACACACACGAAATAACCATATCTCTCAAATATTGCTCACAAATCTGTCAAAATCTGTGAGCGTGAGCACTTCTCCTTTGCCGAGATAATCCATCCCAACTGGATGGTGGGATGGACTATCTGGATGGTGTGCCTGAGACTGGCCACAATAAAAGGCCACTCTGAAACGTGCACTTTTGTTTTCACCATTTGCCTCATGCAGTGCAACACATCTTCTTCGCATAGAGTGTAGTTACACGAGGTCTGCGGTTGTGAGGCTGGTTGGATGTACCGCCAAATTCTCGGAAACGCCTTTGGAGACGGCTTAAGGTAGAGAAATGAACATTCAATTCATGAGCGACGGCTCTGGTGGACCTTCCTGCTGTCAGCCTGCCAATTGCACGCTCCCTCAAAACTTGCAACATCTGTGGCATTGTGCTGTGTGATGCAACTGAACATTTCAAAGTGCAATAATCATGCTGTCTAATCAGCATCTTGATATGGCAAAGGAGAAGTGCGCACTATCACAGATTTTGACAGATCTGTGAACAATATTTGAGAGATATGGTTATTTCGTGTGTATGTAGAAAATGTTTCAGGTCTTTATGAGTTCATCTCATAAAAAAATGGGAGCGAAAACAAAAGTGTTGCGTTTATATTTTTGTCCAGTATACGTCCACATGGATTGGCTCACTAGTAGCATACAAAAACAAGGAATGTTATTGTCTCAGCTGGCTTCCTAAAAATGTTTTTCAGTGTTTCAAATTCACACCCGGTTTCCACACCCTGTCTCAAATTCAGGCTCTACTGATTCAGGTCTTACTACTCCTCCTGCTTTAGGTCTCCCTGATCATGTTCCTAATTTGCATAAAGGCAAAGGTATTACCTCTGACTCATATCCATCATGCTCTAAGTGTATATGATACAAATCCTGCTTCTGCTCCAGTTCCTGATTCAATCCTGAAAGGAATCTCTGTCTCGACTCACATCTCACTGTATCTCTCTGTTCCAGGTTTTGACCTTATCGTTATCATGTCCATGCTTTTGCATATAAGCTCAACTTTGGCTTGGACTCCAACCTCACTGCTGAAAAAAGAAAAAAAAAAAAGACATTGTGGTCCATGTCCCATACCTGTCCTCTGTTTACCCTCCTATAACCTGGGTTAGGGGTCGGGTTATTCCCCCAGAGACAGAAATGAATTGTTTTAGCTTCTTGTGTTTCTTATAATTACAGTACCTTCGAATACAATCTGGGCACACCTTCTAATACAATGGTCCTTCCTGATTTTTTATTTCTTTCTGCACCGTGAAACAATCCTGAAGGCGTCTAAAATATGCAATAATCTCCTTTGAACAGTTGATACTGAGATGTGTCTGCTACTTATGATCTGTTATCCTTCATAACTGCTCTAATCTGAGGTGCTGTTTAAGGTTAATTGGTGGTTTTCTGAGGTTGGTGACTCTAAATGAAGTTCTTCTCTGGAGGTAAGGTTTGGGCTTGATTTCCTGGGATGGTCTTCATGAGAGCCAGTTTCATCATGGTGCTTGACGGGTTTCGCAAATGCACTAGACAATACTGTTCTTGCAAGAACTTTTCTCCAGCATTGTTCTTGAACTTTGAGAATAAATCACTGTCCAAACCTGTGACTGTGTATACATATTTTACATGTGGTTAATTCTTCTAGCTGTTGCTCTTGTTTGTTTCACCCAACAGCATTTTAACTCCTGTATTGCTAAGCCATGTTTCTGGTCATTCTGGTTTCGACCCTGCCCTGCCGGTCCTGCTCTGTCTTTTAGTCTAAGGAGCAACAATAATTAGACTTTTGTTTCATGTTGGATGAGAATTGACTCAACCATGCAACAAATTTGAATACTCTTTTTACTGCACAAATGGGCAAACACACACACACACACACACCCACACACCCACACACACACACACACACACACACACACACACACACACAGAACATACATACTGCATACACAGACACACCTAGATTAGAAAAAAATGAGTTTAATGTCTTTTAGTTCACACAGGAAATGAAGTCTTGCGGGAGGAGACGTATCTTGTAGAAACACACAATACCGTAATTACCCAATACCTGAAATCCTGACTCAAGACCTCCTATCTAAAGGTCTTTGTATCTGAGCGATGACACACCGAGGGGAGTTTATGTGTGTGCAAAACTTACGTTGCTTAGTAGCTGGGGCCACTGTGTGATTTCGCAACTTCTTCCCCATGAAGTTCAGAGACAGTGCGATATTCTCCGCTCTGGAGTTTAAATGCATGTTGAAATTGTGCTGCGGAGTCTGTGTGTGTCTGTACTGTCTGCAGAGAGAGAGAGAGAGAGAGAGAGAGAGAGAGAGAGAGAGAGAGAACAGAAGAGTTAAATCTAAAATAATTGTGATGGATATCATGCATAATTACATGTTACACATGGTGTAGTGTGCACTCAGAGAAGAGTCTCAGAGTTGTAGTGCACACTTAAAGTGTACAATAATACTAATAGTGACAAAAGCAGAAGAGAAAGCATGTACAGAGAAGAAAGTGTGGGAGAGTGTGAGACGAATATAAAAATATAAAATAAGGTGAATAGTAAAGAAAAAGTTGATAGATGTACAGTTTATCTAGATAGATAGACTTTGACCGCGACGACATCAATCAGTACATCAACAAAAACAGACTATTAGTACAGAAACGCCACTTCAATGTCATACGAAATAACATTTTTAATTAAACAGTAAAAAAAATAATTACTGTACCTGTATGCAAACGGTCGATATTCGCCAAGTCTGGTAGACGAGAACGCATGAGAAGAAGTGGAAAGCCTGTTTGTTTCAGTGAGACGCTACATTCTGGCCACTTTTAAAATATTAAAGCAAGAGGATAAGGTTTCAGTTGGTGTTGGTTTGCCTGCCTGACCAACACAGAGCACTGACTCTCATCACGTTTCTAATTTGTGTGATACAGATTGCAACCTGACGCACAGATATTTCTCTCTCGGCTGTCACTCATACACTCAGATCATCTGAAACTTTGATGAGTTTTTGAAATACGTCATGCAGATTCATGTCTTAAATGGATAGTTAAAGATATAAGCATTGCATAGAAAATGAATTGATGAGTAGCTAATAAAAAGGAGAGAAAATCCTAGACATGATAGAATGATTAGTGATAAGGTGGTGTAATCCAACTTAATTACATTTTAATTTATTCCTGAGGAGATTTTTATTATTCATTATTATTATTATTATTATTATTCATTAAAGGTCCCACAATTTACCATGTCTTTATCAAGTTAAAACAGGTCTCAATGCTCTCTCAAAGTGTGTCCAAATGCTCCAACTATAATAAATCAAAATATCCCATAATGCATTTTTCATATCTCAGCCTCCCTTTATTTCACTCCTCCTCCAAATATGCCATTTCAATGTCAATGTAAATGAGCTACTCCTGAGCCACGCCTCACCTGAGAACTTGCAACAATCCGCGGGGACAGGCTCTTCTTTTATGGCTCTTCTGTTATTAGATTATGTGATTGGATTTCCTCACTGACTCATCATCTATACCACTTTATCCTGAATTCAGGGTCTCGGGGGGCCTGGATCCTATCCCAGGAGACTTAGGGCATGAGGCAAGGGTATACCCTGGACAAGGTGCCAATCCATCACAGGGCACACACACATACACTCACTCACTCACTCACACATTATGGGCCTTTTTGTGAATGCCAATTAGCCTAATCTGTAGGTCTTTGGGAGGAAACTGGAGTATCATTAGACACAATGAGAACATGCACACAGCGACCGGAATCGAGCCTGGACCCCCCCCAGGTGCAAGGCGACAGTGCCAACCACTACACCACTGTGCTGCCAGGAAGGAACCAGTTAAATATCATTTTCTTAGGAAGGCTGGACTGAAAATTTGTCTTTAAAGGACAGGGAATCAGTACTAAGTGGAGATACAGTATATGAGGAGACGATAGGGTGTGGGGAAGTGCTGGATAAAAGCAAACAAAGGGTTTGTGTCACAGAACAAGACAAGACAAGATCTTGTTCTGGAAAAGAGACATTAGACCTTTTGTTTTAAGGAAGACTTTAAGCTTTAAGAGGCTGGAAAGATGAGAGAGAATGAGACCTGAGTTCGCAGTATTCCAACCGCCAATAAACAACGAAATAGAAGAAGAAGAAGAATACAAATGTGTCACAATAGTAGCACTAGAGGCCCATCTGCATGTCCAAAAATTTGTGCCCTTCAAAGAATGTAGCATATACTGTACAGTATGTTACCTTGTTACCAAGAAAATATACAGCATGATGATGAAAGCATTATGCAGATATTCCTAACCTGGAAAGGTTACAGCTCCAAAGACTGAACAATGGAAACTCCTTCCATCTCAATTTTCCATTCTTAAATAACAACATATAATACGATAGTGTTTTATTGATATATATTTGTTATGATTTGATTACACAGTGAAGCTGCCAAATCTGTAGGTTCATGTGTTAGTAAAGAGACAAGCATTTTAATATAACCCTGTGATTAGCCTGAGACCTGGAATCACGCTCAAAGTTGCTTGTAATGGAAAATGACTCACATTCTGACTATACTATATAGAAACCCCAAAAGGTTCGATACTAAAAATATACAAACTTGGAATGGCAGCCATTGGCACAGTAGTGGCAGTTAAAGTTTTCTTTGATAACATAAGGTCACAAATTCTTGTTCTACTGCTAAATTTTATTTATATAACGCTTTTAACAGTGGTCATTGTCTCAAAGCAAAACAGCAGTGGTGAGACGCTCATCCACACCTAAGCCTTATTTTCACCCACATACCATGATGGAGCGACTGAGATGAAACCTTGATAACTTTTTATCTTTACAAACAAACAAACCCAGTGTTTATGCTAATCAGATTATGAATCCTCTGAGCAATCTGTTAAACAATGAAGATGATCTCCACGGCCACTGGACTTGAAGTTTCTGGGATGCAGATAGCTTCTTCACTTTTCTGAGGGTGCCAAATCCTGATCCATTCCTGGTCCTCCTTGCTCATGTTAACCCCTGGCTTTGTCCTTGCCAAATGTATTTCCTGTTGATAAAGAATTAACAGACCTTCTAACAAAGAAATCTCCTGCTATGTAAGATTGTTGGGGCTTTGATAAAGTCATTTACTTACTCCATCACTCAATTTCAGTACCTGCTTGGAGAGTTGGAGAAAATCCAGTCTGTTGCAGCGCACCATTTACTAAAACACTATTAGGTGTAGCCGGTTTACCTGCATGTATTTGGTTGGTGGGGGCAAACCAGAGAACCTAAAAGAAATGCATGCAGAAGAAACTTCAGCCCATGCTGGATATACAGTAACTACATATTGGATATAAAAACAATTGATATATTAATATTTCTCCATTTATTAATATATGACATCCTACATAAACCATACAATTATCAAGTACGAGCTGATGAGCAAAATCAAATTTTTGCAAAGCTTTTTTTAATGCAAGTAAATGAGTGCGTGGACTATAACTAAGATACATGTGCAGCTAAGGGCCGTCAAGCCTGTAGAACAGGTAGGGCAAGTGCGAACTTTCACACAAAAAGTACCTTAATGAATATGAGCTCAATGCTGTTTGTTTTCCCTTGTTTTACACAAACATGTTCCAGATAATCTAGTAGTGATTATCTGAAAAAACACTGTCTGCTCAAAATTGTATGTCTGAGCTAAATTTCTATGAACATGGTATGTCTTGCTGTTCTCCTTAATGTGTATTAACGTGCATACGCATGTACGTGCATACGTATGTAATGATGAGAATTTAAAGCATCACTGGTATGTTGGCCTGTGAAAAAAAGATGTTGTAGTAACGTGTGTAAATATGTGAAGAGCTGGGCATGCTATTTAACTTGTGATGAAAAGTAATAAAAAAAAAAAAAGATCGACATTTAAAGAAGACTTCAAGCACGGTATACAGTATACGGTAATAAGACACTCAGGTACAGTAAAACACTTGAAGTGTACACAATCGTTCACCGATACAACTTGCACATTACAGGAATTCAGCTGTTATTGCCACATCCTCTGTACAGTCCTTACTCCAAGCCATTTCCAAAAGAGTTCCTCTGAGTCCAGCGTTTCAGGCATGAAACAGGCAGTCTGATCACGCCTCCGGCATACTAGAAAAACCTTATACCTTGCTTGTACCCAAGCACTAATGAAATGCTGGAATAAGAGTAGCAGGGGATTATATAGGGAAATAAAGGTTGTTTTTACTCTCATAACTGTTCTATTATTCTGCTTAATCAAAAGTCCCGCTTTTTCTTGACCTCCCCTCATAAATCTTGGATACATTTGTAGCTGTCCTGCCTTTCACTCGGCAATGTAAAAAGTTGTATATAGACAAGACACAAGTCTGATGATTGCACTGATTGTCTGTGTAATAATGCAATTACTTCTATAACAACGGTTAATCAATAGAATCTTGTACGTCATATCAAAATTTTATATGTATTCAAAATATTTAATGTTTTTTTTAATGATATTTACCAAAGAAGTTGACAGGAAAATGTTCCCTTTTAACAATTATGGAAGAAGTCTCCAGTGTCAGAGCTTTGTATAAAACATTAAGTACAATCAGATTTTTATGTATTTTTACAGTGGAGAGAAACAAAACGACAGATTGATGAGGGAAGTTTTTTTTTTTTTTTAATCTTGGAGATGTTAACTGCAGCTATAAACCACATGTAAGGTTTTTTTTTTCATTTAAAAATCTGTTTATTATTATTATTATTATTATTATTATTATTATTATCACCATCATCATCTATACTGCTTTCTTCTATTTACAGGGTTTTTTTTTTTTTTTTTTTTTACACACTACGGGCAATTTGTGAACACCAATCATTCGGAATTGTGGGAGGAAACAGGAGCACCTGGAGGAAACCCACCTAGCACAGGGAGAACAAGCAAGAACCACCTATTATTAACATTTTCACTAATTAATCCAAAAAGATTAATTAAATATACTGTCTGACTGAAAATTATAGCCAAATTGGTTGAAACATACATAAACAAAGTAAACAAGCATAGATAGGTAGAAAGAAATACATCAATTCCTGCTTTAATTTTAATTTTACCTACGCAGTGAGCTACTTAGCATACGCTAAAGCTATGTCGATAATTAGCTGAGAGGCTTCAGCAGGAACTAAACGCAGGCTTCCTGTGAGCGCGCGCAGTACGGGGTGCGGCTGCGGCACGGTTTGTTTGATACACAGTTCTTTTTTACTTCCTGGATTTCTGGCCCGCGCTGCGGTTAGCCACGCCCACAGGCACACGAAAATTCAGGCAACCTAAAAACTCGCCACACCCGTGACGTCAGAGCGGAGATATAAACCTGGGGCGTTTGCGCTGCGCTTTGCGCGTCTCCGTTGTGTGTGTCAGAGCAGAGAAACTCGGTAAGTGAAGAGTTCAGATGTTCCCAGCGCTCATCATGTTATTATGAATATTATGTTGAATGTTTACTTTTTATTTATTTATTGGAGTTCACTTTGGAAGTACTACAGGCGTGATGCTGGAGGAAAAAAAAGAAAAAAAAAAACAGTTTGGAAAACTTTTCCCAGTGCATCCTGCTCAATGATTAGAAAAAATGTTTTTAAAACACCTGCATGCACAATACTGTCATCTGTCTTATGTTATATTAAAGTTATATAGCCGTGTATGCTACTCATATATGTATATGTGCGTATGTATGTATACTTATTATTGTACATTGTTTACTGTTAGTAAAATGAAAGTTTTGAAGTCTTTACATGGACATGCATGAGAAGGGAGTCCTCAGTATCTACACACTACACTGCATGACTGTCATTACTGATACTGCCACATACTTTATTATTCTGAGATCAATCCGAAATGTTAAAACCCTGTCATTTAATCCTAACGTTATTTGTTACAGATCGATCAAACATGTCTTTCATCGGTACATTTCTGGAGCAGACTCTGTATCTGGGTGTGTCTGATGATGTCGTAAGTTTCCAGAAGTTTTTGAAGGAGTTGGTGAAAAACCAACACCCCCTTTTTTTTTTCTTCTTTGGATGGAAAAATTTACAGAGACAGACAGAGAGAGAGAGAGAGAGAGGGAGAGAGAGAGAATGAAGAAGTGAGCAAGAAGAGGAGGAGGGGGAGGAAGGAAGAGAGAGAGAGAGAGAGAGAGAATGAGTCAGATGTGGGCTTGCCTTCTCTGCCCACTGAATTAAATCACCTCCTGCAAGAAAAAGGAAAAGAGTTTAACTCTTTCCGTGCTTTGGTCACTCATTCTGGTGCATAATCGCTTCTAATCCTTGTGGGCACTAAATCGAGTGTTTGCAGAGCCATTAAAAGTATAGTTTGGCTAAAACTTGACATCCTTCCTCCTTAAAATGTAACCATTCTTACTTGTGCACTGGTTTTCCAGTGATAATGTCAGCAAGTGACGGAAGCTGCGGTTGCATCTCAGTCTCCTGTATCACTTCCATTTCAGCTTCCGTTCTGTAGCGCCAGATGATCTTGCACCAGAGGTTGTTTTAGGAGACCTCTCTCAGCACATTAATGTTATTTTAAAAGGAGTGAGCGTGTACAGTATGTGTATTTAGACATGAATCTTGCATTCAGTGAAACGCTGGGCTACATTAAAGATGTACTGTAGGTAGCTACAGTATAAAACATGTCTTGGCAGATAAAATGGCTATAATGCGTGTCAAACAAGGATCTCTTCGAGAATACTGATCTTCTGTGTGGTAGATATCGTGTTTGTAGTTGTAGGTTTTAAACAAAGTGTGTGTGTGTGTGTGTGTGTGTGTGTGTGTGTGTGTGTGTGTGTGTGTGTGTGTGTGTGTCCAGAGCTTCCAGGGGACTGTGAAGGCGTCTGTTCAGTTTAACCCAGCTGAAGATGCTGCTATTCTGGAGAAAGCCATCAAGACAAAGGGTAACCCACCCTTTTCACACAAACCGACTAAACAAATCATAAAGCAAATACACTGACTCTGGAAATAAATAAACTGTACAAAGCATTTGTAAGGAATCCTTTTTATATTGGTGCAATTCTAATTTTTGTGCTAATTTCTGTGAAACCATCTGTAGTCTTTTCCTTTTGCATGCATGTCTGCCTGAATGCTCTACATTTTATAATGTAATCGGTATTAATCATGCATGCATGGTGAAACTGAATTTTTTTTCTGTATTGTTGATTTGCACTGTTACACTGATGTTTGCATTTTTTTTTTTTTTACCTTCAGGCGTAGATGAGGACACCATCATCAACGTTCTCGTGAAGAGGAGCAATGATCAAAGACAGCAGATCAAAGCTGCATATCAGAAGTCCACTGGCAAGGTGAAATCTCAAACATCTTCACACTCAATCAAAGCAAAGTACAGGGTACACTCCAGAGCACTTCTTGAAGCATATGAGGGAACCCAAAATGTGTAATCAGAAACATACATTTTTTTTTAATATTAGTGGTTGAATTTGTTTTGATCATTAACAGGCTTTTAAAATGGTAGAGCTTCACTTGTCAGCGTCTTAACTGTTGTTGACTTAATAAAGCCAGTAGACTCTCACACCCACGCTGTCGCTCTCTTTTATGAGCGTCACACTTTCACTAATTCTAATCTAAGGCTTTCTGTAGCCAGAGACTTTTAAGTATAAAACACACTCTGTTGATCAACTCTGTATGGATTTATATTCTAAACATCATCATTATTATTATTATTTGTGGACATCATTATGCCGGAGTTAACTTCGGTGCTTGGATCTCTTAATATATAATCCTTAATAATATGGATTATGATCTCCATCCCTGTAACCTTTCCTTTATGGACCGTTATGGGTCATGTGGCACCAGTTTATGTTCCAGTGTACTAGAGAATGAGGGGTAGAGTTTAAGAGTAGACGGTGTGTAAAGACCAATAAACTTAAGGGCTGTGTGTGCCTACTGGAAAAACTTATTGATTATTTATTTGCCCATTTTCTGTGTAGGCCCTGGATGTAGCTCTGAAGGCAGCACTGGATGGTGAACTGGAGGGCGTGGTTCTGGCTTTGCTCACAACTCCGGCTAGATACGACGCCCAACATCTCAAACACGCCATGAAGGTAAAACTGAATCCCTACTATGAATGTGTTTCGGTGTCTCACTTCTGTATAGTCGAAGTTCTCTGCCTTAACTCGTACAAAGCAGAGAATGTCTGTTATTCAAGTCCAGCTGAAACGTCCTCGAAGACTGTCCTTCAGTATAGATGATGATGGTGACAATTGCTATGTAATCGCTTATTCTAGTAGGAATACCAGATATTTAATATCAAATTAGGGGTGAAATTGGTGGTTTTACATACGTTTTGTTTCTGGCTCTGTACACTACTTTGTATGGCTTGATTACTCTAACCGCATGCTGCTTGTGGAAAACATGGCCACCAGTAGTAACTCGAGACAAGAACACCAATATGGTGTAACCAAGTTGGATTGATTTGAGGATTAAACACTTGCATTATGGAACAAACTGCATACTTACTGTATTATACCTTTGTTTTTGTTTTTTTTTTGAGAGTTATGAGGATGTCTTAACCTCTTGCGCTTGTTCATTTTGTAGGGCTTGGGCACAGATGAGGACACCTTGATTGAGATTATGGCCTCCAGATCAAATAAGGAGATGAGAGACATCAAAGTTTCCTACAAGGAGCGTAAGTGTGAACGTTTTATTTGTGGAGAATCCTGATGATAATATTGGTGTTAAGATTCTTAAATAATGCATGGATATTGAATGTAAAATTAGATAACAGCGCTTGCTACAGTGGCTAATTCAAGGCATGAATGTCTAACATACAGTAAGAATCGGCAACCAAAATAATCTGTGTGTATATATATAAATTTATTTATTTATTTTTTTTTCTTCTAGAATTCAAGGCGGACCTGGAGGCTGATATTAAGTCTGACACGAGTGGACCCTTCAGGGATTGCCTTCTGGCTCTCTGCAAGGTGGGTGCAATAGTAAACACAATGTTCGGGTGATGGGACTAGTCTGTGTGTTCATGCCTAAACATATACATCTCTACATCATTTTGGTTAACCTGCAGGCTGCCAGAAGTGAGGACAAGACAGTGCAAATGGACATGGCAGACAAAGATGCCAGGGTAGGGAGACTGTGCATGAGTTTATTTGTTTCAGGCGTGTTGTGGTCATGTCTTGTCTTTTTTGGCTTATATACTTCATATGTGTATTTCTCAAGGACCTCTATGAGGCTGGAGAGAAGAGGAAAGGCACTGACTGCGCCGTGTTCATCAACATCCTGACCGGCAGGAGTCCTGCTCAACTCCGAAAAAGTAGCGTCCATGATGGAATGATCCATTTTATTATATTTCATATACAGTGGAACCTTGAATTACGAGCATAATTTGTTCCGGAAGTGGGCTCGTATTCCAAAACACTCGTAAACCAAATCAAATCTTCCCATAAGAAATAATGAAAACTCAAATAATTCGTTCCACAGCCCAAACAAATTAATACAGAAAAATAATTAATTCAATATATAAAGTAAAAATAAAACAAATTATCCTGCACTTTACCTTTAAAAAAAAGTTAAAAGAAATCCCAACAGATAAGTGTGCGTGTGTAATTAGCGCCTTCCCTCGTCTTACATAGTCTAACTCTTTCTCCCTCCCCCCACCTCGCTTTTTAAGTTTCAAAACAAACACACACAACGGAAACACTGTTTTAACGGGGGAAAAAGAAATCTCTCTAATGACACTCACGTGAGCGCAGACTAACAGAATCACTGCTGTAAAAAAAAAAAACAACAACAATTGAACGAGCACCTTAACTTTGATAAGAATCAGAGAAACAGAAACAGAGCAGAGTTTCTGTGTAGAGCAGAGTGTGTGTGTCTGTGTGAAGCCGGGGAGGGGTGGATGTAAAGGCGAGAAAGTGTGTGTCGGTGTCAAAATGCTCGGCAATTGTAAAACAAAACATGCTCGTTTTTCAAGTCAGAATTAATTAAAAATCTTTGCTTGTCTTGCGGAACACTCGTAAACTGAGTTACTCGCAGTCCGAGGTTCCACTGTATAGCATATATTCATATATTTCATATTGTTTGTCCAGTTTCCTGACAAATGGCAGCAGCTACAGAATGCAGCATGTAACTTTTGAGTGTGTAACTTAGGGTCTGGGATAGTTCAGTGATTAAGGCATTGGACTACAGTTCGAAAGGTCTCAGGTTCAAGTCCCATGACTGCCGAGTTGTCCGTTGGGCCATTAAACAAAGCCCTTCACTCTCACCTGCTCAAATGTGTAGTTAAATAATAAGGACATCTGCCAAATGTTTAAATGTAAATTGACATTATGAAGAGCATGCTACTGTACTAGCTATATGCACACTAAGCTTCTACACAGGTGTGTGTATATATTGAGCTTGTTTAAGTTTGTGTATCCCATTTGCCTGCTTTCCAGCTTTTGAATGCTATTCCAAGTACAGCAAAGTTGACGTGGCCAAAGCAATTGACCTGGAGCTGAAGGGAGACATTGAAAACCTTTTGACTGCCGTTGGTAAGCAATTTTTCTATCCTTTATCATCCTGTAGAGATTTCTGTATAATATTGAGTTGGATTGTGGTAATACAATCATTCTGAACAGAGGTCTAGGGTTCAATCCCTGCTAGTGTTTGGAAACTTGTTTGCCACTCCCTGACACACCTGTTAACTTTCAGCAACAAAAATGAGGTGGTGCAGTGTGCAACAGTCTATAACGTATGTGTGAATCATTTCTGCTTTTTTTTTTTTTTTTTGTCTTTAGTGAAATGTGCTGGGAGCAAACCTGGCTACTTTGCTGAAAGACTCAACCTGGCAATGAGGGTAAATGCACTTTAGGTTATTACTGTAAATCTACATAAGCTAATATAAGACTGAAGAGCTAAATGCATGTTTTGTATGTGTTTGTGTATAGGGCTCTGGCTATAAAGCCAAGATCATGACCCGTGTCATGGTGAGCCGCTCGGAGATCGACATGGTGCAGATCAAGAGTGAATACAAGAAGAAATATGGCAAGACTCTCTACCAAGACATTCTGGTGGGTTCTGATAAAATAATAGCAGAAAAGATTGCTTTGAAGTACTGCCAGTTGGTGTTTCCATCCAACTTTGTCTAAATCTCTTAAAGTACAACAAGTTAAATTAACAGACCTGACAAATGGCAATGAAAAACCTACATTATATACAGTATTACACTCCCCTTTCAACAAGTTTGCACAAGTCTTAGAAAGTGCATAAGGCGAAAATGTGCTAATATTCTAGCTGAAATGCAACCCAGTTCCTGCATTCTGAAATGCTTAGTTTTCTTTGTTTCACTCCATTTCCGAATGTACCATTTCAGTGTTTGTAGCTTTAAATGTATTGCTACTTAATGCCCCTTTTGAGGAAATGCATTTTCCTAGCCTATTAGGAAAAAGGAACCAGAAACATCCATGTTTGAGACCTTATCAAGTATTTTTCACCCATTTCCAGGAGTTTCCCATTATAATTTCTGATGCACACAAACAAAGAGGAAAATATATTTATCCTTTATTCATCCTCAATATTTAACAATAAGCAACTAAGAGCAGGTGAATCCAGGTTAATCTCGCAGGTTATCCATTAGTGGTAGGCGGCTAACTGCTAATATAGCCTATTCTATGTGAAAATGTCATCACCCAGAAGGCCCCAGATTTGTACAAAATGTGGCAGATTTGAGCATTGAGCCAGGGGAGGGTCTCTTGATGTACACTATATGGACAAGAGTATTTGGCCAAACCTGCAGTGATGCTGTATCCAAATACTTATACTTCGATCTGGAGTTGGTTCCCCGTTTTGCGGCATTCTGTAGAGCAATTATGAGATCAGGAATTGATGTTGGATAAGAAGGCCTGTCTGTTCCAGTTCATCCCAAAGCAAAGGTGCTTGATCATGGCTGGTCATGGCTCTGTGCAGGCCAGTCAAGTTCTTCCATACCAAACTCATCATACCATGTGTTTATAGCTCTTGTTTTGTGCACTGGGATACAGTAATGTTGGAATAGAAAAGGGGTCTTCCCCAAACTGTTTTGGAAGCAAAGTTGGAAGCATAACATTGTCCAAGATGTCTTGGTACGCTGAATCATTAAGATTGCCCTTTGCTGGTGATAAGAGGCCTGATTGAAACACTTGAATTCAATATTCAACAGGTTTGGCCTAATACTTTTGTCCATATAGCGTAGGCCACAAAAGTGAGAAAATCTGATTTGCTTATTTAAGCCCTGGTTAATACAAAAGCGGAAAAAAGGACAAGCGGCAACGAATGTTTGTGTGTTCATGCAGCCTGGAGAGTGAATGTCTACAAATCAAGTTTTCCATAATACGTTCACTTTAATAGGTCCTGCATTGACCCTTTTGTGTCCATATTTTTAAGGAAAATAATTTTAAGGCAGCGATGCATATTTCTTTTTCATTGTTGATTATCCCATAACTCTGTTCTCTAGACCAACCACAAACACACATTTTGACTACCTGGGTGTTTTTGTTAACAGTCTGAACAATGAATTGTTTTCATAGGTTACCATACAGTAACCGGAACTAGCAGCTAGCTAGCCTATGCAGCTACAACATGCTAGTTAGCCTGCTACTACAGTATGTATCTTTTAAGCAGATGGTATAGCCATAGTGTTGGTTATTTAAAGGGCCTGGAACATGCCTGTGATGACTGTCACAAAATGTAATTTTGATGTTAAAATGTACCTCTGGAGGTTTGACCGTTCAGTTGGATAGCTTTGGAATGAGACGCAGTTTTCAAAACACAACACGGAAGTTCAAAACACACAGACAACTTCACGCACGCACACACACACACACACACACTTAATTTTTGAACTTCTGAATGGCTTTGTACAAAAAAAAAAGTAACCCTACTTGTAAACAAGGCAGTTGGGTATTGTGCAAGAAATCAGGGAGCTCCTGGATCAAATGTGCAATGAGGTGGTGTACACTGCAAAAAAATCTTTTATTGGCCTAATCATGCATTCTTTCGTTTACAGGATGACACCAAGGGCGACTACGAGAAGATCCTTCTGGCACTGTGTGGAACTAACGAGTAAACTGACACCTGTTTCTGTCCATCATGAGATATTTTTTATTTTTTTTTTGCTGCCAAATAAAATCGAATGAATTACACAATGATATTAAGTGTGTTTTTTTTATTTTTTATTTTTATTACAGAATTATTGTAGATTTCCCTAAATGTTGGTCCTGTGTCTGAGTTTGCGCAGGTGAACGGTTTTAAGGAAATGACCAGATTTCAGACGGATAAGTGGTGTGTGTTTTTTGAGGCTTGTTATGCTTGGCTAAGCTAACACTGTCCATCAGAATGCAGCCAACACCCTGATATTGTAGAGACCAGAGATGTAGCCTTTGAAACAAAGCTCTTTTTCCCCCTGTCTGGCCCTATTTATCCAGCCTGTTCACTTTTCCTGTGTCTGGAAAATCTGAACAGCAGAGGACTGGCAACATTTGGAAAGTATACAAGATAGTGAGAAATATACCTCTAAAAAAAAAAAAAAAAAAAAAACACCACACCACCATATCACTGATGCATTTCTTCTAATAGCACACCCTAAGAGTGGGATCTTTGTATACTAGACAAAATAATGTTCCAAGCACTAATACTCACGTGGTAGAAGGAATATTCCCAGATGCATCGTGCACCTCATGAACACTTTGTGGTTCCTTGATTTCTTTGAACTGGTCTTTCAAGAATTGTCACAGGGTCACAATTATACCCTCCATACTGAATGACACACCTAATATTTGGTTGAAAATCCCTTAGCAAGTTTCAACCTAAACCGATTTTCAATTTTGAAAGTACAATTAAATCTGTTGGTTTCCTGGCACAGGCACAAGAGTCCAATCCTTTTTGATAAGGGTGAAGCTCCCAAGAGCTCAGTTACTGTACCTTGTTCTATCCATTCTGCAATGCATTCAGTGTCACTGTTCTACTGAAGCACTCAATTTTTATCTAATGATTTGAGGTTATGGTTAGGGTACTCCCTCCTCTCCTTTTCATTATTTAATTCATTTTGTTCACTGGACCAATCACACTTGCAACAAGCAAATCTTCTTCCAGACCTTAGCAAAGTGGCTCCACCTCTTGTCCTTACAGCGCATCTACAATGGTTTGAACTAATCTTTGAATCTGTAGTTGTTCCAAGAGACATTCCTCACTTGTGTCAATCTAACATCCTCTTTCTAAAATCTGCAATGAGCTCCCCCGAACATCCTTATTGTAATTTGTTAGTCAAACCAAAGGATTCAAACATTTAATTTTTTGATAGATAAGGCAAAAGCTATAGTCAATCATAATTATTAACAGGGCGTTAAAAAACATAGACTTGGCAATTTAAAAGACATAAATCTATGGGGTTTTTTTTTCTTCAAAAAATAATTTCCTCGTAACAAGTCTTAGTAGTAAACAAATACAACCTCAGATGAACAACATATAACTTTTTCACCGTACCATAATTTATTTAACACAAATAAAGCCAGGTGAAATAAATAAATAAATAAATAACTTGTGGGCAATAGTAAGTACCCCTTACAGCGTCCAAGTTGTAGCCAGGTGTTGCTAATCATCAGCCCTTGATTAACTGATCATCAGCAGGTGTGCAGACATCTAATCTATAAAAGCAGCCGTTTGGCAGTTTGTACAGTCTGTAGCATTCAGTTGTGTGTTTAACACAGTGCAGTGGTCCAGGAAAACACAATTGTTGCTTCATGTTAATCTGGAAAGTCTTATTAAACCATTTACAAGTGATGTGGAGTTAAATGTTCTACGGAGAGAAAGATTATTCACAAGTGAAAAGCATTTAATTCTCCTAGGAATGGATGTCCCAGCACATTCATGCCATGGTCAGACTGTGCAATGGTTACAGAAATACAAAAAACCCAAGAGCTACATCTAAGATGCTACAAGACTCACTAAGCATGTAAAATGTTAAAGTCCATGGCAAAACAGTTAGAAGAAGACTAAATAAATATGGTTTGTTTGAAAGGGCTGTCAGGAAACTAGCCCCTTCTGTCTAAAAATGAACATTGAAACATGACTAAGGCCTGCAACACTGCGTTTGAATAAACCACAGGACTTCCGGAACAATGTCCTATAGACAAACGAGACCAAAGTAGAGTTGGCCGGTAAAAACCAAACAGCATTTCAGCAGAAATACCTGATACATACTGTCAAGCACAGCAGTGGTGAAGTTGATGATTTGTGCTTTTTTTTGGACCCCAGGATCTGGGCACCTTGTAGTCATTGAGTCGACCATTATACCAGAGTATTCTAGAGGCAAATGTGAGGCCATCTGTCAGACAGCCAAAGCTTGGTCGCAATTCAGTAATGCAACAGGACAATAATCTGAAGCACACCAGGAAATCTATACCACAATGCCTGAAAAAGAAACGAATCAAGGTTTTGGAATGGCCTAGTCAAAGTCCAGATACCAAACTTATATACAGAATATTAATGTGTAAAAAGTCTTATGCAATATACAGGGTGGGCCATTTATATGGATACACCTTAATAAAATGGGAATGGTTGGTGATATTAACGTCCTGTTTGTGGCACATTAGTATATGTGAGGGGACAAACTTTTCAAGATGGGTGGTGACCATGGTGGCCATTTGGAAGTCGGCCATCTTGGATCCAACGTTTGTTTTTTCAATAGGAAGAGGGTCATGTGACACATCAAACTTATTGGGAATTTCACAAGAAAAACAATGGTGTGCTTGGTTTTAACGTAACTTTATTCTATTCATGAGGTATTTACAAGTTTCTGACCACTTATAAAATGTGTTCAATGTGCTGCCCATTGTGATGGATTGTCAATGCAACCCTCTTCTCCCACTCTTCACACACTGATAGCAACACCGCAGGAAAAACGCCAGCACAGGCTTCCAGTATCCGTAGTTTCAGGTGCTGCACATCTCGTATCTTCACACCATAGACAATTGCCTTCAGATGACCCCAAAGATAAAAGTGTAAGGGGGTCAGATCGGGAGACCTTGGGGGCCATTCAACTGGCCCACGACGACCAATCCACTTTCAGGAAACTGTTCATCTAGGAGTGCTCGGACCTGACACCCATAATGTGGTGGTGCACCATCTTGTTGGAAAAACTCAGGGAACATGCCAGCTTCAGTGCATAAAGAGGGAAACTCATCATCATGTAGCAATTTCAAATATCCAGTGGCCTTGAGGTTTCCATTGATGAAGAATGGCCCCACTATCTTTGTACCCCATATACCACACCATACCATCACTTTTTTTGTTCCACTGATGTTTGTTCATTAGTGACAGTTTTCATGAGTTCACATTTTGGCAAATGCAACACTGAACCAGTTTCACAAAACTTAGCAAGCAGTTTGCTAACTGTAGCATGGGAGATGGGTGGTCTCGTAGGGTGTCTTGCATTGAAATCTGCTGCAATGACCCGGTTACTGCGTTCACCAGATATCAACACAATTTCGATCCGCTCATCACGTGTTAACCTCTTCGACATGTCAATGGCTGTGAACAAAGGGAAACTTGTAAATAACTCATGAAAGAATAAAGTTACGTTAAAACCAAGCACACCATTGTTTTTCCTGTGAAATTCCCAATAAGTTTGATGTGTCACATGACCCTCTTCCTATTGAAAAAAAAAAAGTTGGATCCAAGATGGCCGACTTCCAAATGGCCACCATGGTCACCACCCATCTTGAAAAGTTTGCCCCCTCACATATACTAATGTGCCACAAACAGGACGTTAATATCACCAACCATTCCCATTTTATTAAGGTGTAGCCATATAAATGGCCCACCCTGTATTATCATGTCTGCATTATTATTCACTATTCTATCATATCATTCACTATTTTCAAACATAACTTTAAAAACCTAATGTGAGTTTGTGGGATTTGCATGAAATTATTACCAGACAAACTTTTATCATCCATCACGCTCAGTAAAATTCTTGACAACAATAATTAAAAATATGCTTTTGAAAACATTTCTACACAAAAGAATCCTCTATAAAAAGCACTTAAGTGTAATAAAATAAACACACGTAATATTTGGTCTAAAAACTCTTTGCTTGAAAATAATCAGTAATGTTAGATAAAGACAATTACAATTAACAGAATTATTACAGTTAAATTTAAAGAAAAAAATAGATAAACTAATTGAATAAATTGAATTCATCACCAAATCTGAGTTAAAAAAAAAAAGTAAATATAAAAAGCTTGAGAGAATCATGTTTGTCATACTGCTAAGTGCTCACACGCACTCCATAGCCTGGTTGCTACACGACGTAAAGGCCGTCCAATCGGAAGACAGCTCACGAGGACGTTCCAACATCCAATCACGTCGAAGTGGGCGGGGCGTATCTGAACACGGGCGGGGAAAAGGATGGACAACACGGAAGTGCTGGAGCCTGGAAGACCTTAGTGCACGAGAAGGTTGTTGTGCGGCGAGGGAACAGAGGGGAACACTTGACCAGTAAATCTGCTTTCACTTAATGCATCAGAGCAACATTTATTATTTAAAATGCTTGTCAATGCACTGTGATATTTCTTCGCATTTTGAGTGCAGTTAACTAGACTAGCTATGCATCAGGATATTTATTTACATATGTTTACTTTTTGAGCAGGCTTCCTGTAATGTTTCTTGTGCATAAATAGTGGCATAAAGAATGCTTGGGGTTTATTTTATGTCTAAGATCTGGTGCTAAAATACAGTGAGAGGGAAAGATTTGCATAGTTTGAAGGATTCCCTTTCTGATTTTTAAATAAGCCGAGTCCATTCATTCATTCATTGCACTTGATTAATAATTAATCATTGTTATTGTTTAACTAATCATAAGTATATATATACAGTATATGACAAAGGACTATTCCTGTTTCTCCATAAACATGTTTGAGATGAGAATATATGAACCTACCCCGAACCGCCAGGGTCCGGGTACAAATCCCCACCTTGGGGTCTGTGTTCATGCAGTTTGCATGTTCTCCTCGTGCTCGGTGGGTTTCCTCCTGGTACTCTGGTTTCCTCCCACAGTCCGAAGACATGCAGATTATGCTATCTGACGTTCCCAAATTAGCAATTTTGTGTGTGTGTGTGTGTGTGTGTGTGTCTTGCGATGGATTGGTACACCATCCTTGTGCCCCGAGTCACCTGGTGTAGGCTCCAGGCCCCCGCGAGCCCATATACAGCCTGAAGCGTATAGACCGTCATTGAGTCTAAAGTGAGTTGTGTACAACATTTGTGTAGAGTGACTCGCTCAAAGGACTTCTATTCTTGTTTGTCCATAATCCAAAATGATTCCCATCTCATCATTCTGAACTTTCTGAACACACAGTACGACTGCAGATAAATCCCCGCTATCCGCTTTCACCCAAATGAGGATAGGTTCTCTCAAGGTTTCTTCCTACTGCCATCTCGGGGAGCTTTTCCTTGCCACGTCGTTCTCGGCTTATCATTTTGATTCATACACATTCTTTTGATTGTGGAAAGCTGCGAATTCGCGACAATGACTCCATACAAATAAAATTAAATCACGTACGGGAGGAGAGAGAGAGATATTAACCTACAAATATTAAGAATACTCCATCAATATATTCATATTTCTCATCTACTTTCTCCTAGTTATTGCTTTCGGGCAAAAATGTCATCTTACTTTTACATCATATCTTTTTCATTTTGATCTCAGACACCCTCAACCGTCGGAGTGGGACGGACTTCTTCTTGGAAGCGCATGTTACAGTAGGTATAGTTGTTTATTCTTGTAATACAATAACTCATTTAGCTTTATCTGCTCGCTTTCTCTTTCCTGCATCCCTCCAGATTTGGACAATGAGCTGAAGTTCCGCTTCTCTCTACTCCTCCATGATGAACGACAAGCTGCTCTTCCTCGGCCTGCTCTACTTCGTGCAGGGCATCCCGTATGGTTTGCAGTCCTCGCTTCTTCCTGTCTACCTTCGTGGTGCTGGCCAGTCGCTCACCCGCATCTCCCTCGCCAAGGTGCTTTACTTCCCCTGGGTGCTCAAGGTGTTATGGGCGCCCCTAGTGGACCGTGCGGGCAGCAAGCGGTGCTGGTTGGTGTCGACGGTCGGCGGATTGGCGCTTGTGTGTCTTGCGGGCGCGACGCTGTCACCTGAGATACAGCAAGGCGGGGTAGCCGGGATTCTCCTGGCCATGAATGCACTTGTGTCGGTGCAGGACGTGGCAGTGGACGGTGCGGCCGTGAGGTTGCTGCGCGGTGCCTCCGAACTCGGCCTGGGCAACACGGCGCAGGTGGTGGGCTACAAAGCAGGCTCGGTGTTCGCCGGAGGTGGCCTACTTGCCGTCATCGATGTAGTGGGATGGGACTGGACGTTTATATTGCTGTCTTGTGTGTATGGAGGGGTGGCGTTGTTCGTATGCGGTGTGAACGTCCTGGACGGTGAGACGACACGGGCACCAGGAGAGGCCAGGAGGGCCACGAGGGACACAACAAGACCGTGGGCTATTTGGAGGAAAGTGATGGATGTGCCAGGGACGCCGTGGACCATGCTGTATGTGCTCACTTATAAGCTAGGTGAGTGTGTGCAGTCGTGAGTGTAATAAAAAGCCCCCAAAACTTGAAAAACTTGAATTCTCTTATTAGATTTCTTGATCAGAGGATAAAATTATATTGTAATCACCAAAGTTGTTCTTATTATTAATATATGAAGCAAAGGATTTTGAGATCGCTAACGTAAATAGAACGACTTAGAGGTCAGGCTCCCATAACTTCTGGTTTACTCTCTGACTCATTGAAAACAGATGGAATTCCCCTCACTGGTGTGAATCACCAAATTACACCATTTCTCACATGCTAAAAAGACAATTTTATGTGTAGGCAAATTCATAAATTGGTAACTGGTGTTCTTTATTACAAAGGGCCCTGCCGCACTCATTCCTAGTTTCTTCTGGTTTCTTTAATGACCTGCTGTAGCTTTGCCTTGAATGTAGCGTGCACATGTCTGTGTGGGTATGAGTGTGTGTGCACATCATTCTTACTGAGCCATAAAATATACTAAAGCTCATGCTCAGTGTACGTGAAAAAAACCAATGCACTTTCTTTTTTGAGAAATTTAATGTGACTAGCTTTTCAGCGAATGAGAAATCAAATGGACTTTACTGTAGTTCCTGTTTTCACCACAAGATGGCAGCATGTCATTTTCTTTCCTCACTCTAGCAGTGGGATGAATTATTAAAAGCCGACATGGAGCCGCAGTGACACTATGTGACTCTATGGCCTTTCCACAAACCTCTCGACGTCCCCAAGGCGGAAGACACGCACTCATAACACGACCCGTTTCAGCCGTGGAAGTCACTACGAGCGAGTGTGTGAGCTGAATGGATGGCGTTTGCCAGCAGATGGGGCTTATGGAAGGATTAGAGTCTGTGGTGATTTTCATCCAAAAAATATGCACCGTGTGTGTGTGTGTGTGTGTGTGTGTGTGTGTGTGTGTGTGTGTGTGTGTGTTTGGTCTGGTGTGCTTCTCTATATGTAAATGAATTAATTTGCCAGTTTGGATTTGTTTACAGGGTTCAGCGTTGAAAGAAGCAGGTAGACGAGCGAGAGAGAGAGATAAACCCTAGACAACACATTAATCTGATGAGAAGGGATAGGACACCAGACTCACACTTTCACACACTCATTTAAAAACTCGGGGCAATTACAGTAGCTGCCTATGTTTTCTTTTTTGGACGCTCTGAGGAATCCCCCAATGTGTAATTCTATAGGATGTAAAGCTCCTCCCACTTTCTCGCTTTCTCTGTCGGCTTAACGAAAGGTTTATAAGAAATCAGGTGATCAAGTAGATTCTAATTATTTTGACATAAACCTCAACTGGCAGGAGGATTAACAGTACTCATAGCTGTGTGTGTGTGTGTGTGTGTGTGTGTGTGTGTGTGTGTGTGTGTGTGTGCTGTTGCTTGATAGAGGTCTATACGCGTTTTCTGACCGAGCAGATCTAGGAGCTGTTTGGATTTCATGAACGTTCTGAATCACAAGTGACTGAAAGGTTCTGCTTTTCTTTTCAGAACTTGTTGGCTGATGCTTTTATGAGATCCGTTACTGAGTGAAGAACTCCATCAGGGATGTTGCATTAACACATTTCTATACACACACACACACACACACACACACACACACGCGCGCGCGTTCATCTCTGATAAATAAAATAAATGTTGCGATGTTGTGTTTAGAGTCTTAGCGGCAATCGTGTCAGGTGTGGAGAATCTCTGAGAAATGTCCAGATGAGAGAGAGAGAGAGACGGGTGTAAAGGGGGAATATGCTGGGGTGGGGGTTTAAGGGAGGGGAGGGGAGGGGGGGGGGGCATGTCTGTCCATCTGTTTAATCTTTACTGTGTTCAATGGGACTTTGAACTGAACCAGGCTTTACTGTGACTAGACAGAAAAAGTTATTCTTTAATTTAAAAGAAAATCAATAACCGAATGCTGTAGTGCAAAAGAAATAAAGCACTTGGGTTTCGTAATAATAATGATATTAGAAAACAGCTAGATTTATTCCAGCAGCCATTCTTTACCTTTCCTTGTTTTGAATTTGTCTATTCCGTCTGTGTCTCTCTATCTCGCTTCATTTGTCTCTCAAGGTTCCATATTACGTTGAAGCGTCCATCTCTCATTGTCTGTCTCAACTCCATCACATTCTCAGTCTCTAATTACATTATCTCTCTGTCTCTCTCATTCCATCTTTTGACCTTTTTAAAAAAAAAAAATTTTTTTTTTTTTAATGTCTCAGTCTGTCCTATTCATTCTGTCTCTCAGCCTCGGTCCCTGATCCCCATTCCCCTCTTGCTGTATGTTTTTTTTTTATTTTTTAAAGATGTTTAATGAAATCCCGGCTGATACGAATAGTGGCTGTTCCTGAGAATATTTTTAGAAATTGTTTACAGTCTGTGGGGGAAAAAAAAATTTTGGAGCATTGAGCAAGGAGGAAAAAAAACAAGCGATTTATACTGTACGTCAAACGTGATCTCGACAGGCCCGGGTGGTTTTTCAATACCAGTGTATATACCTGCTCTTATACACCTACTGTATTTCTCAGTGTGCAGACACTGGTCAAGAGCTCCACTTGGATGTTTAAAACACCACCCAAAGATTTAAGCAAAAATCTGGTTTGATTAATGTTCAGAATCAGTTCCGTTGCAAGATACAATACTGTGTAAAAGTCTTGAGGCACGGGGCGGCACGGTGGTGTAGTGCTTAGCCCTGTCGCCTTGTACCTCCACAGGGTCCGGGTTCGATTCCCGTCTCTGTGTGCATGTTCTCCCCGCGCTTGGTGGGTTTCCTCCGGGTATCTGGTTTCCTCGCACAGTCCAAGGATGTGTAGGTTAGGTTAATTGGCGTTAAGTGTGTGAATGAATGAATGAATGAGTGAGTGAGTGTGTGTGTGTGTGCCCTGCGATGGATTGGCACCCTGTCCAGGATGTACAGTACCCTGCCTTGTGCCCTAAGTCTCCTGGGATAGGCTCCAGACCCCCGTGACCCTGAATACAGGATTAAGCGGTATAGATGATGAGTGAGTGAGTGAGTGAGTGAGTGAGTCTTGAGCCACTCCTCATTTCTTTATATGAAATAAATTTCAGTTGAATGTCAGTTACATCAAAGAAATGGGAACAAATGTGCCTAAAGAGATCATTTTAAAAAATGGCTGTTTACGTAACAACCTCAGCAGCGACCTAATTTCCCCTCTCGTCTGTTCCAACCACTCAGCATTCAGCATCACCAGTACACTATACTAATCACCGGCCTGATCGTCTGCACCCGTTTCTCACTGGTTCATGCCTTACGATAGCTGTGTTTTAAATGCTTGAACGATTCACAGGTCGCTGCGTGGCTTAATGAACAAAATCATTCCTCTGAATCTGCTCAGGTACGGAGACTGGGCTGAAAATGAGAGCAAAAATCAAGTCCTTCAGAGAACTCTTCCTCAAGATTACTTCAAAAACAAAACCAACAAAAAAAAAAAGAAAGTTAGTCTCTTTGGAAGTATAATATGAAGGAATTTGGGGAGCAAGACTTTTAGATCGTCCAGTCCGTGGTGGGTGGAAAAGCCTGATCCTTGGTGACTGTTTGAACTCCTGGACTAGTTTCTCAGATGTACACCTGGCAACTCTTGAAGTTTCCGTCTGCTGATGTCTTCAGTAATGACCACTTAGGACAAAAAAACAAAACCTTCAGCTTTGATTGACCTTACAACGCTGCATTCGTGAGAAATCAGAGTATTGATTTGACAGGGAGAATGGGCTTGATTCTGTCACGCGGTGAAAAAGTTTTCACGCGACAGTGAAGACAAGGCTGCGTTTTAAGTTTAAAACACAACAGACCGACGGCTCGGCTTGTACAAGCAGAATGAAAAAAGAAAAGAGAGCGAGAGAGAGAGAGAGAGAGAGTCCCTGAACATGAAGAATAAATCCCCTCTTTGTTTGTGCGTTCGCTTTTTATAGACGGATCCTTTACATGGTTTAGTTCGGCTGTCTCAAACGATCGGCTGCGAAGAAAGCGGCGCCGGTTGACAGTCGAAAGCTCTGTCAGCGCTCGCGCGGGATCTTTGGGCGCTCGCTATCATCTGATTAGTTTGGGTTTTTGATTTGAATTTCCGTTTTTTTATTTCATTCTTTCTTTCTTTTTACGTTGTGGGGTCCCCCGGACGCCTGCGCGTCTGCTTGACGGCGGTCTCAGAGCTGTCAATCATGGAAGACAAGCCGCATAAATAATGACAGAAGTGTTGAATAATACACGGCTAAACCGAACAAACTCGCGGTGCACGTGAGAGACAAAACTTTCCCCGGCCCACACATGTCAGGCTGGAGGAGTGTGGGGTTTTTTTTTTTTTTTTTTTTTTTTTTTGACAGGTTCTTTGTGTGTTTTTTCTTCTCATCATTAACAGATTTAATGAGGAGGGTAACGAGTGCTAGAATCGATCCTGATGATTATGTGCGAAATATTGCGTCATCGTCAAACTCAATACTCATGTACGCGCGTAAAAATGTAGTCCAGAAGAAGGACTCGAGCAGAAGCACGGAGTATGTGCTGTGAAATGTAGGTTAAGTACAACAGTACAGGTCCTCCACAAGGAATGACGTCTACGGGGAGTCCGATGGCGATAAGACTTGACGTCTCTAGCGTTACTACAGTAGTTAAAGTAGCTAGGTGCTAGAATGGCTACCCGGTAAAATGCAAGCAGTCTATGCAATTAAACACAGAATGCAGACGCTTGAAACGGGAGCCGGAAGAATCCGCCGCGTGGGCGTGGCCCCTTAGCCAGGTCTTCGTTAATCCCTTTGGTGAGCTCTCATTCAGCGCGTTCATACTGACCTGCCAATCATTTCCGTAAACTAGGATTGGTGGGGTAGTTTCCTTCCCTTCGTGGGGTGGAGCTCAACCGTGATGTGGTGCGAGTGACCGTGTAAATGCTTCCTGTTTAGATTAGTTTACCTGATGATCACTTTAGTGTCTATTTGAAATGTAGTGAGTAAAAGTACTGCACAGGTAGTGAGTAATAAGTAATTAGGCGCAGTGGTGGCACAGAAGGATAAGGCACTGAGCTACTGATCGGAAGATCGGCGCTTCGATCCCGAGCTCCACCACTGTTGGGCCCTTGATCGAGACCCTTAACCCTATCTGCTCCAGGGCCGCGGTATCATGGCTCACCCTGCGCTCTCACCCTGCGCTCTCACCCCGCTTACACTGGGATATGCGAAGAAAGGATTTCACTGTGCCCTAATATACAGTATATGTGACAAATAAATAAAGCTTAACTTAATATATGCTGTAGATATACACACAAAAAATACTTCATTCTAACATACTAAATATCTAGGCATTTGGCAGACGCCCTTATCCAGAGCGACTTACATTTTTATCTCATTACATCTGAGCAATTGAGGGTTAAGGGCCTTGCTCAAGGGCCCAACAGTGGCAACTTGGTGGTTGTGAGGTTTGAACCTGGGATCTTCTGAACCGTAGTCCAATGCCTTAACCACTGAGCTACCCCTGCCCCCTAAACCGTGTGCCACCACCACACAGTGGGAACACTGGTGACATCATTTTGAATATACTGGTTCAGTTTTGACATCACAGTGTTGTTTTTTTCCCCCCTTGCGTTCAGGTGAGCAGGGAGCCATCACCATGTTCCCGCTCTTCCTGTTGGATCATCACATGACGGCGCGAGAGCTCGGCCTGTGGAACGGCGTGATCGCCATGGGCTTCTCGATTTGCGGCTCGTCTCTTGGAGGATTCTTACTTTCGAAATACAGGTAACGTGGCGATGTGCTTAGCATTATACTAGCTTTTGCATTCAATTGAAACCAGTTGAACCGGTTTGTTGATTTAATATTATTATTGTGGATTAGATGAAAGAAATATTTGCATGGCCTCCGAGTGGCGCAGTGGTAAAAGCGCTCGCCCTATCATCCGGAGATCGCTGGTTCGAATCTCGGGTGGTGCTGTAACCTCTTGCAGCCGGAGGTCTAGAGAGAGCTGATTGGCCGAGCTCTCTCACAGGGGAGGGATGAGAGGTACTTGGTGCTCCCACATTAATCACGGCTCTACAGCCAGTCAGGGGCGTCTGTGAGCTCGCGCAGCGGAGGGAGCGGATAGCGCTGTCCTCCGAGCGTGTTACGCCGCCCCCAACGCTGCGCGAGCGAGCAGTTCGAAAAGATGCGTTCGGCTGGCGTCACGGAGGAAACACGTGATAGAGTGGTAGTAGTAGCCTTAATGTGGGAGCCCCCTAGTGACGGGGAGGAATTGGACACGACTAAATAAGGGAGAAAAATCTGGGAAAAATCCCCCCCAAAAAAAAGAAATATTCGCATGCTGAGGGAACGTGTTGGTGAGGAAAGATGCCTGTCTTCACTTTATCGCTGAGATCCTTTGTGACTACAATTTGAACAAAAAAGAAGAAAAAAAATGCCCTGGAAATATAATAATAATAACCAAAAATGACCTCATCCTTTCTGATCGGTCCATTCTGCTGTCCTTCCTTTCGACCTTATTTCTTTGTGTTTTATTATTACATTATCTAGGAAAGACCTCTAAGGGCACGTCTGTATCACTGTCCATGTGTGTGTGTACTGTATATATACACTGACCAGCCCTCCACAGAGAGTGAAGGACTAATGGAAGTAAACACAGCTCAGTCAGTGAGGTGTGAGCTGTGAGCACAGAGAATAAAACATTACCACTGTAAACAACAGGCCGTGTATTTGTGTGATGTTGAAGTGAGATGAGTGTGTGTTCTCCATCCTACCGCTCAGCTTTTAGGGTTATTAAATGTTCCATTGATAATGGAATAGAAATTAAAACACGAATGACATTGAAAGTCTGTGAAATGTTTGCGCAAATGAACTTCTGTCTTAGAACGTCATTCATATGAAATTCAATAATTGGAGCTGTTTAGGCCACGCCCCCTTCACTGGGCCTGACAAGTGCAGAGGCCATGCATCCGTCAGTCTCCGTGAAGGAGGCGTGTCCACTGCTTCATCCCCAATGAAGGAGCTGTGGTCCCTGTGTCTGCCCCAGTGAAACAGACATGACCTCTCCATCAGTCGCACCAAAGGAGGTGTGGCCTCTGTATCAGTACCACCGAAGGAGGGCGTGGCTTGTGTATAAGTTCCAACAAAGAAGACGTGGCCTCTGTATCAGTCCCACTAAAAGAGGTGTGGTCTCTGTATTAGTACCACTGAAGGAGGCGTGGCTTGTGTACCAGTACTACTGAAGGAGGCGTGGCTTGTGTACCAGTACTACTGAAGGAGGCGTGGCTTGTGTACCAGTACTACTGAAGGAGGCGTGGCTCCTGTCAGCCCAACGGAAAGTAACATACCCTCTGTATCAGTCCCACGGGAGGACAGGCGGCCTCTGTATCAGTCCCAATGAAGGTGTGACCTCGCCATCAGCCCCAATGAAGGAGGCGTGGCCTCTGCATCAGCCCCAATGAAGGAGGCGAGGCCTCTGCATCAGTCCCAATGAAGGAGGCGTGACCTCGCCATCAGCCCCAATGAAGGAGGCGTGACCTCGCCATCAGCCCCAAGGAAGGTGGCGTGGCCTCTGCATCAGCCCCAAGGAAGGAGGCGTGGCCTCTGCATCAGCCCCAAGGAAGGAGGCGTGGCCTCTGCATCAGCCCCAAGGAAGGAGGCGTGGCCAATGTTGCATGACTTGTCTGTCTTAATTATGTGAATTCAATTAATTCCAGGTTTCCTTTGAATTAAGCTGCTCACAGACAGACACACGGTAAACTTCACACATCAATCGCACTCGATTAACTTTGGCTGTGCTTCAGTGCATCTCTTTACTCCATGATTTAACCTGTGATGTTTTAAGGTTTAAAAAAAACTCTATTTGTCCACTGAAGGCTGAATGTTACGTAGATTAGATTTAAATCTGATTTGACCCCCTGGTTTTCTTTCTCTTGTGTAAAAAATTGGAATCATGCACAGCAGGTGTGTGTGTGTGTGTGTGTGTGTGTGCGTGCGTATGTGTGTGTGTGTGTGTGTGTCGGGGAGTGTAAAGTCATTTGTACGTCTCTCTCTCTCGACACACAGGCCTCAGCTCGTCACACACAGGCGCTCATTCAGGCTCCGCTTCCCACAGCTTGGGTTTCTGCTGTTGTACGTTCACAGATGCTAAAAGCTCATTTGGACTCTTATCCATTCCATCTGTAGCGCTCGAGTGACCGCAGATACACACCCGAAGCCATCGGTCATCTCTTACACACATAACCCCTCTCTTTCACCGGTTTGTGGTTTTCCTCTCCATCTCTCGCTCACACTCACTCCTTCTCCTGCTTGCCTTTCTCTTCGCTCTCTCTCTCTTTTTCCTCTCACGCCCCGTCTCTGTCTCCAGTCCACTATTTCTCTTATTCTTTTTCTCCAGCATGAATTCTTGCTCTCATTTTTACTTTCTTTACTCTGCTTCTCCTTTCTTTCTTTTCCTGGCGCCTCCTGGTCTGTGCTGAAGATGATGTGGCGCTCTCTCTCTCTCTCTCTCTCTCTCTCTCCTTAAAGTTTAATGCCTCTTTAAAAGGTGTGTTTTTATTGGGAAGCTAAATTATAATATATGATTGTTTTCTTTTACGTATTATTATCCTTTTTAAAATCTCTGTTTGCTTACACATCACCTCTGTTATCACTTTTTCTTTCCCTCTGTCTCTCTGACACTGGAGACTCCTTCCAAAATAAACAGCTTCACCTCATGGTCCTGACATTACACAAACTGACGTACACTTGTGTTCACCAAAAAGTTCAATTTGTATTGGATATAAATTACAAGGACATGAACACTCGTGTCCCACAGCAAACACACACACACACACACACACACACACACACACTTATTTTTGCATGATTGATAGAGTCCACCGGGTGCTCTGATTGGCATTAGAAGATGATGATAATGTGTGTGAGTGAGTGTGTGTGTGTGTGTGTGTGTGGCAACTGATGGTCACTAATTAGGATGCGTCTAATCAGCCAGTGACATGTTGTGTTATTGATTAGGCCGTGAAGCAAAACTCAGCAGGAGGCTCTTTAACTGACTAACAGCGAATCAATTGCTCTGTCTGAGGGGGGGAAAAAAAACGCAAACAAAAAACCCTCTTGTGTGTCTGTCTGCGTGTGTAAACTTCTTTCCGGCACTCTCCTTCCTTCTCGTATAACTTTTTTTTTTTTCATATAATGCAGCAGGATTTGAAATGTATAAAGTAAAGTAATAAAGTAATTGTGTTTTCACACAGTATCAGCATGTTGATGAGGCGCGTGTTCGTGATCCGGACCGTCGGCATGGTGTTCCAGTGCTCACTACTCACCGTGCTCGAGCCTTCTCCTCTAATGAAAGGTGAGCCGTATAACATGTGTGTATGGTCAGGTGAAATATTTGTCATTAAGCAACAGTAGTTCTGAAAAAAAAAAGACAATAATGTATAGCTTAACAAAAATTAGGGCCCCAGGATCATTTATGAGAAGACTTAACCCCAAAGTCCGTGCTCGAGAACCGTTCCCGAGTCGAGTGTGGCCTTGAGAATCAAACAAGCCGAGCAGGGATTGATCTGCAGTCATACTGTGTGGTAGGAAGCTGGAGGTTCAATATAACAGGAGATGTGTTTAAGTTAATATGGAGTCCAGTTCCTTATTGGAGGATCAGGTAGACTGTAGGAAACTTCAGTCCCGACTGCAGTCACAAGTCCTCAGGGACCAGCTTTCTGCCTCAGACAAGGTCAGGACCATCTTCATGGTAAAGTGGATCCCGCATCCCGAACAGACCACACAGGGCTCCATGCGATGAGATCTTCAACCAGAAGCGGGGCACCAGGATGAGTCAGATGGGTCCAGAGGGCAGAGGCGGTCTGCATCACTGTCAGCTTAGGAGCGACATATGTGCTCCAAAGTAGCTCCAAAGCTAACATCCTTGTTCTGTTCCTCTCTTGTGTTTAATGGTGGCTCATAAACCACGTAGGTGCATACTGCCACCTGCTGTATCGGAGGGTGTAAATATGCATGTGTAAGTGTGGCAGAGAATGGAGAATAAAAAATATATATATATTTCAATCATTCCTGGGCTCAGAGCTCAAATCATGAGTACAAATCAATGTGAAAACACTTTAAGAAGCCAGGATGTAAATTACTAGGGGCCACCTGATACAATATCATCATGATATCTAGGTGCAATTAGATTTATATTGTGATTCTGGTACTATTTTAGAAATATTCAGATTTTATATTTTCATTTAAAAAAATTGTTACAATTCTAAACAAATTTATGAAATAATTTACTGGGATTAAGTTAATCTGCACCATTTATAAAATTATACATATACAGTGGAACCTTGGATTACGAGCATAATTCGTTCCGGAAGTGGGCCCGTAAACCAAATCAAACCTTCCCATAAGAAATAATGAAAACTCCAATAATTCGTCCCACAGCCCCAAAAAATAAATATAGAAAATTAAAAAAATAAAGATGAGAGAGAGAGAGAGAGAGAGAGTGTGTGTGTGTGTGTGTGTGTGTGTGTGTGTGTGTGTGTGTGTGTGTGTGTCGGCGTCAAAAAACTCAGCACTCATAAACCAAGACATGCTCGTTTCTCAAGTCAACATCGATTAAATATCTTTGCTCGTCTTGCGGAACACTCGTAAGCCGAGTTACTCGCAATCCGAGGTTCCACTGTAATTGTTTTATAATTTATAAATCACTACAAAGAGAGACATTTTTGAGTTGTGAGATAATTGCAGAACGTCGTTGCGAAGAGCATCATGGGAAATCATGGGAGTTTGCGTTTCTGATGAAGGCTTTATGATATCCTGTTATCACTTTATTTATAATGCATTTTTTTTATTGTAGAAGAATTGGTCATTTGATCTCTTCTTTTTCGTCTTTTCCTTCTGTCTCTCTCTCTATCTGCCTCTGTCCATCTTTCACTGTCCTTTTGTCTGTCTTTGTCTCTTCAGCTCTTTCTCCTGTCATTCCTTCTCTCTGTCTCGTCACTGTTTCCATCTCGAAGCCCACTGTATTTTTCCTTCAGCGTTCTCGCTGTTCACTTTGATAAATGAATAACCTCGCTCTTGCCTCTCGCGTCGCTCCCTCTCTCTCATCCCTTTGTGGCTTTTCCTATGTTTATTTAATGAAAATGAAAAGAGAAATCACGGCTGGGTTTTAGCTGACTCACTTTTATGTCTTTTTAAAAAAAAAATTTTTTTATACTTTGCTCCCCGTGAAGCTGCGGCTTCGGGGGTGTTTTTGTCAGCAAGCTTGTTTCTGTCATTTCTTCTTCTTCTTCTTCTTCTTCTTCTTTTCTCCCTCTCTCTCTCTCTCTCTCTCTCTCTCTCTCTCTCTCTCTCTCTCCCAGTCTTTCTCCACAGAGCAAAGCTACTTTCTGCACCAGATCTCTCCTCCTCCTCCTCCTCCTCCTCCTCTTCCCATCCTTGCAAATCACATCCTGATGAAAATACGTCTCAATATTGTATGAGTGCCTGTGGTTGCTTGAGAACTTATGCAAAACTCTTGATAACTAAAGTTGACTTGAGTCATGAAAAAAAGAATCCTATCTGTCGGATTATATTTTAAAAACATGATTTCATCATTCTACACTCGTACGAGTACATTTGTCCTGATTAACTGGGAGAAACGGGGATGAGGCGCATCAAAAGCTTCATTTTTTTTTTCCTTTATGAAGCAATAGCGTATGCTTGTTACTGAAGAAGTCTGAGAAAAGTGCGGAATTCAGAAAACATTTTGGTCTGGATGTTCAGTAATCAGAACAGTTCTCAAGACACTATGAGGGTGCTGTTGAGAGTAATTTTTCACAGTTAAAAAATTATGCGAACCTCAGGTCACATGTGAAAAGTGGAGTAGGAAAGGAGAAGGGATACATACATACTTACTTACTTTCTTTCTTTCTTTCTTTCTTTCTTTCTTTCTTTCTTTCTTTCTTTGTCACAACGGGTCTTAAACATCAATAAATTCTAGAATATTAAACATCCTGTATTTTACTTTAAAAACAGCTCTCGTAGCTCCCCTAAAGTATGTCCCACACAAAGCAGCTGCTCTCTATATATCTATATATACACGTACATAGTATATGTACACACACACACACATATGTATGTATGTATGTATGTATGTATGTGTATATGTATATATATATATATATATATATATATATATACACTATATATATAATGTGTGTGTGTGTACAGTATAAAAATATATAAAATAGAGAAACTGCTCGCGGAATCACTTTTTTTTTTTGATCAGCCTTTGACTTCACTTCAGAATAGCGCGACACAAATGCATTTTTATGACGTCACGTTCTCATAATTTAAAAAGAATATGGGCTGCCTTGTGTGGGACACACTTTAGGGGAACTACGAGATACAGGATCTTTAATATTCTAGAATGAATTTATATATACAGCCTTTTAAAAACTTATTTAATACCCTTTGGGATCAATAAAGTAACATCATAAAAATGCATTTGTGTTGCACTATTCGGAAGTGCAGTCGGGACGGAAGTCAAAGCCTGATTGGTCATGGCTACAACTGATTCCAGTCACTCACCATATATACTGTGTGTGTGTGTGTGTGTGTTTGTGTGTGTGTGTGTATACATTGCCCTCCATAATTATTGGCACCCCTGGTTAAAATGTGTTCTTTAGCTTCTAAAAAATTCAGTTTTGTTCTAAATAACATATGACCACAATAGAAAGAAAAGAGGAAATTCCAACCTTTAATTCAAGCGCATTTATTCAGTGGGAAAAAAAAAAAAATCCCACATTACGAAATAATTCTTTTACATCAAATCATGGGTGCCACAATTATTAGCACCCCTGATGACCCCTTTTGCCAACAAAACAGCACCTAATCTTCTCCTATAATCTCACAAGAATAATTTCACAAGATTAGAGAACACAGAAACAATTCTACAATTATTGACAAAAAGCAAATTAGACTCCTTCAGGTTCAATTCCAAATTACCCAAGAGAGTCCATGTTTCCTTGAAACGTGCCAAGAATTTAGATGTACTCTCATTCTTATCTTGTTTACAATTAGTAACCTGTGATAAGCTAACAAATATTTTGTCAATTGAGTCTTTAACACGTCTAATGCCTTCTGGTCGTCTCGCCACCAAAGATGATGTTCGGTGCGCCACACGGTTGCCGTTGAGGGTTCTTTAGATTCTTTTTGGGTTTCCGGTGACCCTTCAGTTTTTGCACTGGCTCCCGAGGTTGAGGGACTCGCATCACCCTCTTCCGTGACTCGGCGAGACCGAGTCTTCATTGGGACGGGTTGTTTAGCCTCAACCAGTTCTGCAACCTCTTTCTTTGTGACACGATCGCTATTGGGATGCAAACAGGGGACGTTCTGAATAAGTTCTTCCTCATCATACATTTCACCCAAAACATGTTGTAACATGAATTTATAATCCGCCCCAACAATGACGAGAGGACTTCATCAACATGTCCACAAAATGCAAAACATTGGTGACCGGTGGCAACATTTTAATAATATCCTTTAACGTACTTATGGACGGGGGATCAATTCTTGGACCACCTCTACCACTCAAAGACCAAACAAACGCACTGTTTTGTACCCAACATCTGTACATTGTGAGGGTCTTCAGGATATTCTGGAACCGTCGGATCATATGGGGAATCTGGATCGAAGGGACCATTTTCACCTCTATATCTCCAATTTCCACGGCCCCGTGTTCCTCCAGACTCACCATAAAGGGTCTTGTCTTGTGTTGGAGGATTCCCTTTTGAGGCGCCTTTCGTAGGCCCTACGGTCACGGCGGGAAAACTGGGAGTATACGGCGGAGGCATAAAGCCTGCCACGCACTACTAAAATCTATATAGCTCAAACTACATTCTACCTTTTACTTATCTCTTAAATGCATTTATCTCTAAGACACAATGTCTCTAAATCATCCAGTGACCTGACTCCTCTCCTTTACACTCTCCTCTTCAGCTCACTCCACAGGTTTTCAATGGGGTTGAGGTCTGGGGACTGAGATGGCCATGGGAGGAGCTTGATCCTGTGTGTGGTGAACCATTTCTGTGTAGATTTGGCCACATGTTTTGGGTCATTATCTTGCTGAAAGACCCAGTGACGACCCATCAGTTTTCGTGCAGCGGCCACCAGATTTCGCTTTAAAATGTCCTGGTATTTCAAAGCATTCATGATGCCATGCACCCTAACAAGGTTCCCAGGGCCTCTGGAAGAGAAACAGCCCCACGGCATCACCGATCCTCCCCCATACGTCACAGTGGGCATGAGGTGCTTTTCTGCATCCTCATCTTTTGTGTTCCACTTAGAGTGTTTGTTGCCAAAAAGCTCTATCTTGGTCTCACCTGACCAAAGAACACGGTCCCAGTTGAAGCCCCAGTACCGCTTAGCAACCTCCAAACGTTTGCGTTTATGATTGTGACTGAGAAAAGGTTTTTTTCCTTGCATGCCTCCCAAAGAGCTTGTTGGCATGTAGATGGCGTCTGATGGTTGTTTTGGAGACTTTGTGGCCCCAAGATGCTCTCATTTGTTGCAGTTCTTTAACAGTGAGCTTTGGAGAATATTTAAGTTCTGTGCATCCTCGTCCAGGCTTGTTTACTTGTTTACTACTGTTCCAGTTTGTTAAAACTTCCTAATAATTCTTCTCACAGTAGATATGGTCAGGTGCAGGCGGGTCGCTATTTTCTTGTCCCCATTGCCTGACTTGTGAAGGTCGACACACATCTGCCATACGTGAATGGTGCGTTCCTTTGTCTTTCCAATGTTGAAGAGTGGATAAGAGAAATGGCCTCTGTGTCACGTCATATTTATACCCCAGGGAAGCAGGAAGTGATAAATTGCTAATTAAATGTTCCTTGATACTCTGATCAACTTTGTAAACTACTGTAGAAATGACAGAAATACTTCAATGACATTTATTTTCTAGGAATTGTTAGGGGTGCCAATAATTGTGGAACAGGTTCTTTTATGAAAAATAATGAATGTGTTTTATTTTTATTTCCCCTTAAAATGCACTTTATATTCACGGTATATTTTTCTACAATTTTCAGTGTGACAATATGCTTCTGCAATAGAAACTGAATTTATTTTAAGGCTTTTAAAACATCTTAACCAGAGGTGCCAATACTTATGGAGGGCACTGTGTGTGTGTGTGTGTGTGTGTGTGTGTGTGTGTGTGTGTATGTGTATGTGTGTGTGTGTGTGTGTGTGTGTGTGTGTGTGTGTGTGTATGTGTGTGTATGTGTGTGTGTGTGTGTGTGTGTGTGTGTGTGTGTGTGTGTGTGTGTGTGTGTGCATGTATGTATGTATGTATGTATGCATGTATGTATGTAGTATGTATGTATGTATGTATGTATGTATGCATATACATGTGTTGAACATTTATTTATAGCTATAATTATAATATATAAGTGAATGAAAGAAATCTCAATAACCCAGAAACAGAATTTAATCAAATCAACGCTCTAGCTGCTGTATATAATTCCCAGCGCTACAATAAATTTGCTGATTAAATCAAGGTTTAAAGTGTGTCTCTGAATGTCTCCTCTCTCTCTCTCACATATGACACTGTCCAGTTTACCGTATTTGTGCATGTCTGTGTGTGTTCTCTCTCCCAGGCATGGCAGTGTTGAGTCTGAGCATGCAGCACGTCATCGCAGGCCTCATCACTACGCTCACCTTCACCTGTATGATGCACTGCACACAGAGAGCTGAGGAGAGCATCCAGGTACCAAGAGCAGCTTTATCACACCAGTCCATCCAGTGGCGCTACATCACGTCTGGTGTTTTTTTCCGATCAACCATTGTGATGTGTCTATTCTAAAGAGAAGCACGTAAACAGTACACCAAGAGCATAGTACAGTAAAGACATGTCACTATATAACCGAACCATCACCATTATAATGAATGATCGCACATCCAAACAAACAGGTGCTACTGATTTATTATTTCTTCTCGCCCGCCACCTCCCACTGTGTGAACTCAAGGCAGCTGTTTGTCTCCTCCGCAGACGTTCTCTAATACAGAACGCACTGACAAACACGCCGACATGTCTGAATCCCCATACTGCGCAATCAAGGTGGTCTGGCGAAATATTTATTTATTTATTTCCTAATCCGGATGCTGCCCCTCCAGCTCGCCCCTGTTGCATTGCTGTCAGCCACGATGCTCGGTAACTTCACAGGCTGGCTCCAGTACCACCACGACCGCGCCGCCGCCGCCTGAGCTTATATCGACACATCGCCGGAATGAAGCGCCGCTTTTCATAGCCTATCAATGCCAATCACATGTTTTTAAAAAGGAGTGCCTTTTTGAATTCTATTATTACCACGAATGTACATTTAAAAAAAAAAAGTGCTAAAAAACACACAACCGTGACACATTAAAGTAGACACTGGAAAAGCTGACAAAATGTCAATCTGTCCCTGAATTGATGTTTATTTATTTATTTTTTTTTAATTCACTTTAGTTCTCTAAATCTTAGTTTACTAATGACATGCTGAACATATCACTGTAGCCTGTGGGGGTGTGTGTGTGTGTGTGTGTGTGTGTGTGTGTGTGTGTGTGTTCAGTCATCAGTCCGTTTGTGTTCCTAAGGCAGTATTGGGTAACGGAAAGGTGATACTGTGAGTGCTTGTGAAAAGCTCCGGAGAGAGAAACAGAACACTTTAAACAAGTCTGCAGAAAGAGGTGCGCTCCTCGCTGACTCTAGTGGGCCGAAGCCAGCGGCTGGGAGGTTCGAGGCACGGCTGGTGTTCAGAGAACCGTACAAACTGTACAAAAACCTTAGCAGGTATTTCCAATCGGGTTGTTTTTGGCATCAACAAAACCCCAAAACATGTTTTTCACGGTTGTTATGGCAACCGCCCGTGTGCATCTTCCCATAACAAGTCGGAAAACATCATTCGTCTTTGCAGCTGTTTGGAGTAGTGCGAGATCGGAGACGGTTTATATCCGTCACAAACATGCAAGAGCAAAACCTCATGTGCAGTGTGTACTGTATGCTTAATCATGCACTTACCCTAATGCTTTTCGACAAAACATTAAGTATGCTATTTTCCATTACTATTCATTAACATTTATACTGTATATTATAGCATGCACTGTATATACTGTAAAGCGCTATACAAGTTGAATTGAATATAAAGCATATACAGGTAATCTGCCTAAAGAGTCTTGCTGGTTCAGTGCGATTTTATTTTCTCACAAGCAAAGATGGCTAAACCTGTAAGCTGTTTTTAAAAAAGAACCAGACAAACTCTATAACGTCACCCCTGGATTTTCCGTTTTGAAGCTTCGTGGCTGGAGCTGACGTCGCCTAAACCCAGATTAATCCATAAATGGGTAAAGGGGCAGCGCCTGGCTGTTGGTTGGAAACTGTTTACTTGCCTCAGTTACCGCAAGCTACAGTAGCTAGCTTAGCTTTGTTACAGGTGGCTAACATTATATTGAACGCCATCATTCAGACACGACACATCATCTTGTAAATCTTGTAAAAATAAATTTCTCGTCTAGGTTTGACACCTGCAGTGCAGCGATCACTCAATTAGCCCATGTTCCAGTGGTTAAGGCAGTGGACTACGGCTCGGAAGATCCCAGGTTCAAACCCCACGACCACCAAGTTGTCCCTGTTGGGCTCTTGAGCAAGACCCCTTAACCCTCAACGACTCAGATGTATAATGAGATTAAAATGTAACCAACTGTTAAAACGGTGTTTCCGGTGTGTGTGTGCGTGTTTGTTGTGAAACTTAAAAAGCGAGGTGGGGAGAGGGAGGAGGAGTGTTACTGTGTAAAACGAGTATGAAGTGCTAATTCCACACACACATCGCATGCCACACCAACGGAACGTACAGACGACCATTGGAAACACATCTGTCAGATTTGTTTCTTTACTTTTTTTTTTTTTAAGAAAAGTGCAGATTACTTTGTTTTATTATTTATAGATTGTATAATTATTTTGCATTTGTATTTATTTTAGGGGCTGTGGAACTAATAATTTAAGTTTTCATTATTTATGGGAAATGATGATTTGGTTTATTTAGTAAATGAACACGAACACTCCCGAACTAATTATGCTCAGAATCCAAGGTTCCACTGCAAATGACTGTCGTTAAAAGCAACGTTTACATTTCAGCTGCTAGTTTGATAAAAGTAACTTAGAGCACTTTTTCCATTGCAGAAAATGAAACCCTTTGTGCTTCCCCATGTTGTTTTAGCCAAGACCTTTATAATTATTCCACCATCATCACTCAGAGAAGTTTACCCATAATCTGTTAACTACCAATGCAGCAGGAATAACAGAGGGGCGTGGGTTATCGGGTGGGGCTGGGCCGACGATAGCCACACACACACAATAAATCAACGGAAAGACTGTCGCCTGGCTCACTGATTAATGAATTGCTACTAACATTTTTGAAAATATAACTAAATAACCAAGTAAGTTATTTTCTAGAACCAGAGGTTGCCCCTTGGTTCATCCACGAAGTTCATCAAGAACTACGAACATTTAGCGCTTATTTCTTTCCTTTACTTTCAGGCGCATCACCAAGGTTTCTGGCTGCTGGAGGTGTTGGGAAAGCAAACCAGCCTACCGGAGCCATAGTGGACACAGTGGGCTTCCCGATCGCCTTCCTCATCTTCCTCTTCCTCACCTCCAGCAGTGCCCTGCACGTCTGGAGAGCCATGGACATGGGGGTTTTGAAGGAACAGCTCAAAGAACAGCCGAAATAAATCACGGGACAGGAAGAGCATGTCGTAAAAAAGCGCAGGGCGGCAGGTGTGGGCGGTGTAAAGCGCAGGTAAAAAAGCGCAGTGTGTGCGCGCAGGTGTGCTATGCAGGCGCGGCGCAGTGCGCAGGGCAGGCGCAGTTGCAGCGCGGCGCGCTGCGGCATGCAGGCGCGGCGCTGCGCGCAGGCAGCGCATGTTGTAGCGCGGCGCAGGGCGCAAGGCAGCGCGGCGTAGGCGCAGCGTAGGCGCGGCAAGTATGCGGCGCCGCGGCGCAAAGCGCGTGTGTGTGGTTGCATGAATGTCTGTATCCTAAACAATCAAACAGAGAAACAAGTGAGTAGGAGTGGACAAGAAAGAGACAAAAAAAAAAGTTTTTAACTTGAAATGCCGGAGGCGTCCGTTAAACCAAACATTCTACATATATTATCCAATGCATATTCCAACTTAAGTGATTATAGACAGGTCTGAGGTCTCCATGTCTTTAGATGTCTATTGTGAAGAACTTCAAAGCCTTCGCAAAAAGCAATATTGGGATTTAGACTTCAACAAAATCCAATCATTTCAGTGTGATGGGACGAATTCGCTGCTCAGACACAAGTTCAGATCCTCATTTACACTTGGCTGTTTCATGTGTCCTGGATATCAGGATTGTGCGTGCATAAAATTTATGCATGTATGAATGAGATTATAGGTTTGAGTGACTAATGTCCTGCTGAACCTGACCTGACCTGTCCGGAGAGCAAGGGTTTGGATATGAAGCTTGCAAGACAAATCCAAGTGCAAATGTAGGTGTTGAATACAGCCACAGATTTACCATCATAACGAAAAACAAACATCATTTTAATACAGTGACTTTAGAAAAACAAAGATTTGTACAGATCAACTTATCAGATATCAGGACGGTCTGGTCAACAGGAGATGCATTAGAGGACAAGCGCTTGGTTAAAGTCTAACCAGGATTAAATCCAGATTCAAGACACATGAGAACTCAGGGTGTAAACAGGCTATAAAGCTCCCGCAGCAGCCAGATATCGCCAGCATGTGCTAGCGGACCGTCCCTGTGCTTTTCAGCAGTCAGGAAATCTAAATGAGGCAATTAGACTGAGGCGTCACTGAGAGCATGTCATTAGGTTTACAAGGGGGAAAAAAGGTAGTAGTCAGTATTCTACACACGTATTCAAAAAAGAAGATAAATCAGCTTAATATTATTTAAAATGTATATTAGGATTTTAGGTCTCTAGTAACTGAAATGTAATGAAAATTCAGTAGAAAAAATATATGATATGGAAACATTATACCTAGTAGGCTTTTGAATATGTTTTTTTTTTCTTCCCTTTAATAACACCAAAGCTTAACTCATATATTTTAATTGTTATTTAGCAAACATAATGTGCCAATTTAATCTTTATATTTTTAAGTCATTTATTTATATGTTCATTTAAATCTTTTTTTTTAAATCATTTCAATAAGATCATTTCAAATATTTCCCTGAAATACATTAATCTGTATTATTATTATTATTATGATTGTTATTATTACATGAATGTAAAATATTGTAACTTGAAATGTTTTACACACAGTGAGTTTTATACATATATTACTATTTTATTATTATTTTTTTTTTTTAGCACACCATTAATTTAAACTTCACTGGAGTGCTTTACATTTCCTATGCAACAATGCAATAAGGCTTGTTATTAACTTATCTGTTTATCTAATAATGTAGATCAGGGTACAAAATTGTGAAGGTCCAGCCACATAAAATTCCTTGTTTACAAAGATCCTGATAAGCAGCTAACTTGAGTGAATGGCAGCAACAGGTACCTCCTAATGCCTTTAAGGACTATCAATTATCTTTTTTTTCCTTCTTATTCCTTTTTTCCCCACATTGGCACATCAACAGTTTGGACTTGTGCCAAAGATTCTGAATAAATCTGTCTGTTTAGAACTTTAAATTGTACAATAAATGCACAATCTTCTGTCCAATCCTCATTAAACAGTCTTTTTTTTCCCCATTGTTGTTTTCTTTTTGTTTGGTTTGTTTTTGTAAACAAGCCACAGTATCAGTTAACTAATAAGACCAGAGTCAGTGAATAGTAATAAGTAAGTAAGTAAGTAAATAAATAAATAAATAAATAATCAATCGACTACTAATCCTTTGCTTGGTCTGCATCTGGAGGATATATAATGTTTTTAATTTATTTTCAAAAATTCTATGCAATAAATAAAGATCAATTCATTGATTTAAATAAACAAAAAATAAATAAAATCCATACGGAGTAAAGAGAAGTAGCCTACAGTATAAGCATTGATAAAGGATTATGGAAATGAGAGTAATTATCCTACACACGAGCTGTTCATTGTTCATATGTTGGCATCAGTGAGTTTAAGATGCATAATACAGTATGTCATTTTATTTATTTATTTATTTATTGTTTATAGTATTTATTACTTACTTTAATTGCCGCATATTCACTTAAAGGGTGCATAGGATGTATAGGTGTAACACTACACTCCCGTCATGATTCAAACGGGGTCCACAATCCTGGAGTCGTGTATCGTTACACACCGACGAGAGGCATTGATGCAAATTTTAATGGCCTTAAGTGTGCACAAAGAGCCAACATCAAAAGGAAATTCTGAGCAAAAACGCAAGCTTAAAAAAAAAAATTGAGAAATAAGTTCAGTAGCATTATTTAATACTTATGTCTGGAGCAAATGATTTTGGTGCTACACTGTATTGTTTTTTGTTTGATTGATTTTCTCCCCATTGCAGTCACTGTAGAGCCAGCACCACAATGCACAGTGTTTGATATACTGTATCAGCATCTCCTTGCACAAACTCTGTAAATAAAAACCTGCGACTGGTCTTAACGGTGTCCGTGTGTGTCATTTTATAAGGGATCAGAACATGGCGCTTCTTGTTTCCAGTTTTCATGTGGTGACAGTGGTGGTTCAGGGGCTTGTGGGGGTTTGAGTCCCACCACCACCACCAGCTTGCCACTCTTTGACCCTTCGACAAAGCTCTTACGCCCATACAAAATCACACCATTGCTGCCAGTCCCAAAGCCTTCATTCAGTTTTTAACTAAAATATAATTTTGACTTTTTTCTACCTTACCGACTTTTTATTTAAACCAAAATGAAGTGAAATTGATTCAAATTACTTTATAATCTTGCATAGCCCAGCAGGAGTTTTTAGGTCGGCAAAACTTTGTATTGATGTAAATTTGGGAACATTATTATATTAACGGTATTCGATTCTTTTTGACTACATGACAAAAAGAATAACGCTGAATGAATGCCCCTATCACTACGGGGAAAAAATGTACCTCGAAACCAAATATTAATATTAATACCAAAACGCTTGCGCTGGGAGCGCTGCAATCGAACCACTGGACCACAAGGGAACATATTTAGGAGGAAACTCCTCGATGCGCATACATAACACCAAGCACCACAAACTCTATATTACTGTAGAGTAATTTGAAAGTTAAGTTGCATGGTACTACTGTAATATACATGTAAGTCAACACGGTGCGAATGGTGAGCTAACATAAATGCTCCAATTAAAGGTGAAAAATTTGATTGTTGCAATGATGTGTTTGATAAAATACCTTTCCAACATTCAAAAACCACATGGTCACTATATCGAACGTCATCGTTATAACCAATTTACAATGGGCATCCGTCAGCAGGGTTCCTGCTGGGAGGCGATCTTCTTGCAAAGATCATGCGAACCCAGCTGTCAGATGTCTGCTCAGGTTTGCTGAAGCCGTTCCCATTTTCGCTTTAGATTCCTGTTCTTGGTTGACATGAGTTGCATCTGATTTGTTCTTCTGCTGTGGTCATTTGCCACAAGTGGCCCCGAGATACCTGTCTGTTTGCCACAGTTGTTACAAGCAGTTATTTGAATTACAGAGGACCTCAGTTCTGTCAGTTATAATCGTCCTGGCCATTCTTCACTGACCACTCATCACTTTTACTTTACAGATTTTTAGTTTTTTTTTTTTTTTCTTTTCTTTGTTTTTCTGAATAAACCTTATGGCATATTCCAAGCAGACCATTTTCTGAAATAATCAAACCGGTCTGTCGGTCACCAACAATATCCCCAAAGTCACTGAGAGCACATTTTCCCCATTCTGCCATACAAGCCTCATCAATCCGGACTAGCATCAACAATAATATCTACAAATCCTAGCCTAAAGTGCCATCAACAGTCATTATGGCAAACCTTCAGTTTCACTGTGTAGTGTGCAGGATGTTTAGTCATTCTTCCATCATTAGAAATAACTTTATTTGTCATGGGTGTATAGTAGTTCTCACGCGGACAGAGAAAATTGTAGCATTTGATGAGCATTTCCACAGTGTTAGTGACAGCGAGAGCAGTGTAGCTTCCGTAGGGGAAAGTCGGGATACTTTGGGCAAAGTTACTAATCCCCCAACTCATGCTTTAGAGCATTCATGGTGGGATGGATGAGTGACGACTTGTCTTCTCCAGGACCTTCCAAGCTTTTATTAACATCAGGACCAAAAGCATCCATCATGATATGGTATGTGTCAGTGCCCATGGCATGGGTAAATTGCATACCTGTGAGGGCCCCATTAATGCAGAAAAATGTGTTCAAATTTTGTATCTAGCCACACCCCGGTATTTTCCAGCAATTAAATTCACATCGCAAATCACCAAATAATGAGTTGCACTGATTTCGACGTGTGTAGAGTGTGAAGAGTTGGAATATTTCAAGAACATTTTTGGAACTGGTATTGCATTTGGAATCTGGAAATCAGGCACCCCTGCAACCAATGCAGCGTCATGTGGTGTGGACGTTTTATGACTGGGAAAAATAGTCAGTATAGAGGGAAAAATTCATGCATTAAACTGAAGAGCTATCCTAATCGAAAACCCTCTTCAGGATACTGGGTCAGTGGTTTACATTTTAACAAGACAATGACCCAAAGCATGATGCCAAGAAAACACAGAAATAGCTTTAGAACAGCTATAAGAAAGTGGAGTGGAGCAGCCGGAGTCTGGACCTGAACCCAACAGAGCATCTCTGGAGAGACCTGAAAACGGCTGTGAACATTAGCATGAGCAATTCTGTCAAGAAGATTGAAAGAAAGGCGTTCTGAGCTTGGAGCATCATTCACAAACAGATTTGAGGCTGTCGTTGCTGCCAAAGGTCCTTCACCAAGAACTAAGTGATGGATCTGAATAGTAACGGAAATGGGAAATGTCGTGCTTTATGTACCTTAAGAATTAATAAAAAAACTCAATACCTGTTTTTACTAAAGGTCTGAAAACTTTATGTTGGCACTGTATGTGTATGTATAGTGTTGCTATACAGAATTTGCCCTTTGTGTGATCGGTACAAATTTGTTTCAGCTAATGGCTTTAGATCTTTAGGCAAAATGTAATATCATATACAAGAAACCTGAGGAAACCTAATTATTTTAAACTATGTTTATTGAACAATGCTATCCAGTGCCCGTTTCATTTGTGTGAAGTAATTACCCCCCTTGAGCTTAATAACTGGTTGCACCACCTTTAGCAAACCAAATCCTAACTAACATCAGCCTCCACAGTAGAGCGGAGGAATTTTTGCTATGTCTAATGTATGTTGAAAAATCAGTCATTGATACCCATTATTTTTAATTTCCTCGTTGTTTTACATTCTTTCATCAAACATGCTTCAGTGTAATGGAATACCAGTATAAAATGAGGTGTCTCCTTTGACTGCAGGAAAGATCAAAGCACTGTAAATGTCCCACTCAACCTTTTAAAACCCTGGTAGGAGCTGCTTAAGTTTTTGTGGTCTGGACACAGGGGCTATACCTTTACAACTGACTTATTCCACTTGCTTCTCTCAAGGTTAAGCACAATTCACATGTACGTGTTCAAATTGGTAGGCTCCACCAGCAAGACCTCTCCATACTGAAAAATCAATAAAATATGGAGTGAGTGTGTAAACAAAAAGAGCTTTACCCACTGATTGGGTTGGCTCTTGGGCGAGCCATAATCACTGATGACAATAGGTTCCCTGTGTAAAGCCATGTCCGACAGTCTTTCAATAAGGCGTTCTATAAGGCTTGTGTGATTTTGTAGAAGCAAAGACACATCACAAAGATCCTGTGCTCTCAGGGGAAAGGAGACCAGGGAGGCCTTTTTAGGTAACTTTTAGCCCTTGGCTCGTTATTCCTGAATCCAGGGGGGACAAGAAACAAGGCGTGTTTTAAGAGTTTCAGGGTGAGGTTCTATATTTGTAGTGCATTGCCTCTATTAGTCTACCTGACCTCATAGTCAAGCACCCCCACTTGATGTGTAACCTCTTGGCCTCAAGGGCCCTTGCCACTTGTCAAGTAGTTAAGAGCTTGACTTGTGCATTAATATGAGTAATTTGGTTCTCTCCTGGTATAAACTCCAAAAGCAGAGTGCTGCTGTCATACAGCTGACACTATTGTTCCTGGGCCTAACACAAATTTTCCTTTGTTATCTGGACCAATGTGTGGAATTTTGCACTAAGGCCAAGGACATAAGTAATTTAAGCTTTTCCTGTTTCACTCACTGTCCCTTTTCCTTCTGACCTTCTGGAGGTGTATGGGACAGCTTAGACTGTGAATACGTTGGACTTAACCACACCAGTGTTTTTTACCAATTATACTAATCATATCTATCTATCTATCTATCTATTCATTCATTCATCTATTCATTCATATATATATATATGTATATATATATATATATATATATATATATATATATATATATACAGGGTGGGCCATTTATATGGATACACCTATCAAAATGGGAATGGTTGGTGATATTATATTCTGTTTAGGCACATATGTGAGGGGGGCAACTTTCAGATGGGTAGACCATGGTATTATTGGGAAGTCGCCATCTTGGATCCAACTTTTGTTTTTTCAATAGGAAGAGGGTCATGTGACACATCAGACTTATTGGGAATTTCATTGAAAACAATGGTGCTTGGTTTAACGTAACTTAATATAATTTATATGTTATATAAACAACAACAATAATAATAATAATAATAATAAATTGTTATTATTATTTTATTTACATTAAATTGTTTAACCCCTTCATTTGTTTGGAAATGGAAAACACTAAACAAAAGCAATCTAATCCATAATAAGAGTCTTCTTTTATTATCACTTTGAAGACAAAGGTTGCACTAAATGCCATGATGTTATAAATCTTAATACAATCTTATTACAAAAAATAATAATATTAAAAAGTGATACTTGTGCTGTCCTTTTTTTTTCTCATTTTAAAGATTTTTCCATGTCAAGCAACACCTAAATGAATATCAGAATGATACAAGCTGGCAATTAGACAGTTAAGTGTTTTACCTTGCCATTGATGCCGAGCCACCGGCCCTGCGCATTTGGTGTTTTCTCAGCTCCCAGCACACCTGGATAAACAGGTAATCAGCTAATTAACAGCCTTTCCTTAATTGAAGTGGGTGTGATAGACCAGTGAAAACACTGAAATTTGCAGGGCAGGTGGTCTTCCATTGCTGGAGTTGAAAACCACTGAATGGGATTATGGTGAACTGCATAGGAAAGCATCTACCTACAACTGTTTGGATTGTTGTGGTGCTTTTTTTTTTTTTTTTTTGAGAATTGACATGAAGGATAAGCACCCCTTTGTTGATTCCTGGTGATGTAGAGCATATGGCCATGCCTCCTCAGACGGACCTTACTCTGATTTAGCATAATCTGTAATAGTTCTATACAGTAATACCTGCCCAGATTAGTCCCAAAAAGAGGGGACGGGGGAGATAAGGACTGTCTCAAACTTGTGTATTTGACCGTGAAGTATTAAAACCGGCAGAAGCCAATATTCATAAACATTTCCATCCAAGCACACCTGTGTTTTTTCCCCAATGTCCCACACTGATCCTGAGTACACCAAGGTTTGATGTGTACCCACTTGGATATTCATTGGCATGTGGTACATTGTGTGGCCAAAAGTACGTGGGCACCTGACTTGAGTATTGAACATTATTACATTATGAGTTCTTCCCCTTTTTCTGCTGCTATATTATCCGCCTCCACTCTTCTGGGAAGTCTCCCCAACATATTTTTGGAATATTCTTTTAAAGACACAAATGGGTGGGTATGGATGTTGGGTAAGAGGCCCAGATGTGCACCCATTATTTCAATGAATCCCAAAATGTACAGTGGAGGTTGGGCTTCTCTTCTGTAGGACACTCGAGTTCTGTCAACTTCAACAAAGAATGTCTTCATGTATTTCATATGTATTAAGGCGAAGAATTGTTGGATCACTGATTAAATGCTTTGAGCTTTTGATGAGAAGATTTCAAATCATTGCACCATGAAGCTGCTCCTGAAGGGCTTTTACGTTTTCCTGTTGTCCAAATAAACACATCTAAATCGGAACCTATTTGGGAAAAATCTATGTTATAGTAAAGAGTGGTACCAGGAGGATACTGCTGTATTGTGGTAATGGAAAAGAGCCTACACCAGGTATTACCTGCACAACTAGCATATTGTATGTTAGGATGAAGAATGAGCTCTTACTTTGAGTAATTCATCTTTCAAATATAATGTAAACATTTTTAATCAAATAAATTGATATTATATCCAGCAACGTGTGTCAAGTGCAGAGGGACGAAAATGAAAAAAAACCTACAAATAAAAATATCACAATTAGCAGAACTCTTGCATTTAGTAAGCATTTTGTGAAAAATGTGTCCCTGATCTTCTTCCAGGTTGTTTGTTCATGAAATTGTGTTATCACCTGAAGTGCTGCATCAGGTTTAAAATCGCCTTTATGTGGAAAGACTTATCACACACCAGATCCTGAAAGCGTACAAGAAAACAGATTTAGGGTTCCTCCAACTGCACAATTTGGCCCTAGTATAGCTGGAGTGAAAACACACTCTTGGGGGAAAATGCCATGCAGGTGTGGAAAATGTAGAGGAGGGCAACTGGTAGACTGTGAAGAACAGACGGAACAGTGTGTCCTGTGGTGTCGATTGGAAAGAGACCCCCAACTGTGGAGCTGAGATTGGGAAAAGTTTTCCAGCTGAGCCAGAGAATCTCTAGAAGCAAAGAAATCATGTTGCTACAGGGTAAATAGATTAAAACTATGTGGTGCCGGGCTTATTAGCAAACCATTGAATGACGGCGATTAATGGTATAGAAACTGAGCAGAAACTGTAAACTGTGACATTACATCTTCCTTACTTCACAATATTAAAAAGGCCTCCTGTGGAAATGTGTGGACTTTACAACGATTCTCTACTGTTTAGATGCAGCTTCTCTTTGTGTAAGGACATTGTCATTTGCACCACTTACATAAATCCTACTTTTTATTTAAGAAGTGGTCACTATATTTATATTTATACTGTCTGCCCCCCACTCCCCCCTCCCAAAAAAGTAACCATTGATATCTCTCCAAGATCGTATCGGCACTGTCGTCTTGCGCCTCCAGGTTCTGGGTTCGATTCCCAGGTAGGGTCTGTGTGCATGAAATTTGCATGTTCTCCCCATGCTTCCAGGTTCTCTGGTTTCCGCCCATAGTCCAGAAAAAATGCAGATTAGTCTGATTGATGTTTCCAAATTGTGTGTATGAATGAGCTGTAAATGTTGACCGGAAGTCCAACCACAGTTGTACAGATGGGAATAAATACAATCGTCAACATTTGGCCTCCATAGTCCCTGGGTGGACTAGAGAGGTTCCTAGGAGGATGGCTAGAAGATCTCGTATTGATGATGGGTCAATGAGTCGGACAGCTTCTTACTGAGTCTTCTCCAGCCCACCCTAATGATTTGCAATGGGGCTTAAAATCTGGACTCTGTGGTGGCCAATCCATGGTTGAACATTATGCCCCATGCTCCCTGAACCACTCGTTCACAATTTGTGCCTGGTGAATCATGTCATTACCATCTTGAAATACAAAATGCCTGTGCCACCAAGGAAGGAAAGAAAGGCATTGATGGAAAAGCCTGGTCATTCGGTATATTCAGGAAGAGAGCACACCTTATTTTTGGACACATAATGTTGCTAAGCCTAGACCTGACCAACAGAAGCAACCCCAGATCAGAATACTGCTCCCACGGGCTTGTACAGTAGGTACAATGTATGATTAATGCCTCAATTCATCAGCCTCTTTGCTTACCCTCACGCACCCAACGCTCTGGAACAGGGTAGTTCTGGAATGCTTAGACTACATGACCTTTTTCCCAAGTTTACTCTTTATGATCCCTTAGCAAATTGAAGCCTTTTTTTTCAATTAGCCTGACTGGTGATATATACTGTACATCATCTGCATATACTCATATATACAGTATGAGTGGTTTTCTTAAGGCTACACAGCTGTTTAGTGGGATGGTACAAATCAATTATGATTAGTGTAAAAACATTCTTAATGAAAATGCTTTGTGATTGGAATACACTTTGGATGGGATGCCAACCCATCACAGGGTGCCGTGCACATAAATACAATCATTTAGCATAGTTAATCCAACTAACCAGCATGTACTTGAGAGGTCAAACAAAACCAGAGCGCACAAAGGAAACCCACATGGATACACGTAGGAATGCCAGATGTGTAACTTCAGGCCTATAAGCTACGAGGTTTATAATCAGTACTAACTGAATGAATAATACTTTTTCAATGCTTTATTGAATCTGAATGGAATTCCTACAATAGAGAAGTGCTGATACTGCAATTGCCGTCATTGATCGAAGGTTTCTCATCAGTGACTTCTAAATTCCTGAAACTTCTTTCCTGAAGTTGACTTTTTTCTGTACGAGACAAGTTTGTATATAGGTTAGTGTACGAATCCCAGGCATTAAATATTGATTTGATATCCTGTGAGTGAACACTCATATCTTGATCAAAGTGGTTTGGGAGAAGGAGAGGAGCTGGGAGACCGTGAGGAACAGGCGGGGCATTCTGTCCTGCAGTGTTGATTGGAGAGCGAGACGCCTGACTGTGGTGCCGAGATTGGGAAAATTTCTCCAGCTGAGACGGAATGAGCATGAAAAATGGGTTCTCCGCATTTGTAGCTGACTGTACATTCAGTGTTAAACAGCCATATCACTGTTATGGTCATGGAGCCGCTTTTCCCGCACCTACTGTAAATAAACCCAATGAATGATTCCACAATTGGGGTGCCTTTGCTAATGTAACTTGAAATAACGCTCAATAGTAAATAGATAACTTTCTTTTAACTCATTTTTTTATTTTTATTTTTTCCGGCAAGCGGAATTACAACATATATAAAATGTGTGATGGTAAAAATGCTTGAGGGCACTGAAGGCATTCTAAAGATTTACTCCATTGCATAATTTGGGTAACAATATTCGACTTTCAAAGTGTCACGAATACATCATAAGATATAAGGAAAAACTAATGAGGAGATGTATTTATTTATTTTTTGTTCTTCCCATGATATGAATGATGCCAGGCCCTTTTGAACATGTGAATTGTGCGCTAGTATTTCAACATTTCAGAGGGGTGAATGCGCTCGCACCGGGGTTGAATGGCTTTCGTCCGGGCTAAAAGGTTGGTTCCTAACTTGAAATGCATTACTGATGGAAAATTATGTTTCAAGCACAAAGTGTTTGATTGAGTCAGGAATAATACGAGTTCTATTATGTTTAGTAGATTCACACAATTATTACTTCATGATTATATTGCAAGGTAACACCATAAGAGATTTTAGTTAAATAACACCATCATATTTTTGACCATACCATGGTACTTTTTTGCTGATATAGTACATGCACCACACTACCGTATGTACTTTCTTACAATGGTACGCGTATGGCACATGGTTCTACCATGATGCATTACACACCAGGACACTGTCAAAATTTTTTTTATACATATTTATATAACATAATGCTAATATTTATTTAGTATAGTACCATTGTATGTAGCATTAATTAAGTACTATAATATAGTACTGCCTGTACTATACCATACCACTTGCATACGTATCTTTCTTTACTTGTACCAGGTTAACATATCTGATATGGTACAGTATACACCATATTAGGTATCTGTTGAACTTTGTTAGCTACTATGGCATCTAATAAGTACCAGGAATTATGCCATAGTAGCTACTGTACCATGATATTCACCATGGTGAGTATGGTGACACATACTGTACTATAGTACTACCATTTTACCTATTGAAATGTCACAGTATTCTAAAAAAAAAAAGTTTTTTTTTTAAAGTGTTTTTATCGATGTGACTGTATATGCTTTAGTTATTTCCTGAAAGGTGCACAGAGGTTGTTGCGAAGGACAATGAACTGTATTTCATATTTCCCTTCCTTTAGACGATGTACCGAACGTATTACTTTACAAGCAGATTTCTAAATGTAATATCAGGACACAGATTCTGGAATTATCCATCAGTGATGAAGTCATTTTGATATAGACAAAAGGTTTCCCCTGAAACTGCCTTTCAGGACAGGAAGTTTACTCCATAATGTTCTGCTTCAAGATGCCTCCTGTTATGTATCAGAAGTTTTGTTGTCTATTAAAGCACATGACATTGCACAAGGAAGTAATGACAACACAAAGAGATACTATCATTTACTTGAAAGGAAACAAACACTGCGTAATGAACTGCTGCCAGGAAAATTCTCGATTTTAAACCACCTGATCACAGGAGTCGGCTACCACTTTTCCATGCTTGATGATAAGAATAATGACATTTTCAGACAAAAACCTTCCACCATTTAAAAGCGAGCGGGCGAGAGAGAGAAAGAGTCCTTTCCACAGCCAGGGGTGATTTTGCAGTCTTACACGAACAAAAGTGTTTTGTTGGATGCCCCAAAGGGAAGAGGTGTCGGCTCATTTGGCTGCAGCTTTTGTACCGGGGCCGGCAGAACCCGCTGGTGGCTCTTTGTTGAAGAAGGAAACCTTAGCCGGGAGGTGCGAGCCTCGCGTAGATGCGGCGGCATCGGATGACCCCTCCGTTTCCTCTCCTGCTATTTTACCTGCCTTTTTTGTTTGTTTGCTGAACCTGATGAGATCAGATCTGCTTTCTGCATAATGTTAGCCCCTATCTGTTTTTTTTTTTTCCTTATTGTACTGTCTATTTTTTTTTCTTCATATTAACATCCTTCCTCGACCTTTTCTCCTCCACCTTCATTCTATCTAGAGAAAAGGTATTAAATAAACTACCTAGCTTTGATTGGATCGGAGATAAGATTGGTTGTCTACTGTATATGCAAGTGTATCTCCAGAAAAGGGTCAGGAGTAGCTCAGTGGTTAAGGCATTGGACTACGGTTCAGAAGGTCCCAGGTTCAAGTCCCACTACCACCAAGTTGTCCCTGTTGGGCCCTTGAGCAAGGCCCTTAACCCCAACTGCTCAGATGTATAATGAGATAAATATGTAAGTCGCTCTGGATAAGGGCGTCTGCCAAATGCCTAGATGTAGATGTATCTCCAGAAAACATTAAATTCACAGTAAAATCAGGAGGAGATTTTGTCTGCTAGACCACTGGGGTAGCATTGCAGACATGTGCAGCTCGTGTGGCAGAGCATATACAATATACATTTAGTATTTAAATGAATTCTCACTGTGTTTACTCTCTTAACTGGGGAGACAAGACAAAAAAATGTTTTGCAATTTGGATGGCAACATATTATAGCCCTGGCGGCAGGCATGTTTGACCAATATTTGGATACTGCACCATATTGAAAGAGCTTTTGGGTTACTTTTGCTGTTGCCATTGTTCTGTCTTAAAAGTAAATGAATATTGAGTATACTTAAGTATACTCAATATATATGTATACTGTATATAAGTATCAATATGGCTCAATATCCCCCAAAAAGTTTTTTTGGAAGCTGTGAAAAGTTTGTGGAAAAAGTGAATTCCATTTATAATATGGTTAACACGAACATGGTCAAGATTGGATCCTCTTTGTAATTGTGGAGAAATGTTGCTTCTGATGGATTGTACATAAATATTTACTCATTTCGAAATATGCATACATAATAGGCATATTGACCAACACAGATTATTTCTTGCAGAAACACTATATTGCCAAAAGTATTCGCTCGTTTGCATTCCCATGCATATGAACAATATGATGTTGGCTCATCCTCTGCAGCTGTAACATCTTCAACTCATCTGAGAAGGCTTTTCACAAGGTTTAGGAGGGTGTTTATGGGAATATTCGATCAATCTTCCAGAAGCGCATTTGTGAGGTCGGACACGGATGTTGGACAAGAAGGCCTGGGTCACAGTCTCCGCTCTAATTCCTACTGTAGCAAAGGTGGTCTATCGGATTGAGGTCAGGACTCTGTGCAGGCTCGTCAAGTTCTTCCACACCAAACTTCCACACCATGTTGAAACTGGCGTGGGTATATATACAAGGGTTCATTTAATTGGGCTGTCTAAACCTGCTTGTCCCACACATGAACTCTCATTACACCTTGTGAAGAAAACACTGCTGTGTGTGTTTAATACAGAAAGCTTATGGTAGTGAAAAAGGATCACAACATCCTCCTTTTATCATAGATAAAATAATTCTCCTGTTTGTACTAGCTCGAGATCATTATTCCAGTCTGGTTCTTTTCTCAAGTGCAGGTCCCAAAGCAAAATTCACTTTGTGACGATTGTTATTGTATTTCTTAAGAGCGGTCTTGTTTTTTTTTTGTTAAGGTTACTGTGACCTGTTAAAAAGCTCAACGGACACTAAAGACTCCTTTAATAAACATCTTAACGCAGTTTATGCAATCCCTGAAAAACTTTCTCTTTCACTTATCATTTTAAACCTGCTGTTGCAGCATCTGTAGGTGTAAATGAATTGCCCTATGTTGCCCATTTTCCTACCCAATTAGAACAAGGAGACAGAAAGCCATCAAGGGAAAATATGTCTTTTAACACATTTCATTTCAGGACATTATAAGGCATTTCCCAACTGTCTTGATTCTGGACTTTTCCAACTAATTCCACATCAAAAACGTTTTTTTCAGTAGCAACGGATTAATCGAGTTTATAATTAAGAGCCGTTATCCATCCAAGATCAGTGATGTAAACAAACACTGAGGAAGACAGGTTACCTGTCAGTAGTTAGTATGTAGTCGTTAATCTTTAGCTCTTGAGAAACAGATGGACAAAAGATAAATTTCTAAATCAGAGAATATATTTAAAACTTGATATTGTTAAACAGGCTAAAATTGAGGACATAATCATGTACCAATCCTCTTATATCTACACATAGTGGGATCTGTTGCTACTAAAAGCCCATGAAATTGCCTTCAAAGTTTCACACTAATTCTATAGTACAAATCACTATTCTCCAGATCAGAATGACTATCCTGAAGATTTATCCAAAATTTAGCTTGCAATGCATGGCGTCATTAGTAACATTAGCCTAGAGTGTAGCTGAATTCAATAATGATCTTAACAAACATTCATTTAAAAATAATGGCTTTACCGCCTCAATACCTGAATACACACATTGTTTAGTTAAATCTGAAAAGGGAGTTTATACAGAAAATATTTATAGCGATATGTATATATAGTGAAATGTCTTTACCCTTAAGATAATCTGTTCTGTGGCATAGACACTGATACATTTGTCTTGGTTCCACATGTAGACCAGTACTACTCTAATTTATTTCATTTAACTATTATATTATTTAATGATTACTAAATATATAGTACTAGATATTAGTTGCATCTGCAAACGTTTTATCTATACATACAATAAAACTGTATGTTGGCATTTCTGTACTTTGAAGATATTTGCGAAAAAGTTGGGGTGCGTAAAATAAGAAACAGAACTGAAAATGTTTTTTTGGGGGGAATTTCTGTCTGTCTGTTTGTTCGTGCACGCATCACCTAAAAACTTGCAAGAATTTCTATTGGGTTTCACAGATGTATTTGGCCGAGCTTGAGGTAACATACAGGCTTTGTTTCATCGCAGTCAGCTCGCAGAAAGAGATGTGCTACTTTGACATATAAGTGCCTTTAAATCATAAACAAATGTAACTGTTCATTTCAAAATTCAACAGATAGCGCAGTACATTTTTAAAAAATACGCTCATGGGTGTGCAGTTGAAAACTACTTATTAATAAACACAATCTCACTCCTTCATGGTGGCATGTAAAAATTGTAGTTTATTCCAAAATTCTACAGATGGCATTGTACTGTATATTTTTTCATTCCATGCAAACGAGGTCGTGGCTTAATTATAGAGATATATATATATATATATATATATATATATATATATATATATATATATATATATATATATTTTTGATTGATAAAAGCTACCATTTAGCAATTGGATGAGACATGTTTCCTTAACCAAATATAATGACATAGTAAACATTTTAATAGCGTATAACGTATGTGACGCTATCTGTGAAAACCTGTTTAGAGTCATTTTTGTCATTCACTGTATGACTAAAAGGCCCCCCGTGACCCTGTACCCAAGATAAGCTGTATAAAAGATGAATGAAAGAATGAATGAAAGAAAAAAAAAATGACTTCATCTGGGTTTTCACAAAATTTTAGACTCCCTGTATTGTTATCATCTGTTATTTTCATTTTTAATCACTTTACATTTACCTGCATAAAGCATGGCATGGTTACATTTGAATCACTCACTTTTTAAATGACTTGATTCGAACCTAAGCCGAACCTTGGGAATTCCTGGTGTTGGAGAAGCGGGTAGTAGTGGTGATGATGACAGTGATGATTGGAGTAACAAGAAATGCTCGAGTTGAGATGGTGTCAGGTCATCTGAAGGTGCATAGCTGATGATGATGATGATGATGATGGTGATGATGGTTCAGACTGTAAGTGCTGGTGAATGCTGATGTGTTCGCTTCATTTGCACCAGTTGGCAGGGATGGAAAAGCAGGTCTCACCCTATATGTGGGGTAACAAGGATGTGTGTGTGTGATGACCTGGGTTATGACATGCTGCCAGCTCATATGTAGTGAGGCTGAGTCAGTGGCATATCTCTCTCTTGCTTGTTTGTGCCATTATTACGGTGGCAGATGATGTCTACTCTCTCTCTCTCTCTTCCTCTCTCTTGTTTATTGTCTGCTTCTCTAAATTCCTCTCTTGATTCCCAAGTTTCAATCCCTCAATTGCTTAGTCCCCTTTGTCCTGTTCCCCCTTATATCATCTCTCTCTACTGTCCTTTCCTGTTCTCTCCATGAGTTTGTTCTCTCTTTATATCTACTCTTAATGACATCATGGTTAAAAAAAAAAAAAAAAAAAAGATTTTTTTTTAGAAAGGACTACTAGTTGTGATTCAGCTTTACTCCTGGTGGAAAAACAAAACATATATTTTCACGTCAGGAGAAAACCATAGCTGATGTTATCTTCCATGGTCATGAAAATGCTGTTATTGTGTTCTAGCATCAAATTATTGGCTTGCGACGACTGATACAGCCATCATGCATAGTGTCCACTAGACAAGCCTTTGGAGGCAGTTTTTATGAGTGGGGTCGCTTCAGTTGGTCAGGGCTCTAGGCTCGGCAATACGATGAAGTCAGCTGATGACCTGAAAGTACTGGATGACCAGGTTATCATAGTAATTGAGCGTAAGGCAATCATTTTCACATATGAACTGGTCACAGCGGCGTCTTGACCTAATACTAATAAGTATTCCGGATGTGTTGGATCAGACTTGGCGGATTGGCTTATCTGCCCATCATCAATGCTGAAAAAAGAACACAACTCTGAGCAGAATTGAAGGCTGTGAAACAATGCCATGCTGAAAGCTTGATCATTCCCAGGCAGTGTAGTGACACAGGAGCCTGGCGTTAATGGTGTGTGCACACACTGTAGACCTGTGTGATAGACTAGGAATTCATTTATTGCCACTTGTTTGGCTTAGGTGCAGTAGGTTGCTGTTCTTCGACTGGGCCTGTAGGGCAGCACAGATTGCGTTTCTCTCTGTAACACCTGTCGGCACCAAATAACTTGCTTTACAAAAGATTTACAATTTGTCATCCATATATATATATATATATATTACTTTAACCCAAATTGCACAGTATTCCAACAAAAATCCTTGTCTTACTCCTGTACACCTGCATACAGTAATGATCTGTAATTTAACTCTCAGGTGTCACAGAGAAGAGGACGGGATCCCTCAGGGTTCCCTCGTCCCGTCCTTTCAGGATGTTTTCCTTTATCATTTCTACTGCTCATTAGCAATCGAATTTGAAAAAACCTCAGATTTCTATAAGGCTGCTTTGTGACCATGTCCACTGTTGAGAGCAATATATGAATATGTATAGAGCGAAATGACAGAAACAATAAAAATGACTAAAGGGGAAATAATAAAGGGACATGGAAATGATTACGATAGCGAGTTCTGATGACCCTTTACACAATCAGCGTCTGTATCTGCAAATGTCGTGTTTAATTCCTCGGGCATAATAATACGTCATCACTGCCTGATTATGACGTGAACGTGTTCTTTATGAAAAGAGAGAAATGTCAATAATTTCATTTAAAATCATTGAAATTCAAATTCAAATTCAAATTCAAATTTTATTTGTCACATACACAGTCATACACAGTACGATATGCAGTGAAATGCTTATACGACCGCCCAGTGACCTTAAATATTTTTACAAATGGAACCTATAAAACAGATTCCATCAAAGTTACAAAAAAAATATATATATATATAAAATCTGAAGTATCTGAGATATAATGTATATGTATATACAACAATTATAGTCTGTGAAAAACTTGATTGAAGTGTGCAATGTGCATTGACATAATTGTCCGTTCTGTGTGTGCAAGAAAATGCAGAGGTGTTTAGTCCAGTGTATTGGTTTGATTGATTGATTGATTCTTTAAAACCCCATGCGTAGCATGATTAAAAACAGCACTCTTACCCAGTTTGCGGTTGAAACGTACTGCATGTGGGTTGTTTTTTCGGGTTATGGAGACGCCTTTAAACTCCCTGCAACAGATGAATTTGCTACCTTTCCGAACACTCTGCCTCATACAGCTGACGAACGTAAAGTTTAGCTGGGATTTCCCATACCCGTGTTTGTCCGGATGCAGCTCTTTCCATGCAGTGGATAGGATTTTCATATAACATAAGTCTCACGGAGTGGTGCTTGACTTTGCGAAGGTGGATATGGCCAGGCATCCCGTAATATAATTAAATACTGATCCTGAGACGAGTTAAGATGATGAAAGAGCATCCGTGACCTGCGTATTTATGACCCTAGCAATGCCACCGATCATATTTGGTTTAACTCCTCTCAAAGTCAGAAAGGTGAACCGAGCATTGCAACCTGCCTTCTTGTTTGGTTCATGATTTGTTTTTCAATTACATTTGCTTATCCGCTCTACGCCAGGTTTAGGAAAATTATATTTTGGCCTCTACTTAAACCTACTGTTGCAGGAATGATTTTTTTCTTCTTCTTTTGACGACCTTTGAGACAAAATATAAGATATACACATTTGAATTGGATTTCCTAGATAAATCCAATCTTGAAGAAGAGATGAAGAAATTCCGATAAGGGTGGTGATTGAATAAAATTTCAATTAATTAAAGTAAAAAGAAAAAAAAAAAGTTTGTCTATTAACCTCACCACTTTGCCTAAGCAGTTATTTATATATAATAAAAAAATATATAATAAATAAAAGAATTTAGGCACATTGGCCCACTTTGCTGAATGTGTTTTTGAATCTATTAGTCAAATATATTTTAATACTAAGTAGTATTAAACTGAGTGAATGAATCAAATTCGAATATAAGTTATATTAATAGATCTCTAATGAGAAAGCTAAGACGACACTAGCAAGACTAAAGAATCATATAGAAAAATCGAACAGTAGTATATGTGTTGAATGAAGACACAACATTCAGGGTGATCCTGTACTATGTCATTTGGGCTCTTTATGGATCTAAATTTACATCTAGTTCTGCATTTAAAGCTTTGTTGTAAAATCTATTGGTAAAAATAATATTTCAATAAAAAAAATTATTTGTCATGGACTCTTGGGATGAGCAAGAGCACTCTTTGGATGTTTTTATAATAACCTCAGCAGTTTGTAGGAAATGGAAATCTATAGAATACAGGTGATTTACTTACTGCAACAGAAAGTCTTATTGGGAAGATTTTAGTCTAAATCAAATGATCCACCTAAAAAGTTTGATATTTTAAGAAGATATATTTAAGAAGTGGCGGCATGGTGGCTTGCACCTCCAGGGTCTGGGTTCGATTCTCAGCCAGGTTCGATTCCTGCCTCTGTGTGCATGGAGCTTGCATGTTATATCTGTGTGTGTGTGTGTGTGTGTGTGTGTGTGTGTGTGTGTGTGTGTGTGCCTGCAATGAATTGGCACCCCGTCTACGTTGTAACCCGCCTTGTGCCCTGCAAGCTCCTGCAATAGTCTCCAGGCCCCCCGCATCCTTGTATACAGGTTAGATCAGTATAGACATCAAGAGATAAGATATTTAAGAAGATAATTTTCATGTTAGTTTCATATCAAGTTTAATGACTGCAGTTTTACATTCTGTGAACAGAATTGTGCATTTTAAGCATCTGTTTACAGATTGTAATGAGTACCAATAAAAAGCCATCGTAAGTGCAGGAAATCTTGTCTAGACACCATACATTTGGTTATAAATGCAGTAGCTGGAGTGGAACTTGTAAAGAAGCTAAGGAATAAAAATATGCCATTTGGCTCAGATGTTATTCAGGTAAATCCAAATAATAATACATAATAATAAATAAATAAGTAAATATACAATAAGCATTATAAATGTTACGTATTTGATATTAGAATACTGATGCTGCCTTTTAGCCATTCTTTATTATCCATTTGACTGTAATGGCAACAGAGAAAATATTCACTTAGACAATTGGGTTCTGGGGGCCGGGGGGGGGATGGGGGGGTATTTGGGGGGGCGGGGGATGAGGGGGCTGGACCCTATCCAAGAAGACTTAAGGCATGAGGTGGGATACACACTGAACACTGAGCAGGGCACACACAAACTACGAGCAATTTAGGAGCACCAATTAGCCTAATCTGCTTCTCTTTGCTAATGACTACGCCACCATGCTGCTCTGTCTTATAATATATCGTATACCTAAATACATAACTATTGTTTATTGGGGTATGAATGGTCAAGCGTTCTAATACAATATCACAGACCCATATAATATGTAATAAATATTTTTTTTCCTTCGATTTTGACCCGGTCAAGGAAGGGTGGAGTCTATGTGAGTGTATTCATCTCTTTCTTGACACATCGATTTGGCAACACTAACATTTTGTTACCCATTAAAAAAATAAAACCACAGGCTTTTCCTTAGTGCCTTCTATTATCAAAATAAAACATTACACATCTTATAGCAAATACATACATGCACACAACAAAAGGGTGAATCTTGTTGTCTAATTCACAATGCCATCACATCGCCAATGTCATGGGTGGAAGACAGGCATAGAGAAACAGGCAGACAAACAACATGAGACAGACAGCATGAGAAAGATCGCTAGCGAGGCAGAGGAGCAGCTGTACAGCTTTGTATATCCACATGAACTCCTCCCGGACTCAAGCTCATGCCCTCGACCTCTCTGTGCCAGGGCTGCTCATGCTCATTAGTCTCTAATTGGGCTGTATTTTCATAAAGAAAGAGCACTAACTAGCGTGCACGCTTGGCAAAAGTAATGTTGAACTAACAAGAAAGACATTGTGAACCCTTTGTTTGCATTCATTCATCATTCAATATAGATATTATCCTTTGATATATTGAAATATTTGAAGGTTTTATTAAACATGTTTTTTGAGAAAAGGTGTTCTTTCATGTCAGTGCATTTTATACTTCATTATTTTTGTTATTTTCTTTATTTTGTTGTTTAGATTTTTTCATCACTAGTTTTCTTTGACCATACTGGGTGCTAAGCAACATGGGGTTAAAATGTTGCAAGCATTTTTGGTAAGAAATTTATTATTATATATTTACATTATTGTTATTGGTAAATGTTGAATTCAAATAGCTGATTAAAATAATTAGTATATATTCTTTATTCTTAATATTCTAGTATTCTTTTTCATGTTAGGTTTATTTGATTTTTATTGTTAAAAAAACAATAAATAAATAAATAAATTAATTATTTAATTTAGTTAGTTAATTAATTAATTAATTAATTAATTAATTAATTAATTAATTTAGTTTGTTGCTTGTTTTGTTTTGATTTGATATAAAGATTTAGTTTGGACACCCCGCTTCCTTTGCCTTCAGTTTAAGAAGCACTTTTATAGGTATTATGCCGTTATGGCGCTGATCTTTTCTAACTGTGCCTTCCTGATGAAATAACCATATACTGTAGCTGACTTCTATGGACACTCCATCTAAAGAAGATCACAGAGCTCCGGCTGGCTTTTGAAGCCAGGGTTCAACTTAGCACCATCTACTGATAACACCCAATAATCATCAATCTCTTTGGAACGATTTATTCTTGTTGCATTTTTTTATATTTAAGCATTTCGTGTTGTGACACTATGGAAAAGATCAGAAGCTTTTCTCTTGAATTCTCACACGTGTTGTTCTTTAGAAGACAAAAGAGTGCTTCATTTTGTTGTTCTTCATACCCACGGATGTTCCCCCATCAGGGTGGGGTCAATACATATTGTTTACTTAAAACAAAAAGGATAAAATGTGATGTAGTGTCTAGACAAAATGCAAATGAACGAGCTTGTAAAAGTGAACTTCGAACAGCTTCCGAGCAAACAAAAAAAGGAACAGAGCTTTACAGACAACAGACAGTTTTGAGAAGAAAGCTGCTGCTGTGTCTTATTATTCAACAGCACTAAGAGCTAAAATCTAATATCTAACTGTATAATGAGTTGAGCAATACATACAGTAGTATTATGAGGGTTCACAAGCAAAAATATAACATACAAAGTTACAGGGGAGCTACTATACAAAATGCACATTTTAAAATAATTTTTAGACATTCCGACGTGTTGTCAATGGGCATTTACCAAACAAAAATAAAAAAAGCTCTTTTTGCATTTTAGTGTTGACCTGGGTTTAAAAAAAGAGCAAATGAGATTTTCCCCTACTGTGACGTGATATAAGAAGATGCCATTGCTTGCTGCTCAGGTGGGAACAGCAGAGCTTTGCAGCAAGCAAGTAAAGCTTTTGTATTGTCACAAATATTGACAAGTTTTGCTGTTGAATTCCAAGTTGTCAATAAACATTCTTCCTCCCTGTACTTACCTATCTGTGTGAGTCCGCCTTTGTTACTTTGAAATTGTGCATAAATTGTGGAATAAAAAGTGAAATAAAGGGAGTTTGATGTATAAAAACAATTTAGATAAATAGTATTTTTAGAAATAATAAAATATGGACTCTTTAATGCTAGACAGGGTTTATTACAAAAAAAGTTTTTATTATTATTATTATTAATATTAATAATAATAATAATGATAATAAAATGTTATAATAATAACAATAATAATAATAACAACAACAATAATAATAATAATAATAATAACAATAATATAACAACAACAACAATAATACTACTAATAAGTTTATAATAATAACATTAACAACAACAACAATAATACTACCAATAAAGTTTATAATAATAACATTAACAACAACAACAACAACAACAATAATAATAATAATAATAATATTAATAATTATTATTTTATAATTAAATATAATAATAAAATTTTATAATAACAATAATACTACCAATAAAGTTTATAATAATAACATTAACAACAACAACAATAATACTACTAATAAAGTTTATAATAACATTAACAACAACAACAACAACAAACAATAATAATAATAATAATAATAATAATAATAATAATAATAATAATAATAATAATAATAATGTTGTTAGTTTTTTCGCCTGCTCCCAATAAAGGGGTTGCTACAGCGGACTGATTTGCAAAACAACTTGGCACAGATTTTTGTGCAGGATTATACTTCTTCTTCTTCTTCTTCTTCTTCTTATTATTATTATCAATTATTAATAATATTAATGCCTAATTATTCTTATGCTTCCTCTTATTATTAGTATTAGTGTTAGTATTAGTGTTAGTATTAGTAGTAGTAGTAAATATTTATTTAATTCTGTGTCTATCCATGTCTACATGAATCTACAGTCTGTGCTAGAAAGAAATCAGCCCCAGCACTACTTTTCCACACCAAACTGTACACTGTGCACACATCACATATGTATGTATTTTGTACAGCCATTGGTGGGATTGTTGTGCTTCTTTCCACATCAGTTGGATTTGCTGTGAAACTGGTATAAACCTCAGCAATAATCCGTTCCCCTTAGCCATTAGGCTAAATATCGGGGGGGGGGGGTTCATTTGAACTGGAAGTTCATTTAAAGACACCTAAATAATCACAAATAACACTCTGACTTGTGGTGGGAAGATTTGCGTATAGATAAATATGTCATATGGAAACATTTATAACAGTGATGAATGTGATGATAGTGAGTGTGATTTGTCAGGACATATACTGTATACTGTATTTGTTGAAATGTGCGTCCACTAATAAGGCAGAAATTTGCTTAGAAGAAAGAAATTTGCTTAATAAAATGTCTGGATGGAAACATATCTCTCTAACATTGACGAGCTGATCAACAGCGGTGTCCTCCGTCCAGCCACACTTCATCACTTCATTAGGATTAGGGCAGCATGGAGGTGGGGGTTAACACCCCACCTGTCACCATAATAACAATAACAAACCCATCCCCCATCCAATGTAAACAGAACCACATGGGCACCAAAGGCCTAAATTTGCCACCAAATTAATTTTTATTTATTTATTTTTATTATAAAATGTATTTAGTGTTTTTATTTGTCCATTTATTTTTTTTAATACATAATTATAACAAAATATTTATGTCATATGAAATAATATACAGTACAGTGCATAGTTAGGTTCCCTTTTTGTGATTTTATTTAATACATTTTAATAAAATATATATATTTTTTTTTACTATTTACAGTGCCTTGCAAAAGTCTTCATACCCCTTAAATGTTTCCACATTTTGTCATGTTACATAAAAGTAAGTTTATTTTATTGGGATTTTATGTAATAGACCAACACAAAGTGGCACATAATTTGGCACATAAAAAGGAAAATAGTTTTCAATAAATAAATACCTAAAAGTGTGGCATGCATTTGTATTCAGCCCCAAGTAGTCAATACTGTAGCACCACCTTTTGCTGAATTTCAGTTTTAAGTCTTGTGGAGTATATCTCCATGTGAACATCTATAGAATATTTGCACATTCTTCTTTGTAAAATAGCTCAAGCTCAATCAGATTGGATGGAGAGTGTCTGTAAACAGCAATTTTCAAGTCTTGGAACAGATTCTCAGTTGGATGTAGGTTTGGACTTTGTCTTCCGTTCTAACACATGAATATGCTTTGAAGGTGGAAGCTGGAAGGTGAATGTCCATCCCAGTCTCAAGTCTTTTGCAGAGATTTATTTTTGATTTTTTATGAGACTGCCCTGTATTTGGGCCTCCATCCATTTTCTCCTCAACTCAGCTTCCTACTTTACTAAAGAAAAAGTGCCTCCACAACATGATGCTGCCACCACCATGTTTCATGGTGAGGATGGCGTGTTCAAGGTGATGTGCAGGGTTAGTTTTCTGCCACATAACAAGTTGAAAGAGTTCAATTTTGGTCTCATCTGACTAGAGCACCGTCTTGTCTCTAACAAATCTCTGAGGGTTTCACAGAACAGGTGGAATCTATTTACTAATTAGGCAGTTGGTGACACTGAATTTTAATTAGGGGTATTACAATATGAATACAATACACACATCACACTTTTTAGATTTTTATTCCTAAAAAAAAATAATAATAATAATAATAATAATTTTCCATCCACTTCACAATTGTGTCACTTTGTGTTGGTCAATCACATACAATCCTAATAAAATACATTTACGTTTGTTGTTGTATATAGTCTACCATGGAGAACACATTGAGGTTGATATTCCCCCCAAAAATTACAATTTCAGGTAAATTATTATTATTTTTTTAATATAAATGTGTTCTTTAGATCATGAGAATGTATCTATCATTCTTGAGTGTAGCTAATGGGTGTCCACACGTGGGACAGCTGGTGTGTCAACATGTTATACCTAGCTTTGATAGTTTGTCCCTTTAAAAGAACCCACCCATTTCCATTGACGAAAAAAAAAAAAAAAAAAAAAACTATACTGTGTCATCTAGGTGACGGTAGCTGGAAGATAAATCTTTGTTCAGTAGAAATGTTTCACTCCTCACCCAAGTAGGTTCTTCAGTCTAAGGTAAGTTGGTAAGTTCCTCATATACCTTGGATAATTGAAATATATACGGAACTTTGCAACCTAACTTGACGGGGCCACTTGGATGAGTAGTGAAACGTATCTAGCGAACCTGAAAGATGTGCAGTTAACATGACTCGACTTCCAGATATGCGCCACCATCACAGCTTTATACAATATACAAGTTAGTAACACGGTGCTGATAAAAGTTATTTTTTTTAAGCAGAATTTCAAACCAACAAACACAGCCATGTTGCAGCAGAGTTTTTGTCATTCTGTTATCAAGATGGTACACAAATGTTTTTATTCACAACCAGCTTTCATTAGTCTACCTACTACTTTCTTCTTCAATGTTCTACAAAATTACTAGCCTGAAGATTTATCCTGCTTCATTGTACAATATCTGTGGCGTGTACTGTAAATTATAGTTGATGTGGCTAAGCTTAACAGGCTAATTTAGTAAACAAGAAGTAAAACAACTTACAAAAAGCTAAACCTACTGCTTCAGTATATGAAGTCAAATAACAGGAAGTAGAAATCAATTAAAAGTATACACTACGATAGAAACATTTGACCTTCATTTGAAGTAAATGTAAAAGTAAAGTGAAGTAACAGTAAAAGCTTTGAACTGTCTTTGAACAAGGAAACTATCAGCAGTTTCCTGGATGGTATCAAGAGGTGGGTCTATGCAAATTTATGATTTTTTCACAAGATGTCATAACTGAAGGAAAATCTCAACAAATTGATTGCGGACAAGTATTTACACAAATGGAAAAAAAAAAAGAAAAGTTTTTATTTTATTTATTATTTTTTTTTTACCTCATACTTGCGTGCAAACAGAAGACCCATTCAAATGTCCAAAATTTTTTAAAATGTGGTCTTTTATAGGTGACCGCAGCACCATTAAGTTTACTAAAGCAATACTAAAATATATTTTTCATTCCTTTTTTTTTTCAAACTCTGAACTTTTTTGGTGGGTTCCCATATTGCATATATTTATAATGGGTTGCCATGTACATCAGCACAGGAGTACCAGGGTTGGTAGACATTATGGAAATGCGTGTGTGTGCGGAGCATCTGCGCCAGTATTTTTTGCTGGTTTCTGTGGATTATATATCACCATGACTGAGACTGAATTTTGACATTACTGAATTCCTGAATTTTGACAAGACAAAAAAAAAAAAAAAAAAAAAAACCAAGCCTTATGTTCTTAGCTCATTTTATTTACTGACACTATGCCAGTCAACAGCTTAACATCATATGAAGTTGTCGTCCAGTTGATACCAGGTGCGATTTCTTTAAGACTGCAAGGGAAGCTCAGCTTCCCCTATAATGTCACAAAATTAATGGTCAAATTATGTACTATTGTATTCTAAAAATTCCCGTAGCGTCACAGTGCATTTCCCTGTTGAAGCCCAGCGTCAATGCGGCTTCAATGCGGCTGCTTTGAACGTTTTTTTTCAGTGCTTTGAAACTAGACGGTCATTGGACAAACGCTGCGATTATGTCCCGCCCACGGACGCTCAGCGGTGGGCTGGCCCGGACGCCGAGCTTCTGCGTGATGATTGGAGGGTCTGTCGAAAGACTGCATCTCCTTTTGACTGACAGCAATTTTGTACTATAAGGAATCGCTGAAGTCCCATCGCGGATTTCTGAAGTTCAGTCGAAATAAAAACTGCTGCAACCAATTTCTTTATATTTGCTTGGCGAAATTGCTTGATTTTCATCATACATTTGGCTGGCCATAGAGAGGACACTGGTCAAGTCACTGGAAAAGACGCCTAGTTGGTACAACAGGGTCACGGACCATTTTCTTGAAAAGGAACGACGTATTGCAGAATTTACTTTTAAATAAATAGACAATTTTATGATGTAGGCCGAAAATGAGCTTCCCCTATTTGACAGACCAGTAGCCGCCACTGGTTGATATATAGTTGATTGGGTTGTGGTGATGACAATCAAAAGACAAAATCTGACCAACACATCATTCCAAATTTGACCTCAAGACAAAATGTCTGCATTTATTCATAGCATTTATTCATATTTCTCAACTAAAATGCATCCCAGATAAAATAATAATAACATTAACAATTAATGTCTTGAAACCCTATTTGCAACATGGTCGTGGCGGACATTTATTCATTTAACATTAATATGAAGTACTAAACACTGGTCCTATAAAACTATCAAAATAATTGCAAAAATAATCCATAATGCTGCCAAAACCTTATGACAACGAAAACAGTAAGCTGGGATCCACCTTTAATAAGCTGGCTGTTTTGTTCATTTTGAACTGGGAATGAAGTAGGAGACAAAGCAGTAACACAATCTCAATGCACACCAATTGCTTTTTATAAAAAGTAAAACAAACACATGAATTCGCTTCATTACGATTACTCCATGTCTTCCGTAGTTTCAGTCTGGAATCGGGTCAAAGCAGGATGCAAGCGCAGACCTTTCTTTAATATAGGGAAGTTTTAACATTTTAACATAAAATCTGACATAAAATCCAAACAAAAAAATTAAAAAACTATGTCTATGATTAGACTACATGCTCATTTTTAAAAAATGCTAATCCTGAAGTTAACTGAGGATGCAAAACATTTCAAAACACATCAGGAAACAGAACAGTGAGAACAACAGTGGTCATACACAAACCAAATTCAGTCAAAGGCTGTAAAAAGACAAACTAATAACTCATCTGTAATAAGAAGCAGGTGAAAAAAAATATGACCATGTGACTGTTGTGAATTCTGGGGCAAAAGTCTACACAAGATTGCTACAAAAAAGACTTTACATGACAGTTCATGACAGAAAATCTTTTTTTTTATTTATTTTTATGAACGCATTAATACTTACATACTCTGGCAAAGCCCTCTATGGTTATTAAAACCTCATAGTTGAGCAATTCATAGTCAGGGACGTCAATATAACTTTAAACAGTCCACTTTTTCCCCCTGTATTGTTTGCTGGAAAAATCTGAAAGTATATGAAACCATTTCAAGCTATCGTCCTTTAAGCTGCTCATGTTTTTCTTACACATTCCCAAATAAAGGATCAAAAGTATAAAATATGTAATGCTTGATCACAAAGTGATGGCGATGCTGATGGATCAATCGAATGATGTACCTTCAGTGTCAAATAATTAAGCGCAGCCAGATGGCCGCCATTGTCTGAGAGCAGCTTTGCGTATCCATGGAACGGTGGGAACGAACAAGAGCAAGGCATATGTGCTGCCAATGAGGACTCAACCATAGTGAGAAAACAGCCATACGTCAGATTTACAAAAACATCCTTATGAAACAAACAAACAAACAAACAAACAAACAAACAGAGAACTAAAGTGTAAATTTCTTTCAGTATCGAAAGACACATATTTTTAGATTTTGTCATCATGTATTACAAATGGAGACATTTTACTTTGTTGATTTAAGTAAATATTTATTAAGCAATACATTTATTGAAGCTAATTAGGGAAAATTTGCTTTTAAAAACATAACATGATTGTCATTAATGGCTTTTTTGTACATGATGCAAACTATTAGTGAAGACGAATGGGTCACTGTAATTTAATAATATAGCGTTCTGCCATCTACTTAATTAAGAAAAGAAAAATTTAGTGTCCAATGCACTTTTGAATTTTTTCACTAACGCGGGTTTAGAGCACTGCATGCTTGTTTTCATGATGTAATTACATTAATGGATCAAGTCAAGAGCTTATGGCCAGCCTCATTAATTGATCGCATGCCCTTGACGACAGACCATCTACTGTCAGAGGCGATCAATCGCGCATTGATCGGTCCTTTGTACAGACTGCGGTTTTTGTGCAAAATTCGACTTTTAGTGTAAGGATAATGCAAGCAAAATGTATTGGAAAAGTATTGAAATGTTTCTAGTATAAGTTGCATAATCGAACGTTATTGTACTGTTCACTCCGTTAGGAAAACCTGCACACCTGTCTAATAAGTACAATGCAAACAATCACGCAGAAACAGGTCTTTATTTAAAATTCTCTAGAGTTCACACAGAATGGTGTGGAGAAAAATGCACGTAGGGAGCAGAAGTTCTGTGGCTGGTAAGCTCTTACACATCTTAAAACTATCCAGTCTGGGTGAGTCTGAGCACACAGTAGTCTAAGACTACAATTTTACACTATTCCGTGTAAGCTCACGCACTCATTCGCTATGTTGCTTATCATGTACAGGGTCGATGGAAGCCTGGAGCACTATAGGCAGGGGACACCCCGGACGGGGTGTCAATCCCTCTCAGGGAACATGCACATTCTCTCACATGTTGCAGGCAGTTTGGAGACCCCAAAGAGCCTGATCTGGGAGGAAACCCAGCAAGCGTGGGGATACCATGCAAACTCCATGCACAAAGACAAAGGTGGGAATTGAATAGAATTGAATTGCCGATCCTGGGCTTGTAAGGCCACTGTAAACCGAGGAGAAAACAACCACTAGAGCAGCGGTTTCTAAAATACCCGCCATTCTGAATTATGATACAAGCTGAAGCTTTCGATTTGTATCTGCACGATGTGATGTTTTGCACTGCTTCCAGATGATTGGATGAACGAGCAAGGTGTTTCTAATAAAACCGGGCAAAAATGGGGGAGAGGAAAATGTCTCACTGGCAAAGTCGACAATCCCCCCCCATCTCTCCCCGGCCAATGAAATCTACGATACACTGTCATTCCCTGAGTGAATATGGAAGACTATGGGTAATGAAAATGACCTGGTTATGGTTAGATTTGTATTTGTGAAGTTAGACACAGTTTAACAGTGAGCTACTGATTAACTACTGTAATCTTCTCAATAATTAGCTACCAATTATCCAGCCTCTGTAATGATGAGTGTAAACAGCCTATTTACTCACAGTTCACAGGATTTAAGCCATGTCTCGGTCAACGCAGAGACAATTACATAAAAATGCAGTCACCTCATTATCAATGACACACACACACACACACACATAGATATCTGTTCACTCATTCATGCTCAATAAAAGGTTTCTATAGTAACCTTTTGCTTTACACAATGTTCAAGAGGCGATTTCTCATGTCATTTGCCCATTCTATTAATTATGGCTTTGTAAAAGAGAATACAGTGAAGCTAAACTCTCTCTCTCTCTCTCACACACACACACCATCCATTGCTCCTCAGTTCCTGAGATGGGAGTCCATGCGGGGGACAAACAGGGATATTGTCTGACCAGGGACAGACCCTTTTACCCCCTCCTGTGGTTGGAGTCCCATGGAGCCGGAGGTTAGAGAAACAAAATGAGCGTCTGCTCTAATGAGCCTCTGCTTGTCAGCTACAGTTAGAGAGAGGGAGGAAAAGAGGAACTACTGAGTGAGTGAAGGAGAGACTGAGAAAGGGAGAGAGACAGAGAGAGGCGGGGGGCCGGCGGGGGGAGGGGGGTGGTTGAGGGGGGATACCCCAGGCCTAGACTTGGGCTGCACAATAAAAAAATTTTGTGTTATTGCTTTATTGTCCTTTCTAGTTCAGTATTAGCTGCTTCATACAATTAGCACTGACGTAATACTACAGCACATTCAGAAACGGTTTAACACAAACGCACATACATTCGAATAATACACTTATATAATTTATACAGTGTTCGGAATAATTCTGCACACCAGACATGTTTGTTTGGAGCTCACCAGTTCAACTGCTGATGACGTCACAACTATTTGTGGCTGAGAGTCTCTGCTCTCAGGGAAGTAGAAACGGGCGGCATACTCTTTCTCTCTTCCTTATCAAACATAATAACACTAGCCAAGCGTGCGTGACTGTGGGGTCAAGCAGGCAGACGTGGGCAGATAGCGTTAGTTAAAGCTCTAGGTTATTGATCAGACGGTTGGGAGTTTGCGGCCAAGCTGACACTTTTGGGACCTATTTTTCAACAGGGGTGGTGTATCTTAAGACTTTATATGTTTCTTACCATGATATGATGTATGTGTGACCCCAAGGTATAACCATAAACTATTTCTGCAAACTTTTTTCTAAATTCAGCTGACCAGAAATGATTAGTTAAAGAGAACCGTTAAAATCCTACAACTACACAATTTATGTCAGAGCAACAAAACTAGCCTAAAAAGCCAAATGCCATGTCTGGTCTCAAGCTATTCCTGAGTAAAAGATTTAGCTTAAGACACTTTAGATTAGATTCTACTAGGATGTTATGTCGTTTTTTGGCCAAGTGTTACATCTAAGAGGAAACCGGACACCATTGTTCACCGTGACAAATCCATCCTTACAGTGAAAAACAGTGGTGGTAGATTTATGCTCTAGGAAGGTTTTTCAGCACCTGGTAATGGACAGTTAATCAGGATAGGGAGAATTATGCATAGACTATAGTACATAGGCTGCTTTGAGAAAAAAACAAACAAAAAAAAAAAACAGCTCAAGTCTTTAAGATAAATTATACAGGCCATGATAAACGAATTTTGCATACTGTATGTTGACACAAGAGATACTTGCATCCATGTCTTCAGTTTGCTTTCACTGCATGCACTTTTCGTGATGCCATACTCTCTTTGCTACATTTGACAATGTCAGCTAGTGCCTCTGTTGTTGATCCTTACCAGTGGTTAGCTCCTTGCTTTGTCACATCTTTTGTTTACTTCTCTTGACTATAGCCCTTGACAATGACTGAACCATGTCCTCAACAGTGTTCTCTATTTGGCCAGCCTTTATGTGTGGGTTCTTCACCATGGACAGGAGTCTGCGGTCATTCACTTTAATTGTCTTCAGTTGTCCTCCAGGCCTTTTGCTGTTGTCTTCTTCTTAATACATTCATAAACAATTTCTTCTTGTACACGAATGTATTAAACTGTTTTATCGGCCACTCCGAATGTTTTGTCATGACACTCTGGAGATACTAATACCAATTCAACATGATGAAGTTTGAATGTTCCTGCAGATTAAGAAGGCAATGAGAAAGTAAGTTTTGTCTATAGTCACACAAGAGATCCTTGCATCCATATCTTCAATTTGCTTTCAAATGTGTATGCATTTTTTGTGACGACACACTTTCTTTGTTACATGTGACAGTGCCTACTAGTGCACCCTTGCAAGTTATGAGTTTTGTGTAACAAATGTACTTCATCACATAGTTAATCAGTTCTTAATTAGTGCCACAAAAGTCCCCTTTAATCCTGAACATACAGTCAGGTCCACATGTTTTGGCAGAAAGATGATTTGCCATATGGTCTCTGTACACCACCACATTGGATTCAAAATTAAACACTCAATATGTGAGCAAAATAAAGATTTAAGCTTTAATTCAAGGGATTTGACAATAAACATTCAGTAATTACAGCCATTTTCATACACATACCCATTTGGGGGGGTCATTAATAATGGAACAAACGAACATAATTAGTAACATACAGTAAGAACTACCTTTAACACTTGGATGAAAATCTTTTGCAGTCAATGATTGCTTGACGTCTGGAACTATGGACATGACCAAAGGTTGAGTTTCCTCCGTCAAGATGCTTTGCCAGGCCTTTACTGCATCTTAAGCTGCTGCTTTTGTGTACAGTAGGTCATTCTGCAGTATGGAGCATCATCCTATCAGTTTTTCAGCAGTTGGCGGAACCTGAGCAGAAAGTATAACCCTATAACCTTGAGAGTTCATCCTGCTACTTTTATCTACAGTCACCAATGAACACCAGTGACCCAGTTTCATTAGCAACCATACACACTTATGCCATACTGTAACACTGCATCCACCATGTTAGTAGATGATGATAGATGATGTGGTATGCTTTGAATCATGAGCTGTTCCTTTCCTTTTCCATCCCTTTCTCTTCCCATCACTCTGGTACAAGTCAAGATTGCTGTCATCAGACTGGCGACGTGTTTTCTGACTTTTCTAATCTTGATCTTTGTTTTGAAACATCTGTATTTACAATGACTTGACTACATCCTCCAGATTTGGTGAATGGGTTCTTCACCAGGGACAGGAGTCTGCAGTCATACAATTTAGTTGTCTTCATTGAACTTCCAGGCCATTTGCTGTTGCTGAGCTTTGCGGTTATTGGCCACTGTTGTATTTTAGCCTAAAGACGGGTTGCTTCACTTTGTTCTATTCGTTCACTTCTCTCCATTATGTACTGTCCAAGCCCCCCCCCCTAATGGGGCTGTGTACTTAAAAAATTCTGTAAATCAAGAATTGTTGATGCCACACTTTTGAATTAAATGGGTTGAATGTTTGAATGTTTCATTTAAAATGTAATGTGGTGGTACACAGAGGTAAAATGGCAAAAATAAATAAATAAATAAATAAATAAATAAATAAACAAAAAATTTCAAAACTTTATGGACATGACTCTATGTACATTTTTATCCAAAATTCAGACAGATAGACCAAAATAATTGTAATGAGAGGATGTTGGGCCTGGGTGTCTTTTTCATAAACTCTAGTGAAAAATGATGTTTAGCTTGATAGGGATTCATAAAAATGTAAAAGTTTTCCTCTTATACATCATTCAGTACCATCGTTAATCTCTATTTCAATGAAGTCTTTTAAACATGCTTTAAGTGGTTTAACTCTTCTCAGCATATCAGGTGTTGACACACAACCTGGGACCTTGTTTACATATGCACAGGCCTGGTAACTTTAGGTGAGCACTTAGCTTCCACTCTATAGACTGCCTAAATAACTCATGAAGGAAACTTTAATGGTAAGGAGAACAAAGGGCCAAGTCACTTTAGAAGGAAAATCAGAGAAATTTATAAATTAATTGAGAAAATAATATACCAACGTTAATGGATACCAACAAACTTAACACTTTACAATAAATACATTAACAATTAAAAATGTGGGTTTTTTATTAGTGTCTAAAGAAAGTTAGTCAAAAGCCAATAGACTTGTTCAGTAATGATCGACTCATATGCTTCAGATTTGTAGTGAACTTTTATGCAAAATTCAAGATAGCTGGTTTCATAAAGACTGGCATAATACTAACTATGACCAACTAATGCTTGTGACTAAAGTGTATTGCCAAATTCCTGTGCTGTTTAAGCTCATCAGACAACAGTAGCAACTTGTGACAAAAGCAACAAATAAAGTCACAAGCACTCGAGTCTGGGGAGACAGGAGACCTGTGTAAGTTTGAAATCTGAAAAAGTTTACTCACTGGAATGCGGCAAACGAAGCCTCTTAAAAGGCCATGCAAACACTGAGTGGCGAGATTGGTGACCTGCTTCCAGCCCAGGTTCCCAAGGCCTGCCCCCTTGTTAGGTGCACTCCGCCATTGGCACACCCAACGAGGTGTGAGCAGTGTGTGTGAGAAGCGCCAGTACTGCCGTCACAGCACCCCTCCTCAGCTTTAAGCTCAGCCCTGCTGGCGAGTACTGGGCATGATGTTGTAGGATCTGCATTCCCGTGTTGTGTGCCAGTCATGGAGAACAAGAAGTCCTGTATGGAGAGAAACCATCTACTGTAGATATTCAGGGATTAGTGTCTTTTGCTCTTGCCAACCACTGTGGAAAAATCTAGTCCATAAAAACGTTCCGCCCTTCCAGACAATAGTGGATCCCCTACTACCCACTTAATGGCAAGAGCCTCCCATTTGATTGTGGCATAATTTCTCTCTGTTGTAAAGCTTATACTTACATACAGGACTGGATGTTCTTTACCCTCAAACTCAAACAGAAAGAACGGCACCAAGACTGATGGTCCGATGCGTCAGTTTGAGCAACAAAAGGTCAAAGTCAGAGTTCCAAAGGATGTGAGAACTGGTGAGGTGGGTCTTCAACGTGTTGAATGCCTGGTCTTCCTTGGCTGTCCAGCAGACCTTCTCTGGTTGTCCTTTTCTCAGGAGATTGGAAAGGGGTGCTGCCACAGAGGAGAAAAAAGGCACAAAATTTCCATAGTAGTTAGCCAGCACAAAAAAGGCACCTTCCTGTTTTTGTTTTTTGTGGGGCGAGGGTATGGTCGCACAGCCTCCACATTGTTCTGTTGTGGCTTCATCGTGCCACTCCCAATCTTATGTCCATTCTGACTTGTTATGTCTTATTTTTATGTCGATTCTGACCTGTTCTGATCAGCGCTATCTGCAATGCACTATAAATTGATTCTTTGTGAAGAGACTATTACAATATGACTGTGTTTGTTTTTATGTTTGTTTGTAGGTGCTCAGCTCAGGAAGAAACTTTTCTTCTGGCTGGCCTGAGTTCTGAGAAGTGTAAGTTAATTTTTGCATAGTTGCATACTCTGGCATGTTGCAGATGATGTGGAGAGAGCGAGCGAGAGAGAGAGAGAGAGAGAGAGAGAGAGAGAAATGGCAAGAGATGGATAAGCTCCCTCCATTGCACCCCTTGTTCCCTCTCACAACCCCCTGAGCCAAAACAACAGGCTCCAAACAGCTTGAGCCTCCCCTCCCAAGTGCAGAAGTGGCCCATTTTCTCAGCTTTTGAATCTGACATTTTTGGCACATTAACTATTGGACATTAATAAATTAAAAGTAATGAAGTGACATGAAAGCTGAAGAAGTCAGATGGTACAATGCAAGGAAGCATAAAAGGAGCATAAAAAGGAAAAACTTTGTTTAACTCTAATTAGCTAACACTTTCTTTGGCTCTTTAGAGAGTGCTGTTCCATGCAAAGAAAATAAAATATTACTGTAAGATTGCGCTTGTAAAATCGCCATTTCTGGACATAAACAGAGGAACGATTTGGATTCGTTTATTTTGTTATTCAGTGAAGTCAGTGACCCTTGTGTAGATTTGTAACATTGAAATAATCATGTTTGTCCATTAGATTAACATTTGCAAAGTGCTCTGTTACGCGGACAGCTCCAGGCCTAATATTAATGACTATAATATTGAGAGCTTTAAAGTTCCAGACCTGCTGATTCATAGCTAAGGTTTTATCCTAAAGTTGGCTCTTTAAAATTTTCTTTTCTTCTTAAAGTTCTCTAAACTTCTAGTCCTTATATTCTAAACCTAAATTTACGACCTAAAGTCTTGCTAAATGGCTAAGTAAAGGTTCAACCCTAAAGGTCTAGTTACAGTTTCAGCCTCTACTGTATGTTTGGTTGTTCTTGTGGAGGCTCCCCACCAAATTTGGAATGCCAATGTGTGATGCTGTTCATCAATCAAAAGCACACACAGACACAAGTATAAATAACAACGAGATATCATTTGGCAATATCTCCCGGCAAGTAATAAAGTGCAACCATAGTGCAGCAATACAATAACCATAACAGCTATGTGAGGTAGGAGATAGAGGATATAGAATATAATATAGAAAAAGGAGGGGGGTGGGGGCACAAACCACGATCTTGTGTGTATGTGTGTATTGTGTGTGCTGCATCAATGCAAAGTCCAGTTCACAGTTCTTGTAATGTTGTGTAATAATATGCAAGAATAAATGGGCGCAAGGTCAGAGAGGGAGGTGTCTAATCATTCAGCAGCCTCACAGCAGTAGGAAAACTTCATCAGGTCCGGCAGCCTTCCTGGGATTGAAGTTACAAAAATACATCAATCCCTGGAAGGCTGCCCCAGTCCTCGTGACTGCTCAGGACTGGGGCAGCATCACTAGAGGGAGGGGGGGGGGGTGTCTCCTTCGGTAGGGTGTCACAGCTGTTTAAAGAGAGAGTTGTTATTCTCTTATAGTCCGTTATCACCCTATTCCCTCCCACACCTGCCGGGAGTTGGTGGAATTGTAAAAATGAGCCTCAATCCGCCATTTGTATTGAAATTTGGCTGATTTTATGCCCCTCCTAAGTGCCGTCCTGACAGTACAATATGCTGTCCTGTCACCAGAATTAAATACTATATCCCTATTTTTAATCATCAGTTGGACCTCGTGTGTCATCCAAGGTTTCTTTTTGGGAGACACACATACTTAATTCCAGAATGTCACATTATCCACACAGTAACTGATGTAGTCTAAGACTGATAAGGTGTATTCATTCAGAGACTCATGTGTGATGAGTCCGTGGTCCTTGAATATGTCCGAGTCTGTGGAGGAGAAGCAGTCCTGAAGCCTAGGGATAGCATCCTCAGCGCATGATCTTACAGTCCTTACACTGCATTCAGCAGTTTTATTTTTTTTTAGCAGTGGTATACTTTGGATGTAGCAATAGTGCCAAGATGGGAATAAACCTGTACCTAATATGCATCTGCTATATTAGTGTACCGTCGTGGCCAAACGTTTTGAGAATTACATAAATATTGGAAATTGGAAAAGTTGCTGCTTAGGTTTTTATAATAGCAATTTGCATATATTCCAGAATGTTATGAAGAGTGATCAGATGAATTGCATAGTCCTTCTTTGCCATGAAAATTAACGTCTTGTTAACTCAGGTGAGAATGTTGACGAGCACAAGGCTGGAGATCATTATGTCAGGCTGATTGGGTTAGAATGGCAGACTTGACATGTTAAAAGGAGGGTGATGCTTGAAATCATTGTTCTTTCATTGTTAACCATGGTGACCTGCAAAGAAACGCGTGCAGCCATCATTGCGTTGCATAAAAATGACTTCACAGGCAAGGATATTGTGGCTACTAAGATTGCACCTAAATCAACAATTTATAGGATCATCAAGAACTTCAAGGAAAGAGGTTCAATTCTTGTTAAGAAGACTTCAGGGCGTCCAAGAAAGTCCAGCAAGCGCCAGGATCGTCTCCTAAAGAGGATTCAGCTGCGGGATCGGAGTGCCACCAGTGCAGAGCTGCTCAGGAATGGCAGCAGGCAGGTGTGAGCGCATCTGCACGCACAGGGAGGCCAAGACTTTTGGAAGATGGCCTGGTGTCAAGAAGGGCAGCAAAGAAGCCACTTCTCTCAAAAAAAAAACATCAGGCACAGATTGATCTTCTGCAAAAAGTGTGGCGAATGGACTGCTGAGGAATAGGGCAAAGTCATATTCTCAGATGAAGCCTCTTTCTGATTGTTTGGGGCATCTGGAAAAAGGCTTGTCCGGAGAAGGAAAGGTGAGCGCTACCATCAGTCCTGTGTCATGCCAACAGTAAAGCATCCTGAGACCATTCATGTGTGGGGTTGCACTCACAATTTTGCCCAAAAACACAGCCATGAATAAAGAATGGTACCAAAACACCCTCCAACAGCAACTTCTTCCAACAATCCAACAACAGTTTGGTGAAGAACAATGCATTTTCCAGCACGATGGAGCACCGGGCCATAAGGCAAAAGTGATAACTAAGTGGCTCGGGGAGCAAAACATTGAAACTTTGGGTCCATGGCCTGGAAACTCCCCAGATCTTAATCCCATTGAGAATTTGTGGTCAATCCTCAAGAGGCGGGTGGACAAACAAAAACCCACTAATTCTGACAAACTCCAAGAAGTGATTATGAAAGAATGGGTTGCTATCAGTCAGGATTTGGCCCAGATGTTGATTGAGAGCAGCCCAGTCGAATTGCAGACGTCCTGAAAAAGAAGCGCCAATACTGCAAATACTGACTCTTTGCATAAATGTCATGTAATTGTCGATAAAAGCCTTTGAAATGTATGCAGTGCTTGTAATTATATTTCAGTACATCACAGAAACAACTGAAACAAAGATCTAAAAGCAGTTTAGCAGCAAACTTTGTGAAAACTAATATTTGTGTCATTCTCAAAACTTTTGGCCACGACTGTATACCTGACCCAATGTTGCATTTCACGCTGCGATGAAATTTGCAAAGGATGCTCTTCAAATCAGCATGATTGAAATCGCCCGCCTTCTGGATGCGCAGCCAGGCTGTTGTTTATGCTATCATGTAACTGGGCTAGCACTAGCTTAGCATTAGAGTCAGGTGGTATGTACACAGCACAGATGTAGATGCACATTCATGAGGAAGATAAAACGGTCTACATTTTAGCAGCATGAATTCCACGTCCGGACAACAACGTCTATCCATTACCTTGGTCTGTGTTGTAAATATACTGTAGATGCACAGTCCCGCGCCGGTCTTCTTACCAGAGTCTGCCGTCTTGTCAGCTCGGTGCATGGTGAAGCCGGTCAGCCTAATAGCTGCATCTGGGATGGTGCTATCCAGCCAGGGGTCGGTGAAAATCATGCTGCAACAGTTTGCCAGGAACCTCCGCATCGTCAACCCCAATCGTATTTCATCCATATTGTAGCGGATCAATGTCACATTGGAGGGAAAAATGGATGGAAGCGGTGGTTTGAAGGGGTTAGCCTTTAGTTTAGCCTTCATGCCTGCCTGCTTGCCTCTCTTCTGCCTCCGCTCCCAACATCTCCTTCTCCGGTTCGCTGCCGCAGGAATCCTTGGAGGTGAATCTCGGGAGGGATGAAAACATCGGGGCCAAGGTGATATACAGCACCGCTAACACTGAGGAGTTCATCCCAGCTGCACCGAAGAGCCTCGTTATGGTACTGTAACAGTATGCCGAAACACTCAGTGGGCTACATCCTGGGCTACATAATCAATGCAGAATGGATGCCCTCATAAATCAGAACAATATTTTCAGTTACTGCCCACTTTGAACAACCTCCAAAGATTAGGATCTTAATTTTTACTAAGGTTTTAGTAGTAGGTTCAGTTTCATTGCCAAGTGTCTCTTATGGAACCCTTAAGTTGATGGAGTTCAAGGAGGCATTCACACAGACCCATCTCAACCCACTGCAGCAGAGATTGAGACCTGAGACTGAAATGGGCACCATCTTATCACAGCAATTTAAAAACAAACCAAAACACCATTCCACTGTATTTCTTTCCCGAAACCTCCAATATAGAGACATTGTGACATTAGAAACTGTGAGCTGCTGGTAGTTACTGGCTAAAACAACACAAAAGCCCATCCACATTCTTTCCTCAATAACATTCCTAGTATTCCTCTGTGCAATTCCTCAGTGACTGACATATTTTGTCCTAAGTATTTTTTTTTTCTTCATGTAAGGAGTCCCTACTGCCAATCCCTAATCAAGAAGTTTGTGCCCAAGCCTTCTATTCATTCAGGTTCCTAAGAACATATAATCATTTCAGAAATAAGTATTAGTAGTCCAATTTAATGTCTATTACATGTGCAGATTTGACCTCATGCACATCATGTTCCTAAGTCAAAGTCCCACATGCCTTATTAGCAGACAAGGACATGTGCAAGCAATGTGCAAGCAATGCACTTGTGGCCATGGACATACATGTGCCACAGATTTTCAAAGTGATTCATGTAAATCAAACTGAAATACTATCATCATACTCATCAAGTGTTGATTATTCTCCAAATCTCAACGCCTGGTTTCCCTGCACATAGCCTTGAAATGAAGGAGCTGATTTTTATACATATATTCCGTTCACAGTCTTCAGAAACTCTGGAGACTGTGATTGACAGAGGCTGGGAAGAAAAACACCCCCAAACATCATCAGAACCTCTAAACATTAAAAGAAAATCTTCATGCCTTGTTAAAGAAATTACAATTTGTCATAGAATGGGAGGGGTACGGGGCAGAGGAGCAACATGGGTCCCATGACAGGAAATCCTTGACTCTGAATTGCACTTTCATCATTCAAAGTTGGTTCTATCAAGGAATTAGCAGCTTCAGCTAAAAACTTAAATTATTGTAATAAGTTTCATAAATGCATAAATTGCAATAAATGCAGGCATGGCATTAATTAGGTAATGGAGGATACTTGTAAGGAGAACAAGAAATTGTGTGATTGTGTTTGTGTGAGACCCTTAAAGACACGTTCCTAGGGCTTTTTTGTACCTTATAGGCAACATAGGGCGTGGGCCCATGTTGGATGGGAGAGTTTTTGATGAAGTTGTTGATGAGAGTAAAAGAAGACCATGCCATGTCCGTGGAGAAGAAGGGAGGAGAGATCCTCAAAGAGAGAGGAAGGGAATGAAGAGGCAAAAAAAAAAAAGAGAGAGTGAAAAAACATGCAAATAAGCAAGCAAAGCAAAACAGAAGCTCCAAGGTCCTCTCACTAATTACCAGCATTTGCATTTATTAACAAAGCCTAATGGGGGGATATTCAATAGTTTGTTTTTCCCTTAATATAAATATTTCCTTTTCATTATCCCATTACATGCATGCAGATTCTTAAGACTTTTCCCTTCAGATCACTAGAGAGGGAGAGAGCGAGAAAGAGGGAGAAAGAGAGCATGGATTACTTGATACATAAGACACAGTAACTGTACAGTGTGTGTGTGTGTGTGTGTGTGTGTGTGTGTGTGTGTGTGTGTGTGTGTGTGTGTGTGTGTGTGTGTGTGTGTGTGTGTGTGCGTGTATTTATGCATGCCAGTTTGAGATTTGGGAGGATCCTCACAATGAATGGCAGTGCCAGGGGAAAATTAATTAAGCATGTGTTCAATATGGACACTTTCTGATATTAGTACCTTAAATGATGCTACACACTCCCAATCAAACCCATTAAAAAGACAGGCCATCTGGCTAACTTTGGCAAATGGACTCAGGCTCCTCTATACACACAAACGCGCACACGCATGCACACACACACACACACACACACACACACACACACACACACACACACACACACACACACACACACACACACACACACATGCATGAATAAGAGTGAGTGAGTAAGAATAATTCTCCACTAATAACATTTTTAGAAATGGTCAATACAAATTGGAGGAATGTATTTTCAGATTCAGTGCAGTAAAACATTCCGTATGATAGCAGTAAAAGGTCATGCCTAGTAAACTATGCAAAATATATATTATTTTCCTTAGTGATGTAATTATATGGAAAAAGTGGCAAAACTTTTATTGGAGAGTGGGCATGGTCTATCCAAACAAATTAATGAATAAATGAAAGAATAAATTAATTAAATTCAATAAATTTATATTGTAATTTATATAGCTTTTAACAATGGTCGGTGTCACGAATCAGCTTTACAGAATCAAAAGAAAATGAGGAAAATGAGTATGAAATCACTCATCATCTATACCGCTTAATCCTTTATACAGAGTCATGGGGGTGCCTGGAGCCTATCCCAGGAGACTTAGGGCACAAGGCGGGTTACACCCTGGACAGGTTGGCAATCCATCGCAGGGTGCATGAAGATGAAATGTGTGAGGAAAAAAATTATAAATCAAATTTATGATTTTATGCATGGATGAATAAATAAAATGGAGTTGAAAACAGCAGTATCACAGAAACTGTAGAATTTATACTTTTTTTTATTATTATTTGAAAATCCATAACATATTATTTGAAAAATCTAACCATAACTTTCTTTTGAATAACCAATGTAAGTGGACTTGTTTGTGTCCAACTGGAAAAGCTCCAAGTTTTCTCAGATCTCCAGTTTCTCCAATCAAATCTGAAAATAAGTAAACTAAGCGTTATGTTCATCCAAAAAAATAAATGGTTACACTAACATTTTGAAATATGTGTAATGAATTTCAACCACTTTCTTCAGTTCTTTTAAAGATTAGGAAAATATATGCTTCTGTACAGAGATGTACACTAATTCTTGTATAGATATAGTAAACAAAATATCAGTTTGTGTGTGTGTGTGCGTGCGTGTGTGTGTGTGTGTGTGTGTGTGTGTGTGTGTGTGTGTGTGTGTGTGTGTGTGTGTGTGTGTGTGTGTGTGTGTGTGTGCGTGTGTGTGTGTGAACTTCAAATCAGAATAATGGAAAAAAGATACATGCATCATTGTCTCCAAATATGATTTTCTTTATCTTGTTGTTCAGTTGAATGTTCAGGTTGTGATTAGCACTGTCTGAAGGAGGGGTTTGTCGAGAAACAGTATTTAAGCTGCTCTGTGCTCTGCAAACTATTTGCAATTAGTGATAAATTGGTCTGTAGTGGGGTTTTATCTGGAATTAAGATGTGATTTTTACCATGTGCATTCTTGGGGGCTAGTTTAATCTCCTCTCTGCCCACCGACTGGTTTTTAATCTTTGGATGATGTAATAATCTTGGTGCATACAATTGGAGCATAATTAATAAGGGAATTATTGGGGCTCGTTAATCTTAATCTGAACAGAAGGGATGAAACATGAAAAAAACACAAAACATGAAATCAGATTGCAAAGTGCAAATTAAAAACCAACGCCATCTTATATAAATCATCTTATATCAATGCCAAGTCCGACTGTGTAGTGTCCACTTTCAAACAAATAACTATTATCTAAAATGCACATCAAAACCTTGGATTGTCATCCAACCTACACTCTCAGACCAAATTCTGCTTTTTTCTTACATCTCAAATAACAACTAAATAAAGAATATATTTGATATAATAACTTCTACACTGCCCAGCCAAAAAAGTCACCATCATCAAATGATTGGCCTGCAACTAGAGTAAGTAGAATGTTGTTAAGTAAAATTGTGTTAAGACCTGTAAAAAAATATTATTATAACCTGCAAAGATAGAGGTGAACCTTCAAAAAGGAAATGTGGTCAGAAAAACCTCCTGAGACTGATAATAATAAAAAACAAACTCACAGCTATGTTTAATAGTTTTCCTACATGCACAATGAGAAGAGAATTCAAGTGATTTGGACTAAACAGCTGTGTAGCCCAATAACAAGCACCTAAATAAGCACCTAAATGTCCTGTGTGGAGAGAAATTTAATGATTTTTTCTGATGTTCTAAAGACAAAATCATCAAGAGTGAGTGAGGTCAGCAATGTGTGGGGAAATGACAGTTAATTGTTCACAGTTACCCCCAGGTTGTGCGAGTGCTGTTCAAGGGCCATCATAAGATCCTGACAGGGGGATGAATCACCTGGAATGAGCATCTGTTCGGTTGTACTGAGATTCAGTTGATGAGCTGCCATCCAGCATGAGATGTCTGACAGACATGCTGAGATCTGGGTAGAACCTGAGTGTCTGAGGGAGGAAGGGAGAGAATGAGTTATGTGTCATTGGCATAAGAATGGCATGAAAAGCCTTGCAAGGATATGACCTCATCAAGAGACTGGGTATAGAGGGAGAACAGAATCGGACCAAGTACCAAGTCTTGTGGGAGTCTCCATAGAGATTTGGATCCCCATCCATGTCCCCCCACAATCACCCCTACCAATCTTCTAGGTAGAAGGTAAACCATTGCCATGCCATGCCATGCCATGTATCATTGTTTCTGTTTTAGTTAGACCGGAATGCCACCCTTTGGGCTCCGCGATGAGGACAGCGAGAAAAAGAACTCTTTGAGCTCCCGCAGCACCTGAACTCCCACTCAGAACCCGTCTTCACGTCCCCGCCACCAAAGAAGAAAAGGCCATTTTTGCATTAAGATTGCATTAAGCCCCCTGATCCCAGCCAGGAAAGCTGCCCCTGCAAAAGATGTCAGGAGGGACTGCCGCCTGTGGCAATGCCCAGAGAGAGCTGAGAAGGGCACAATCTTGGGAAGAGGCACCGGCGTGGTCATCTTAGGGAACGTGCAGGAGCGCTACCTTTGCATGCTCCATTTTGCCATTCTGAGCCGCCACATTTCACCAGACATTTCTAGTGACCACTCTTTTCCTCCCCCTTTCCCCTCTCATTCTCTGTTTTTTCTTAATAAAATTATCCCTTTTCCCATAAGATCTCGCCTTGTGTCCATGTGTCTGTGGTGCCACCTGTGCAAAAGATTATGTCATTACAGCACCTAAGAAGCCACATTGGTTTGACTGAGCTTAACTTGTTGTTGGAGAAAACAGGCACAAGGAACAGAACTTGACCCACAATGGCTCTGCTTAATAGCACTGTGATGCTTGCATGCTCCACTGTGGGGCTGCTCAATGCCCCTCCCCCCTTGCAACATGAATTCATGCAAATCGATGAGAGGTTTCCATCTGTGCACTTTGTAGTGAAAGACCACCTGGGTAAATACAATCATAAAGCTGACATAATTACTGAACTGCCTGTGTCTCCACTTCTAGGTTGTGACTGAGCCAGGTTGCTGCTGGAAAAAGAACGGAGAAGGACCACACTTGCAAAGTTTAGTGGAAAAAAGCAGCAGTGTGGTTGGTGCAACCTCCTACTGATGACGTCATGGATAAAGCTGAAGGTGAGGCTAATGATCCCCCAGGTAAGAATAAATGGCAGTTTTGCTCAACTACAGCAAGAAGATCTGTGACTTTTTTGGAAGCATTGTTTGGAACAGGTCGTGACAATTGCAAACCTGTAGCCCTGGCCAGCCTCCTATTTCATGATAAAGAATAACTAGCTGTATTATCACACAATACGTCATGGTAACGATGTTGATCTCTTGGTCCCAGAGGCAAAAGTGGAAAAGTGAACACTGAGGTACACCTGACTCATTCTACACTCTTTGGTGGCCAACAAAGCCCAACCCTGCCCCACTGATTCCACTGGCCATCGGTGTGCTTTTTGAGAGAATTGGCATGGATCTGATCTAACTGATCAAGGTATGCCATTCATGTAAAGATTAATGTGTGATATGTGTCAGTTATTGCAGCTGAAATAGATCCCTACATCAGTATATCATCCACAGATTGATGGCCTCTTCACTGATCATGGGAGCACTACAACCAGATGCTGAAGGGTTACTACAGAGAGTCATGGATGAGAGCAGCCGCAACGGGGACCAGATGATTCCACACTTCCTGTTTGCAGTGAGCAAAACACTGCACATCTTTAAGGGCTGAGTTAAATTGCTCCTTTGCCATTGTCCGCATGATATGTTCAACATAACCAAGGAAGCTTGGCAGGAGCAGCCTTTACTTGTCCAGTTAGTAATTATATACATAAAAGACTTGTAAAATAATATCCGTAAATTATGTACGAGACTACCACGGCACGTCTATGTACGGCACAGTGTTGTCCACCCGCACTACGACATGGTAGCCTCTCAACTGCTGGAGGAAGTGTTTCAGAGCCAGAAACAGAGCCATCATTTCGAGGCAATTGATGTGCCATGCGAGAAGATGACCGCTCCAGATCCCTTGGGCTGGACGGCCATCCAAGACCGCACCCCAGCCCGTGAGGGTAGCGTCTGTCGTTAGCATCTTGCGATGACAAGATGGACCTAAAGTGGATTTAAAGTCAGAAACTGGGGTTTGAACCACATAGAAAGGGTATGAAGCCCTGACGCGTAACCCTTATTAGCCTCTGAGGATTGGCCCTTGAGTGAAATCCTCTGGCTCTTAGCCACAACTGAAAATGCCCTCATGTGCAGAAGGCCCAAAGGTATCACCGTGACAGCTGCCATGAGACCTAAAGATCTTTGAAAGAGATGGAGTCACTTTCTGGCCTAGCTTGATTTCCTTCAGGGTGTTGGAGGATGGGTTCGACACAAGCGGGAAACAGCTGTGCCCGCCTTGTGATCGAATCTCATGTGACACCAAAATATGTTGTCCTCTGAACAGGAAAGAGAACGCCTTTCGTGGCGTTGAGTCTCAATCCTAAAGAATGGAGATGAGCTAGGGGATCATGATTTATGGCCCCTTTTCCCAGAAAAGTCTGTAATTGCCAAGTCAGCAGATGCGCTCGTTCCGGTTTCATGGAAGTGAAGACCACGCCATTGAAAACGCGGAGAACGATGTGCAACGGAGGGGGAGTGTGAACATCCTAAGTGTCCGACATCCTAAAACAAGGCAGGAAGGAACCAAGCACCTAACATTTCGCTGAAGACCGCTGCTTCCCGAAACACCAGTGGTGGCGGAGATTAGAGTGCCAGGGAGGAGTCTTTATCCCTTATTGGAATTTTTACATGTCCAGGAAGTAAAAACCACCCGTGGTCCTGGGCACATCAAACTCAGGACTGGCGGAGATAATGCTCCTCAGGTCGGTTTTTTTTTTCTCTTTGAGGCGGATTGTGAAGCGCGACAAGTTCCTCCCCTGTCTCTACGAGGGGGTAGCTGGCTCGGCACACTCTCCTTCTGCGCCTCATGCCTCGTGGGGTCCAGACCTGGTCGGGACTGGGTGGCCGACAGTCCCGACTCCTGAGCACCGCAGGGGAGAAACCTCACAGAGGTCTGCTCGTAGAGCTTCACCTCCCGAACATAGTGGCGGTGGTGTTTACAGAGAGAGGAGAGAAGGAGAGAGGGGGGCGGGGGCATCAAGGAGGAAAACACGATCCCTGACCTCGATGCCCATGAGGTTACATCATAGATGTCTCTCCATGGCAACCGCGGCAGCCATAGAACGGCCGATAGCACAGGTTGTCTGCTTAGTGTCACAGAGAAATAAATCTGTGGCTTGGCGCCATCAATAGACCCGCCAGTGCTCAGAAAGCAGGTGAGCTTGGTATGCCTGCAAAACCACCATGGTGTGCAGGGCAGCACCAGCCTCACCCGCTGCCTGAAAAGCTTTCCCCACCAACGAAGATGTTAGTCTACACGGCTTGGTGGGCAGTGTGGGCTTTTTCAGGGAAGATGAGCTCCCAGGAGAGAGACAGCTCGCAAGCGTCTCTTCAATCTGGGGAATCATCATAAAACAGGGGATTTCTGGCCAACCGGCAGAAACCTGACGTCTAACTTTGAGCGCTTGGGGATTTTTTCCCCTTTTATTTATTTATTTATTTTTGCGGCGAGAGAGGAAATCTATTCTGCCCCTTCACAAAAAGCGCCAGCGCGCGCTTGAGAAGTGACGCTAAAAACCTCCTGATCCAGGGAGAGCGCGAGAGAAAGGGGGAAATACCGTCTCATATGCACGCGAGCCCCAGGAATGTGCCGTGGCTCGTGGTTTCTCTTTAAAGAAAGTGAGCCGCGTGCGAAGCGCCTTAATAGGGAGATCACAATGCTTGCACTTTCCTTGAAACCCAAGTGCTCACGAAAAGTCGTGGAGATCACCATCTGAAAGAAATCACACATAGGCACACATCTCTCCCCCAAATCTTGCCATTATTGTTAAATAAAGTTTTTTTTTCCTACCGTGATTCTGTTGCGCACAAACACACAAAAAACACAAAGCGGTCCTGAAGCCAAAAAAATCTGAGGATGTTTCCGGTTCACTCCTATTTATAATCTGCAGGTGCACCTTATTCGGTGACATCATGCCTGGCAGAGGTTATAAGTCGAGGTATTCGGTGGTTTTGACATACACAGGCTTTACAACCGGAGAACAAAGAGATGTTCCCATAGCGTTTTCACGCAGCATCGAGTGTAGCTTTTGAAAGGGAACAATGTCTCAACCAATTTGGAGTCTAATTTGCCAAGAAGGAAGCTGTCGGTTTCAATCACTGTTTGTAAGGAATGTTCTGGACGTGAAAAGAGTATCAGATAGGGATAGTCAGTGTTATTAGTCGTTATGCCCCACAGGTAGGATGTGAGTTAGAAGAGAAGGAGAAATTCTGCAGTGAGTTAGATGAAGTGATGCAGAGCATCCCCAGAGGTGAGAGAGTAGTGATTGGTGCATATTGCAATGGGCATGTTGGGGAAGTAAACAGACATGATGAGAATGTGATGGGCAGGTTTGGTCTTCAGGACAGGGATGTAGAAGGACAGATGGTGGTGGACTTTGCAAAGAGGATGAAAATGACAATAGTGAATACTTTTTTTCAGAAGAGGCAGGAACATTGGGTGACGTATAAGAGCAGAGGCAGAAGCACTCAGGTAGACTATCTTGTGTCGACGTGATAGGGGAGAGTGTAGCCGGACAACACATGATGATAAAGTAAAGATGATAAAGATGTAAAGGTGAAAGGTGAAGGCGACAAAAGCAGAGCAGAACACAAAGTGGTGGAATTTTAAATAGGAAAAATGTTGTGTCGTTGTCAGACGGTGCTTTCAGTTGACCGAACTACAGCTAAGGTGATCAGGGAGACAGGTAGGAAGGTACTTGGTTTATCATCAGGAAAGGGAAAAGTTGACAAGGAGACTTGGTGGTGGAATGAGGAAGTCCAAGCGTGTATACAGAGAAAGAGGTTAGCTAAGAAGAAGTGGGACACGAAGAGGACTGAAGAGGGTAGACAGGAGTGTAGGGAGATGCAGCTTAATGTGAAGGACTTGCATATGCTCTCTTGGACTAAGGAAGGAGAAGAGGATCTGTACAGGGTGGTGAGGCAGAGAGACAGAGATGGAAAGGATGTGCAGCAGTTTACAGTAACTAAATATAGGGATGGAAATGTACTGACAGGTGCCAGGAGGGTGGTGGGAGAAGATGGAAGTAATACTTTGAAGAGCTGATGAATGAGGAAAATGAAAGAGAACGATGAGTAAAGAGGTGACTAGAGTGAGATGATGAGGGCGTTGAAGAGGATGAAGAGTGGAAAAGCAGTTGGGCTTGATGAGTTGGCAGTAGAGTTTCTGTCTAGTCTGTTTAACAAGATCCTGGAGAGTGAGAGGATTCCAGAGGAATGGAGGACAAGTGTATTGGTGCGAATTTTTAAGAACAAGGAAAAATGTGCAGAGCTGTTGCAACTACAGAGAGATATAGCTGATGAGCCATTCAGTGAAGATGTGGAAAAGAGTAGTGAAACCTAGAATAAGGGCAGAGGTGAGCATTTGTGAGCAGCAATATGGTTCCATGACTAGAAAGATAACAATAGATATTTTCTTTGAGGATGCTGATGGGGAAGTACAGAGAAGGTAATAAGGAGTTACATTGTGTCTTTGTAGATTTAGAGAAAGCATATGACAGGGTGCCCAAGAGAGGAGATGTGGTATTGTATAAGGAAGTCTGAAGGATGCAGAGAAGTAGAAGTGATGCAAGACATGTATCAGAGCTTTAAGACAGTTGTGAGTTGTGCTGTAGCTGTGACAGTTCAAGATGGAGGTGGGTCTGCATCAAGGATCAGCTTTGAGCCCCTTCCTGTTTGCTCTGATGATGGATAGGATGAAAGATGAGGTTAGACAGGAATCTACATGGACTATAATCTTTGCAGATGACATTGTGCTTTGCAGCAAAAGCAGGGAACAGGTGGGGAAACATCTAGAGAGGTGGAGGCATGCTCTGGAAGGCAAGTGAATGAACAGTAGTCGCAGCCAGGCAGAATACATGTGTATGAATGTGAATGACGAAAGTGGAATGGTGAGGCTACAGGGAGCAGAAGTAAAGAAGGTGCAGAAATTTAAGTACTTTGGGTCAGAGTGTGGAAACGAGGTGAAGAGGCGTGTGCAGGCAGGTTGGAATGGGTGGAGAAAAGTGTCAGGTGTGTTGGATGTACAAGACTGTGGTGAGACCAACAATGCTCTATGGCTTAGAGACAGTGGCACTAAAGAAAAGACAGGATGCAGAGTTGGAGGTAGCAGAGATGAGGATATTGAGGGTTTTCTTTGGGAGTGACAAGGATGGATAGGATTAAGAATGAGTCCATCAGAGGGACAACCCATGTTAGATGCTTTGGAGATAAAGTCAGAGAGGCCAGATTGGTTTGGATATGTTCTAAGTACAGGTGAAACTCGAAGCAAGAAAGATCAAGCCGTGATTTGTCATAATTGGGATGATTATGGCATACAGCTCATGAAAAACCCAAATCCAAAATCTTAGAAAATCAGAATATTGTGAAAAGGTTCAATATTCTAGGCTCAAAGTGACCCACTCTAATCATCTGATTAAGCCATAACATCTGCAAACAGTTCCGGAGTCTTTAAATGGTCCCTCAGTCTGGTTCAGTAAGAAGCACAATCATGGGAAAGACTGGTGACCTGACAGTTGTGCAGAAAACCATCATTGACATCCTCCATAAGGTGGGAAAGCCTCAAAAGGTGCATAAGCAGCAGGAATGACTGTGGCCTGGAGAGGATTGTCAGGGAAAAGGCCATTCAAAAGTGTTGGGGACTTTCACAAGGAGTGGAGGGAGGCTGGAGTCAGTCAGTCAATCAAGAGCCACCACACACAGACGGTTCCTGGACATGGCCTTCAAATGTCGTATTCCTCTTGTCAAGCTGCTCCTGAGCAACAAACAACATCAGAAGTGTCTTACCTGTGCTAAAGAAAAAAATAACTGGTCTGTTGCTCAGTGGTCTAAAGTCCTCTTTTCTGATGAGAGCAACTTTTGCATCTCATTTGGAAACGAAGGACCCAAAGTGTGGAGGAAGAATGGAGAGGCACACACTGCAAGATGCTTGAAATCCAGTGTGAAGTTTCCACAGTCTGTGTTGATTTGGGGAGCCATGTCATCTGCTGGTGTTGGTCCACTGTGCTTCATTAAGTCCAGGGTCAACACAGCCGTCTACCAGGAGATTTTGGAGCACTTTATGCTTCCTTGTGCAGACAAGCTTTATGGGATGCTGACTTAATTTTCCAGCAGGACTTGGCACCTGCAAACACTGCCAAAAGCACCAAAACCTGGTTCAATGACCGTGGGATTACTGTGCTTGATTGGCCAGCAAACTCGCCTGAGCAGATCCCCAAAGAGAATCTATGGAGTATTGCCAGGAGAAAGATGAGAGACGTGAGACCGAACAATGCAGAAGAGCTGAAGGCCACTATTTAAGCATCCTGGTCTTCCCTAACACCTCAGCAGTGCCACAGGCTTATAGCTTTCATGCCACGCTGCATTGAAGCAGTAATTGCTGCAAAAGGGTCCTAAACCAAGTACTGAGTACCATACTTATACTTTTCTGAGGTCCGATATTGTTCTATGTACAATCTTTGTTTTATTGATTGCATGTAATATTCTAATTTTCTGAGATTGTGGATTTGGGGTTTTCATGAGCTACACCATAATCATCTCAATTATGACAAATCACGGCTTGAACTATCTTGCTTTGCATGTGATGAGTCTATCTCATATATTAGCTTCACCTTTTAAGCATATATATGAAATACAGTAAATTAACTTTTGCACGATATTCAGATTTTTCTAATTTCACCTGTATATCGGTAGAAGGACACTCTAGAGGATTTATGAATGTAGTGAGAGAGGACATAAAGTACTTTGGTGTAGGGTTAGATGGAGGCAGATGGTTTGCTGTGGTGACCCATGGAAGGGAACATCCTAAAGTCAAAGAAGAAGATTTTTAAAACAAATCACAGCTATTCTTTTTTGTCTTTGCATTGTAATGAATGTCTTTCTTATGTTGTATATCGAAGCTTTACAATCTTACAATTATATTATTAGATTTAGACTTGATACAGGTTTAAAACCAATCCATTTTTTTCTAATCCGCACTATCCAAAGTAAGATTTTTGATCCACTTCTCAAAATATTTCAAAGGTTTTATCTGGTGCTACTTATTAAATTATACACTGCAACTAGTTAAGAGATGCTCATGAGTAATTCAAATATCAATTTACCCCGTTCAGAAATTTTTCCACAGTAGTTTGATAGTGTGAATTTCGTTTAAATTGTAACACATGTACTGTCGATTGTGATTCTCTTATCTTCGTAACATCCTGATATTCGAACTGACACCTGATATTCCCACATCAGATATTATATACTGACATTGTACTGATATTACACTCCCACTTGCCTGAAGAAAAATAAATCCTACAACCGCAGATACAGTGGCACTTTCACAAAACACAAACAAAAGCAAAAGCGGAGAGAGTTGAAAGTGAGCTCTGCTTGCTGCACACACATTTTTTTTTTTATCGCATTTAAAAAAAAAATTTTATGACTGTGTGTTTGTTCAAATATGTTTACGCTTATCCAACCAAGTCCCTGACAAAGATAGTTTGGTAAATACACTACTGATTTTAATTCATTGCCAATGTGCATATGCATTACTGTATTTGTGTGTACTTGCAGGTGTGTAGTGTAGCACAATTGAACTATAAAAGCACCTCATTCTGATTCTGACCTGCCGGGCAGAGTGGTCCAATGGAAGAAAGGCCAGAGTGAGAGAGATACGTGTGTGTGTGTGTGTGTGTGTGTGTGTGTGTGTGTGTGTGTGTGAGAGATACGTGTGTGTGTATGTGTGTGTGTTGAGTGTGGAGAGCTTTTTAAGTGCAACAGACCGAGCTGTGCATGCAGGAATGTCTAGACGATCCAAAGTAGAATAGAGTGCTTTTTATGAGCATGTCTGACTATCTCAGAAACCCACTGCCACATCTCCCATTTAACCCCGAGGCCGGCAGGCACACTCAAGTACCACAGCATGGTTAAATCACATGAGCATGCTTTAAACGAGATCGTTCTCATTGATTTCATGAATAAATACAGTGTGGGTTCATCTTTAAGATTCACTGAGCTTGGTCTGATAGTATTTATTATTATTATTATTATTATTATTATTATTATTATTATTATTATTATACCCTGAAACAAACTGACTTTTTCTGCACTTTTACTTACTGCACTTTTTCCAAACACATCCTAAGCCTGTAAACGGGTTAAAGATTTTTGAAAGTTAAATGTTTTTAAGGTGACTTTCAGACATAGATCTTAAAGCTTCAGTTACAAGGTTGGACTGAAGGTGCACATAATTGCTGGTTCAGACTTACTGTATGATGTTGTGATGTGCGGATAAGCAGGAGTTGCAGCAATTTTCGAAGGACTGAAGTATCAAAGGAATTTATATTGTATATTATGCTTACATTATATAAGGAATATAGGTATAAGGAATTTTATTTTTATGATAAGATTATACTCATACAGATGTTATACAGGTCTTGAGTTACCTAGTCAGTCAAACAGACAATAATACATACATGTATAGTAGTGTATTGATATTGAATGGTATTTATGGATTTAAATACATGGGCATCCTGTAATTGGCTGAGTTCAGAGGCAGGGTAGGGTATATAGGGGTCTGATTGTAGAGCATTGTGGTATAGTATAGTCAGTAAAGGTGGTTTATAGGGATTGAATGTGTGAGATTGTGGTGGATATTGTATATGCAATGAAGAGTATTAAGGAGTTTGCATTAAGTGGACTGTTTAGAGGTTTAGATGTAAAACATTGTTGTGCACAGCTGGTGGAGGGTATTTACAGATTTAGATCTAGAATATTGTGGTATAATTGGGGTGGATGTATTTAGGGTTTTGGATGTAGAACATTGTGGTTGAGAGGACGTGTGTGTATTTTGAGGTCTATTTTTAGAACAATTCAGTGTAGAGGTGGTGGAGGGTATTTATGGGTTGGGATGTAGAACATTGTGGTGTAGCAGCAGTGGAGGGTATTTAAGGGTTTAGATGTAGAACATTGTGGTGTAGCAGCAGTGGAGGGTATTTAAGGGTTGGGATGTAGAACATTGTGGTGTAGCAGCAGTGGAGGGTATTTAAGGGTTTAGATGTTGTCATGCACACTCGTAACACGACCGGCACTAGGACCGGGAAGTAATACGGTCGGGTTTTCAGGAAGCATAAAAGGAGACAAAATGGCGCTTCACATTGCTCAGTCATTGAGTTCGCCCATGCCTTTGCTGACGGTACGCCGACTATTCTGTGAGTACTCACCGATTCTGGTTGCTTCTTTGATTGAGTGTGTGTTGCTAGAACGCGGGTTTATTTGTGTAGATCCTTGCTCTTTGTGTAAGAGAGTTCTGAAACTAATCGCGTGGTTATCCTGCATACTCGCGCTGCTTCCGCGTTTGGGTTTACCATCCACGCTACACGGGCTAACTGCTAAAGCTTTTCTGTTCATCCCTCGGTTGCTCGTGACAGAATGACTGAGCCAAAAGCAGTAAACCCAGCGGAGTTTGCTTGCCTCTGTGATGTGGTTGACCAGCATGCCGAACTGATCAATAAGCTCCGTGGTGAAGTCGCGTCTCTCCAAAAGAACCTCCAAGACGTTGCGGCCTTGTGCCGCGAGGTGGCGGAGCTACGGCAGGAGAACGCGATCTTCCGCGGGGTGGCTGCTCAGTCGGCTGTTGCCACGCCCGTCACAGCGGCTGCGGCGCCATCCCCCCCCACCCCCCCTTCTGATGTGTTTATAGCTCTACCAGATAAGTGGGATGGCACAGATGGGAAATGCAGTGTTTTTCTAACCGCGTTGGATCATGTGTTTGAGTTCAATTCCACCAGATACTCCACAGACCGACTGCGCGTTGCGCTTCTCGTCTCGTTGCTATCCGGGCAGGCAGCTGAGTGGGCCACGGCGGTTCTCCGATCAGATTCAGATACTGCTTATTCATATGGAGAATTCACCCATCAACTAAAGCTCACATTCGAACATCCTGCTGCTGAGGTGGAGACCGACATGAAATTGTATCATCTGCGACAGGGAGAGTCGTCCGTGAGCCGATACACAGCGGATTTCCGCACTCTCGCCGTACAGACCACCTGGGGAGACGCCGCCCTCCGGACGGCCTACTACAAGGGACTGGCTTCACGTATTAAAGATGAACTCGTCCGAGGCCAGCCCCCCGGACCCTGCCACCCATCACGCCATCTTTCTCTCACTCCACGCCCCGACCACCAGCTTTCAACACCACCGCCATGGCACCCGTCGGATCTCCACCTCCCGCCGTGGTTGACTCAGGAGCCAGGGAACCCATGCAATTAGGACGCGCCTCCTTGAACACTGCAGAGCGAGAACGATGCTTCAGGGAGGGACTATGTGCCTATTGGCGGCGCATCATAGAGCCATATGCCCTATTCGCCCGGGAAACGGCCAGGCCCGGTGAACCCTAGGAACAATTCATCAGGCTTCCTCCATCTCTCTGCCACAACACCCAGTGTCTCTCGCCTCATGCTTCAGGTACACCTCCAGTTTGGCCATACACGGGTCAGAAGTACCGCGTTCATCGATTCTGGTGCTGCAGGTAACTTCATTGACTCTTCTTACGCCAAGGAACTGGGGGTGGAAGTCAAGGCGTTATCCCAGCCGGTTCGGATCACCTCTGTAGATGGTCGGCCCCTCTCCTCCAGTCCCATCACCTCCCAGACCCAACCGATCACCGTCACAATCAACAAACATCAGGAGCAGATCTGATTCTACCTCACCTCCATTTCCTCCCCTCCCATCATCCTTGGACATCCTGGGCTCCTTCAGCATGACCCGCTCATCTCCTGAACACAGAATCGGATCCTTCAATGGGGGCCGGCTTGTACCAAGCTTTGCCTACAGGCTCCGGCTGGGATGTGTTCTAGGGAGTCCGAGGCCCCCGATGTCGACACCAACGCCATCCCGGCAACCTATCGGGAACTGGCTGAAGTATTCTGTAAGCGACGCGCCACCCACCTGCCTCCTCATCGCCCTTATGACCTGGCGATCGACATTCAGCCTGGTTCCATCCCTCCTCGCGGTCATCTCTACTCACTCTCCACCACCGAGATGCAGGCGATGGAGGAATATGTTTCCAATGCCCTCCGCCAAAGTACCATCCAGCCCTCCTCTTCGCCTGCCAAAGCGGGGTTCTTCTTTGTGAAGAAGGGGGATGGTGATTTACGCCCCTGTGTTGACTATCGGGGGCTTAACAACATCACAGTCAAGAATCGTCATCCTCTGCCTCTTACCAACTCTGCCCTGGACGCCCTCTCTGGTGCCACCATTTTCACAAAGTTGGACCTCCGGAGCGCCTACAACTTGGTCCGCATCAGAGAGGGTGATGAGTGGAAGACGGCCTTCATCACACCTACTGGACATTATGAGAGCCTGGTCATTCCATTTGGACTTTGCAATGCACCTGCAGTTTTTCAACAGTTCATTAACGACGTCCTGAGAGACATGCTAGGTAGATGGGTCTTCGTCTACCTGGACGATATTCTCATCTACTCCCGCTCCGTCAACGAACACATCCAGCATGTCAGAGCGGTACTTAAGAGATTGCTCGCCCATCAATTGTACTGTAAGTTGAAGAAGTGCACTTTTCACAAGCGCTCCACCACGTTCCTGGGTTTTGTCATCTCACCCCAGGGTGTGGCCATGGACCCGCAGAAGCTAGAAGTTGTGCGTCATTGGCCCCTACCCAAGACACTTAAGCAACTTCAAAGGTTTCTCGGGTTTGCGAATTTCTATCATCGCTTTATCCGGGACTACAGTACAGTTGCAGCTCCCTTAACTGCCCTGACCCGACCATCTTCACATCACTTTCACCTTAACTCGGCTGCCATCTCTGCATTTCATGAACTCTGCCACCGATTCACCACTGCTCCGATTCTCCTTCACCCCGATGCCACCAAACCGTTTGTTGTGGATGTGGACGCTTCGGACGTGGGCGCCGGGGCGGTTCTCTCCCAGCGAGGTCCAGATCAGAAGCTACACCCTTGTAGCTTCTTCTCCAAAAAATTTGATCCCACTCAGCAGTGATACGGAGTAGGGGACCGCGAGCTGCTGGCCATAAAGTGGGCTTTGGAGGAATGGCGACACTGGCTCCAGGGCGCCGGAGAACCATTCATCGTCTGGACTGTTCACCAAAATCTAATCACTATCCGGAGTTTGAAACAGCTTAATCCAAGACAGGCGCGGTGGGCACTGTTCTTTGAACAATATAATTTCCATCTGTCTTACCGTCCGGGGTCGAAGAACATCAAGGCCGATGCCCTCTCCCGACAACATGAAGAAGACGGCCCCCGGGCGGACCCCGCGCCTGTTCTCCCACCATCCAAAATCATCGCACCACTCTGTTGGGATTTGGAGACTAGGGTCCGCCAGGCACAGGCCACGGAGACCGAACCGGCAGGTGTGCCACCTGGACAACTCTAGATCGGTTCTCCAAAGCTGTGCATCTGGTGGCCCTCCCCGGACTCCCGTCAGCTAAAAGGACAGCCGAGCTGATTTTAGAACACGTAGTCCGTCTGCATGGGTTCCCCAAGGACATCGTCTTGGACAGGGGGCCTCAGTTCACGGCACGGTTCTGGAAGGCCTTCTGCCGTCTGATCAATTCCACCTGCAGTTTGTCATCTGGATACCATCCTCAAACTAATGGTCAGACGGAATGGACCAACCAACAACTGGAGTGCTACCTGAGGTGCTTCGTCGCCGATCGTCAGCGCTCCTGGGCCTGCTATCTCATTTGGGCAGAACTTTAACATAATCTCCACGTCTCCTCTGCCACCAACCTAAGCCCTTTTGAGATATGCCACGGTTTCCAGCCTCCGATGTTCGAACACCAAGAACTGGAGGTCGATGTACCGTCGGGCCAACAGTTGGTCCGAAGGTGTCGACGGCTATGGAGTCAAGCCAACACTGCCATTCACCGTGCAAACCACCGCTACACCACGCAACATCGCCGTCGACACCCTGCGGGACGGTTGTACAATGTGGGTGACAAAGTATGGCTGTCTACGAAAAACCTGCACCTCCATACAGAATCCAAGAAGCTATCACCCAGGTTCATTGGTCCATACCGCATCACCCTCCATATCAATCCTGTCACCTCCCGGCTCCAGCTGCCTGCGGCGCTCCGGATCTGGTATTCCACACCTCCCAGCTCAAACCCTTCATCACTTCACCAATGGTTCCACCCACCCACCCTACTCCTCCTCCCCGTATCATTGAGGGTGGTCCCACCTACACCGTTCGCCGGATCCTTGACTCACATCCTCGGGGCAGAGGGCTCCAGTACCTGGTGGATTGGGAAGGTTACGGTCCCGAGGAGCGATCTTGGATTCCGGCTCGGTTCGTCCTAGACCCCGAACTCATCCGGGACTACTGTCGTCGGGTATCCTCCACCCCAGGACCGTCGAGAGTCGGTCCTGGACAGGGGGGTACTGTCATGCACACTCGTAACATGACCGGCACTAGGACCCGGAAGTAATACGGTCGGGTTTTCAGGAAGCATAAAAGGAGACAAAATGGTGCTTCACATTGCTCAGTCATTGAGTTTGCCCATGCCTTTGCTGACGGTACGCCGACTATTCTGTGAGTACTCACCAATTCTGGTTGCTTCTTTGATTGAGTGTGTGTTGCTAGAACGAGGGTTTATTTGTGTAGATCCTTGCTCTTTGTGTAAGAGAGTTCTGAAACTAATCGCGTGGTTATCCTGCCTACTTGCGCTGCTTCCGCGTTTGGGTTTACCATCCACGCTACACGGACTAACTGCTAAGGCTTTTCTGTTCATCCCTTGGTTGCTCATGACAGATGTAGAACAGGTGTAGCAGCAGTGGAGGGTATTTAAGGGTTTAGATGTAGAACATTGTGGTGGGTGTATTTGGAGTTTTGGATGTACAATATTGTTGTTTAGAGGCGGTAAAAGGGGTTTATGGTGTTTGGATGTATGAGATTGTGGTGGAGAGGGAATGGAGAGTATTTAAGGGTGTCTTTACTATTCCTCATTCCCGAGGTTCAGGTCACAACCTCTAATTTAGGAATTCCTGCAGTCGATGATATTTAAACACTAAATGACTGTAGTGTACGCACAGTGGAGGGTATGTAGAAGATCAGATGTACAGGGTTGTTGTAAAGGTGGTCTTTAAGGCTTCAAATATCTTGTATATGGAAGAGAAGCGTTGTGGGATATTTTAGAATTTCGATCCATTTAGTTGTGGCACTGGGTTCAAAACCCTCTTTGAGAGGTTAGTCCTTGACACAGCAGGAGAAGAACTTCCCAAACTGATGATTGGTGGCATCCATTATTGATGATGTCCTGATGTGACTAATCAAGCTCATTCGAGTACATTCTTTTTAAACCTCCTTCATTTTTTCCCTCCCTATTCAAACCAATAACAGCATTATTACATTCTAATCGCCATGAACAATGAATATTTATATCAGGGGGAAAATTGTGCTTTCCATATTCATGACCTTTTCTGTTTTTGTTTTCCTCTTTCATCTGCAGGAGGTCTTTTCTCCACTGATTTAATTATATTATGGCATTGGATATTTTTTTAATAGCGGTGGCAGATATTTCTAATATTTGCTACAGTCCATGTGAGTGGACTCATAGGAGCCAAAGTCAGTGACCCTATATGAACCCTACACACAGGACCTTGTAATACTGGAGGAGTCTGGTGTTTAATATTCATCGTCCATATCATATTTCTACAATTTACAACACTGATGCTTGATTTGTAAGTATAGCGGAACCTCGGCATAGGGATTGGATAATTTAGTTTCATACATATTTAATTTTTTCACACATTTCCATAATTTTCTTTTGATTCTGTAAAGCTGCTTTGCGACAATGACCATTGTTAATATAATATTAATATAATATAATAATATAAGTGCTATACAAATTTTTTTTAATTAAACTAAATTAAATTGAATTCATTCTGATGACGAGTCGTAGTACAAACTTTACATAAGAAATTATGTCAATTCAGGTAATCCATTCCAACCAGGCAAAAATATTACCAAAAATATGTATTATATATTACTATTATAGAGTATAATACTGTACAATGTTAACTGCGGTGCTATGCAGTGGGACACATTTCAGATTAATTTCATTAACAGGAGACACAAAGGTCTCATATATGCATATTAATAGCATTAAATATTCAAGCTCTAGGGGACAGAGATGAGGCTTGAACCAGAGAAAGGTTACAGAAAGCCTCCAGTGTGGATGCGTAAGCAATGCTATGCAGATTATCCTTAACCAAATGCCCTAAAAGGTGTTTTAGGGCAATTTGTAAAATGACGTTTTATAGAAATTATTAATACTATTTGTACTTAAATATTATTTGTTGGGGGAAAAACAAAACAATACTTCAAGGCAACATGGCAAGTGTGAAGGATACAGTATGTGTGGTGGGCACAATAGTCACTAAAAGGACCAATCTATCCCCTCTTGAGTAACAGGAAACGTAAAAAGGTTTGCTCCTGCTCCTTACTGCTTCAGTGATTTATTTTGTGTGCGTGTGTATGTGTATGTGTGTGTATGTGTATGTGTATGTGTGTGTGTGTGTGTGTGTGTGTGTGTCAGGTGTATGGGTTCCCTGCAGCAATATGTAATAAGCAGTGTCTCCCTTGTTGGGACGCATGGAGAGGAAATGGATTAGGCGAGGGACATTGCAGGACATGATGACAGTGATGTGTTAAAAATCTGCCCTCTGGCTCTCTCTCTATCTCATTCAATACCACTCTGTTTTTCTCTCCTCCCCACCCTGCCTCCCCCGCTCCATTTCTCTTTTCCACCCCCTCAGTCTCTCACTCTGCAACCATGAACAGTGGATCCCCAGCAATTCTGTCAATAAGCATACATCAGTCCATAGAGAATACACCGATTACACACACACACACACACACACACACACTCACTCTCTCTCTCTCTCTCTCTCTCTCTCTCTCTCTCCTTCTCTCTCTCTCTCTTTCTACACACAGCCAGAGGGCTTCCATTAGTTTGACCACCTGCTGTGTGGGTGTGCCCCCATACCTCTTTCTACGCAGGTCTCAAAGCAAACCCCCTCTGAACTGTGTTCCCCCATCTCCCAGTCGTTTGCTCTTTAGCTTTTATCCTCCCTCTATCCCTTCGTTTGGTTCATGCTACCTCGTTTCAACCTTTGTACCTCGCTTTTTTCAGCTCTCTGTGCATTTGTTCTCCCTGCTCATCTGACATCATCTTAGCTCAAACTCACACGGCTCTCTGATTGCCTTTGGCCTTCTCAACCGTCCATAAGCACAGATGTGAAGTTTGTAAGAGGGAGAGAGAGAGAGAGGGAGAGAGAGAGAGCGAGAGAAGCTCCTGCTCCTGTGCTCCCCCTTTTCCCTCTCCCCTCGTACTCACTGGGTGAAGACGAGGCGACGCGCTGCAATTACTTTAATTGGTTGTGACTTCTTCATTTACATGACAAGTGTTTGCACATCCTGGGAAACAACGGTCTGTTTCTCCTAGAGAAGAGAACCATGGACTGGCGTGGGACACTGAGTTTCAAAGGAGGGGGGGCACAGGGGAACACCGACACGGCTGAACAAAACTGCCGGATGTCCAACCATTTCAGCACGGCTTATTTACTCAAGTCTCGGACTTCTACAGTAGATCTAAGATAGCCAAGAAAAGCTTAGCACAATGCAATGCCTTTATCAGTGTATAACATTAAAATAATAATAAAAAACAAGTTTATACAGTAGTGCTATTAAATACTTTACTACTTTATTAAAATTTTTACATAAACAGAAATTTTGACATTCATTCTACTTGCAAGGTTTATGAATGGGTGAGGTGAGATGAGGATGGGTTCCCGGTTGAGTCTGGTTCCTCTCAAGGTTTCTTCCTATTACCATGGCAGGGAGTTTTTCCTTGCCACCGTCGCCCTCGGCTTGCTCATCAGGGACAATCTTATCATTTTGATTCATGCACATTGCATACAAACTTCTTTTATTGTGTAAAGCGGCTTTGTGACAATGTCAATTGTTAAAAGCGCTATATAAATAAAACTGACTTGACTTGACTTGAAGGACTGTGCTCATCATTCCAATACATTTATATTTAAATACCTTGCACAAGGACTTACCAAAATAATGCAATTTACAAAATGTATGTAATTGTTTATATGGTGAGGTTTTTTATTTGGATGGAGATTTTTCCTTAGCATTTGTGCAAAGAGGGCGGCACGGTGGTGTAGTGGTTAGCACTGTCGCCTTGCACCTCCAGGGTCTGGGTTCGATTCCCAGCCAGGTTTGATTCCTGTGTCTGTGTGCATGTCCTCCGGTTTCCACCCAAAGACCTCCAGATTAGGCTAATTGGAGTTCCCAAAAATGCCTGTAATAAATAAATAAATGAGTGAGTGTATGTTCCCTGGGATGGATTGGCACCCTGTCCAGGGTGTACCCTGCCTTGGGCCCTAATTCAATTCAATTTTATTTGTATAGCGCTTTTAACTATTTTCATCGTCGCAAAGCAGCTTGACACAATCAAAAGAATTGTTCACGCTTGTTAGAAACGTGAATGTGTATGAATCAACAAATAGTCAGATAGTCCCTGATGAGCAAGCCGAGGACGACAGTGGCAAGGAAAAACTCCCTGAGATGTTCACCCATCCTCATTTGGGTGAAACAGAAAGCAGGACTTGATCGGCATTCATACTGTGTGTTGGGTGGCAGGCAACAAGTCTCCTAGGATAGGCTCCAGGCCCCCCGTGACCCTGAATACAGGATTAAGCGGTATAGATGAGTGAGTGATTTGCACAAAGAGATGCCCATGTCTGCGTTTTGTCATGGCTAGAGATGAAGCTGACAACATTAATGATAAAGCCTTTAGAACACAGAGGACAGCATTGTGTCAGTACCATGACCAGCGGAATCATTTAAAAATGCTTCCGGATATGATGTTACTGGAAATGATGAGGTAGTAACAACTACAGTACTTTACACCACACTGTTTTTTTTTATACGAGCATGCCCCATTGTAGTGTATGACTTATGACATGTCCTCACATGGACCTACTGTATGCCTTGCACGCATATTCCGATGCCTCTTTGCTGCTGCATACCAAACTGAGTGTAGACACAGTGAACAGATATAGTCACTGAAGCTTCAGCTAAATTCCAATGTTAATATGTAATGAAATGTTTTAGATTCATTCCTATCCAATTACCAAGATTGAACGTCATCTAGGTAAACATTACATTTCTTACACGTACTCTCCTAAAATCTGAAAGATTCCAGTTAACACAAAGCTGCATAGTTGTTTTACATCATTTTGCAGTATCTGGAGGAGGTGACACAGAGGCTTAGTGGTTAGCACTAAGCACCGCCAGGGTCTATCTCTATGGAGTTTGCATGTTCTCCCCATGCCTGGTGGGTTTCCTCCTGGTCCAGGTTCCTCCCACAGACCAAGACATGCAGATTAGGCCAATTGGAGTTACCAAATTGTCCATAGTGTGTGAATGAACGAGTGTCCGTGCCCTGCGATGGATTGGCACCCTGTCCACTGTGTACCCCCCCGCGTGCCCTAGGTCTCCTGGGATAGGCTCCAGGCCCCCATGTGACCCTGTAGACAGGATAAAATTGTAGAGATGATGAGTGAGTGAGTATGTTAATTATTTTATTCAAATATTCAAACCAAGACAGGATACCCTATAGCATTGCGAACCCTCATTACTGCAACCATGCTGTCTAAGTGCTACAAGCTTTTTATTCTCAGACGCGGCTTTTCCGTTGGTTTTCCATAATGAGGCTACTCGAGTGAGGTGGTATTATGGTAATTTTGCGTACCCTTTTGTCGCTCTTCGCTATGCAGATAAAAAGGCATCTTGCCCCCGAAGTTCCTGTCAGCTTTAATCTCATTTACATGTGTAATCTCTAATTTGGTGCTCACTGTGTAGGGAGGAAAACACTCTCCACTGTGACCATTGGCAATTCCGAACTGTTACATGTATATTTATCGTTTAGTAGATGTATTTAGCCGAAGTGACTAAGCAGTGGGGCAGAATAAAAACCGAGCACTGAGCTTTAGAAGGAAAAACTACATCCTGACGATATCTGTATTCAGAGGTTTGTTGGTTGGTTTATTCTTGTATGAAGGCAACGGTTCTTTGCAATGCTGTTGAGCATTGCTAGCACAGTTACAGTGGTGCACAACAGGATGAAATGTTCAACAACAAAACCAAACGTAACTGATAACAGTTCATTTTAACCGGTAACCCCTTATACAATTCACCGTTCAACATCGCATTAATGTGGAAACAGCGGAGACAGTTTTGGCCTCAACCCGAAAGAGACTTGACGTCGCTAGTTCCAAATCTTTGAGACGATCGGTGTGATGTTGTAAATGGTGGTGTTAGCATGAATGCTTAAGCTTTGGCTTTGATTGAGATTGAGATTGAGTATAGACGTGAAGGTGAGACAGATGCGGAAGCTAAAAGTCTAAAGTGCTGCTGTGTCTCTCATTTTGTGAGAAACTTCAGGTCACCTGCGGCTCCACAGATCCTGATGCTTGTGTGCTCGCGTCACCTGCAAGTGCAGTGTGTGGTTAACTCACCACCGCTACTAACGCTGTTTAGGGAGCCTTTACTGTTGCCTGTCGTATGCGGTGTCGCCGTAACGTCGCAGTCTGATCCAGGGTTTTATAGCACATTTACCGTCTCTGTAGGCGCTCTACAGTCTGATAGCTCTAAACTCGGCCTGTTTTCGCCACTGTAATGATCTTTTCTCCTTTTTCATGTTTTGGTCACCACCATAACACCCAAATGCTTAAATTGTTAAATTGTCATGTTAAATATGAGCTTGGCCTGACATACCCGACACCTGCATGCTACCCTTCCCTGCGGACGGATTGTGCGACCAACTCACCGCCGCGTCTCACACTTTTCCAAGGTTTCGGCAGCCTTTAGTTCTGCATGTCGTGTGTGCTGTCTACTGTTACATTCAGTGCAGGACGTCTGTGACATGCTCATCGTTTGGCATCAAAGTTTATGATGACGATATCTACTGTTACTTTCAGGAAGGAATGCTTCTGACACACCTGTGACAAAAACAAACTGTGCAAACACAGCAATCAGCAAAAAGTTTGATATAAGTAGATGGACCAGCATCAGTAATTGTCGTTGACGGGTAGAAAGTATGTAGAAATGCCTAAAGCTGATCGGCTTTAGTATAATCATGTCTGTCCGTTCATGTTCGTCTACATTGCGCTTATTAAATCCGACACGTAACTGCTCATAACCTACTCAGCATTTTTATTTCATGCAGGTTGAACCTCAGGGAGATTTCTTAGTACTGCAAAAGTTCCGTTCAATTCTGACCTGCGGGCGATTTAAGACACGCCCACAGTTCGATGCATGAGCAGTGTCGCTGTCAAAACCTGCCCGTAACATCCCTTCTACTCAACATGTCCTTTGATTTCCTTTATGAAGCAGATTTAACTTTTTTTTTTTTTTTAAATGTCTAATGTATGAAATGTTAAGATATCATTGAAAGAGACCAATGTACTGGTTAAAACCATTGTTTTATTCATAAAGCTGAAGATGAGGACTACATCCCACTGCACCAATATGCATGTACTGTATGCAGATGAGACAAAGTCAGACTAAAAGAGTCAACTCAGACTTGCATTATAAGCGATAACTATTGGAAGCCACTGAATATGACATGATTTTAGACGTGTTTTCTACAGTAGCCATGCCGATTTGCTTGGTGAGGGTGACACACAAATCAAAACTAATAATTAGAAATGCTGTTCTTTAATAAACAAAAACCTAAAATGCAATACAATATGGTGATTTGCTGGTTCAAACAAATGGGATGTTTACTTAATATTTAAGGAAAGAGCATTGAATTTCCCGCTAGCTGCGTTTTATTTCTGACTTGTCTGTATTATTATTATTATTATTATTAAAAAAAATAAATAAAAAAAAAACTTGACAGTCTAGTATGTTATTCCTAAATTACTGAATTACTGCAGCAACAGCTAGTGTATCTGACCTGAATGTGCAGTACACTGTTGTAAAGCAAGGATATTTTTAAATGACTAATTCATTCAAATTTTTCATTCAATTTTTATTCCAAATAAAAGCTATTTCAGTATTTACTGCACGCATCATTGAGCCCTATAAAAACCCAGAGAAAAGGATATTTGGTTCCTTAGACATTTTGCGATTTCTTTTTTCCCCACTGTTTGTATTGCACATCTACAATAGTCATTACTGTGATAAAACCCATTTCATGTCCATGTCTAAGCCTGCTCTTTTGTTACATCCATATTGATATGAATATCAATAATTCCACCCTTTCATGTATCCGAATGAGATCATTCTTTAATTCTGATCATTATTTTAAGGCTACCAACACTACCCGTGTCTAAGCACACCGCGTACAGACAGGTTTCGAAGCATATTTAAGAGCAGTGAATAACGTGTTCGGGAAGAATTCCATGACCTTGACATCCAAATCATTTCGAAGAGTGTGCGCACACTCGAGTTACGGCTCTAGATTAGCACAAATGAAGGGGAAATCGATTCTGTTCCGCAGCTCCCAGGGGTCTCATCTGACTTTCGCTGGTACGCGCCGCCACTGTCACATCGCCCCGGCGCTGGAGAGGTGTGCGTTCTCGTGTGGAGGCGGCACAAAGCCACCTTTGTGGCGAATGTGAGGGAATCTTTTAAAACAAGTGCCTCATCAATGGCAGAGTGAGTGATACCAAACTAACCCTGGTCTACCTTCCCAGCTGACAATGGGAAAGAGAATGGCGCGATGTGTGCGATACGGTCTAACAAAGGAGCGGCTTTTCTTCCGCCGGGAGCGCACCGCTGCCAGCTTTATGGGCAAGAAGAAGAGGAAGGTGTAACTCTAGGCGGCCGTTTTGGGTTGATTCAGGTCTGGTTCAGCTTTTCTCACGCCCGCCGGGGTGTGTCCCACACAGAGAGGGGTTTTCTAACATTTTCACACACGCACACACAGTGAAGCGAACTCTGATACCTACCATACTCGGTAACAGACTCTGAGTCGTGCATGCTCAACCATGTTACCTTAAGATCACTCTACTTTATAGGAGATTTGGTCATTTGATTTCCTGGAGCGCATTTGTGAGACAGAGAGACAGAGAGAGAGAGAGAGAGAGAGAGAGAGAGAGAGAGAGAGAGAAAGAGATCGGCATGTCTCGTAAAAAGAAACCTCAGCATTGCTTTCTTTTATAGCTTATCCACTCTGTCAGTCTTCTCCTTCTACCCATCCCTCAATCTCTCTCTGGGCCCGGTTGCTTTTTTTAATAGTAGTTCAATCCTGAGCAAGGTCATTAATTGCGGCTGGGACCTGGGTTATCCCAGCTCTGCTACTACAAAGAGCGACAGCGAAAAGAAAAGAGAGGAAGAGTGAGACTTCTGAACACCAGGCGTCCACTGAGGTTTTGCCCGTGATTGCTTCGTAAGGACCCCATGGCCCACAGCAATTAGGAATGGCGGACCTCGTCGGACTGCGACCTTCTGACCCCCAGTCTTTCTCGCTCTCTTCTCCTGATGGCGGCAAGAGAGGAGGCAGGAGGTCTGGGAGAGCTTAATGACTTCTCGAGCTAGGGACATGAGTAGTGGGTAATTGGTAAAGGATGGCATAATGAAACAATTAGAGACGTAATGACTCTGTACACGTGTGGAAGCAAGGAGCGAGCTGGATCGTGGCACTTGAGAGGTTCAGCTAGGGAGGGGGTGGGAGGAAACCGGAAAGTATGAAGTGCGAAGAAAAAATGAATAGCATGAATAAGCACTGTTTGCTTCCTGGCTTGTTTTGCCCGTTATTAAGGACGTACTGTTGGAAATTTCACAACCATTTTAAACTAATACAAATTATCCAGATGAGAAGCCTGTGTAAAGAAGACTGAAAAGAACTCGAAGGCCGAACGGGTAGAGATGTGTGTATAAATATGTTTAAAAGGGTATCATTGAAGCAAACGATAGTAAAAGAGTAGAACAAGAGGAGTGCAAAGGATCAGCAGCGTACGGCAAGACTACCTTGATAACAGAGCAAAATGATTAAAGCAAAACGACAAGTAACAGGCAAGGGACCAACAAGTCAAGAGAATGTGACAAACTGAATACAGTGTGTGATCAAGGTGACAAGTGGCAATCAAGGTTTGACTGCTGATGAGGGAATTCTGGCGACTGGAGTGACACTGTGACTTGAGTTTTCAAGTATCCAGTATTTCATTGTGGGATTTGTTCACATGTGCTCATATACTGTACAATACTTATATTATATTAATTTTAAATCGAAGATAATAAGTCTGCTTTTGGTTCACTTTTTATATACTTATCAGAGATACATTAAACCAAATGACTTTTTCTTTCTCGGCTTGAACTGATAAGTCTACACAATAGCTTGGCGTATATTTTGTACCTAATCATTTTATCGACATATACTGAAGATAATTGCCATTCAGGATCGTTGGCTTATGCATCAAGTTCAAGTTGGCGGCTGAGCGGTAGGTTTCTCGCCCTCCATGCAGAAGGCCTGGGTTTAATTCCAACCCAATGCCTAAACCCTAGCCACTGGATGCAGCGCACTGGTCCCAAGCCTGGACGAAATAGGTGGGGCGTAAAACCCTGTGCCAAGTTGTGAACGTATCGGATGGTCTGCTGTGGCGACCCCTCGGTGGAAGCAGCCAAGAGACCAACAACATAAAGTTCAAGTATACTTGCAGTTTGTGATGGAATAATTTAGAGTAAATAGTACATGTATGGGTGGAGGTAAACCTGAACTTTGATGTACATCTTGTTGTTAACCCACTCAAAATCAAATAAACATTTGGTTGATTTTACGGACAAATCTGTCAAAGTCTGAGAGTATTATATAAACCATGAAGTTTCACGCAAACTGGTCCAATTGCAGGAAAACCTGTGCACTATTGTAGCGATGATAGGGACATGGGTGGGAAAGGATCACTGATGCACGTGAGACAGGAGGTCTACTGAAGCTGAAGTTGCTGAAAAAGGTTCTGGCTCTGAAAGAAAGATGTCAGAGTACACCGTGCACCACAGTTATTGAATACAAGGCTGCGTAGCAACAGGGGGCCCAGGCTGAACCGTGTTCACTATCAAAAACACCTACAATTTGCACGTTTTCTTTTACACCGTATGGTTGGTCGGGTGGCATTGCCTACAGCTGCATCACAGCCACGATGATGAACTCTTTCTGTATTTGTGATCAACAAGGGGGGAGTGTTGAGGTCTGGTATACACAATGCTTTCTAATTATATTATTAATTATTCTAATAATATTAGTAGGATTCATCATTGCGCACTGACATCACCATCTATCAGTAAATGAAATAACCTTTTATTAATATAAATGTAATGGTTCTGATGAATGGAAAGATAAGGGACAGATGTGATGAAACCCATTCACACACACACACACACACACGCACACACATCAACTGTGTGTATTGGTAAGTCCCATTCACTTACTCTATCACCCTGAGGCATTGTAGCATTTATGCTGTCGCATAGCCATTCCCCCAAACGCTCACCACCGCCCAACATACACACACTCCTGAACTGTGGCACGCATAATTGACATTATGGTTAACCCCAGATGATGAACGCCCTTGATTTCCCATGAGTCTAAGGAACAGCATGAAGTCTAGGGTTTACAGGACTAAGCCTCATGACCTCTATCCACTACACACACACACACACACACACACACACGCACACACACACACACACACACACACACACACACACACACACACACACACACACACACACACACACACACACACACACACACCACACACACACACACACACACACACACACACACACACACACACACACACACACACACACTGATTGTGGGAGGACACTTGGGTTATGGTTAGTTAAATTATTGGTTCTATTCGTAAAAAAAAAAAAACTCATGAGGGTTCATTAAGGAAAAAAATTCACTGCCTTTTATTTGATGCTTGTCGCTAGAAATAAAAATCTCATTCTAAAACAGTTTTATAAACAAAAATGCCTTGAAATCCTTATGTCTGGTTTTTCACAGTGGTGTTTGGAATAAAAAATCTTTCATATTGTCAAATTCTTGCATAGTGATGTCTATATATAAACACACAAAAAAAAAAACGAGCAGAAATTCTTTCTAGGATTCCACATGGATAGATTTAGTTTTTTTTTTTTTTAGCATGACAGACTGAAATTTTATTTCATCATAAATTAAGGAGATAAAAGTCCGGAGTTGATTGCCTACAGTATATTGAAGTTTAGCTTCAGCTTGGTAGCTCTCAATTTGTAGTACATTGGTGTACCAGTGGAGGTGAAGGAGGCCATCATTAGGATTAAAGAAATTAATTATATATTTCTATAATAAAAGCGGGAGTACACTGGTGGTCTCAGCAACAATAAAAGGCTTGGAAGGCCACAGAGGATAACAGTTTTGAAAAAGTAGACGTATCATTGCCAAAGCCTGCGATAAAGAGATGCCTGGATGAATAAAAAAAAAATTTAAGTTAATGAAAACTACTGATAAAACAAGGATGGAAAAACCACGACCA
>QNUK01000918.1:0-17500 GCA_013621035.1 Clarias magur | reverse complement strand
CGAGTCGACACCAGCACTGCCAATTTGTCACTGTTGAACCACTGAGTATTCTGCGTATACCTTCCTAACTGGGATATGCGAAAAAATATATATTATTCCTGTTCAACAAAGCAGGTGCCGTGAGTGGTTTAAATGTGTTCAAAGGCATTTTGGAGAATGTTAAAGGCAAGAAAAGGCTGTTCATTCTTTTTTGTTTTCGATAAATGGTAGGTGTGCACTGCCTAACATCTGCAATATGTTCTGCGAAGTAGAACAATTTTGCAATTTTGATGTTGTTTGAACACCATGTTTTATGTTCTACTATGCAGTTTTATGTACTTTGTGGCAGAAGCTGTTGTGAACTGAAATATATACACGTTCACCTCCAGGGTCCGGGTTCGATTGCCACCTCGCATTTTTTCCCCGCATATGGTTGGTTTCTTTAAACAGTCCCAAAATGTCTATACTGTCTGTGTGTGTGTGTGTGTGTGTGTGTGTGTGTGTGTGTGTGTGTGTGTGTGTGTGTGTACGTCCTGTGAAGGATTGGCTTGGTGTATATATACTGTAGTATATACACAGGCTCCATATATACACAAACACACACATACTGCTGTAGATCTATATTTACATATTTATAAGTTGAAGCAAAATTATTTGTTTCCATTTAAAGTGCTTTTTTTTTTTGCACTGGAAGCATAATTCAACATATGACAGAAAAAAAACTGTTGTTCATTGTGCATAAAAAACACAGCAGGAGAGAGTGTAGAAGTTCATTGTAATCTATAATTAAACCTGCCAGCCACACACACACACACACACACACACACACACACACACACACACACACACACACACACACACACACACACACACACACACACACACACACACGTACACACACGTACACACACACACACTTAGCCACTAACGACCAAGTCCCTGGCAACTGTGTATGCTGCTGTAGCCGATGCATGATAGGAAGTGACAGCACAGCCCAGGGCTTCCCCAGAGAGGGCGGAGCTTAGTAGAGGACCATGGCAAAAAAGCAACCCTTGCTCTTGCGCAACTAATTTTACTAATAGGATTGATAATACGTTTAGAAGATGAATCAGGTGTGTAAGAAAAAAAAGTTATAATAGTAACATATTACGTTACTTTAGTGTTTATACTCTAATTAAGCAGGGATGCCTCATGGTGTGCACTACACATGCATATTCTATGTGTAAAAACAGGCAGGGCAAAGGTGTATTTTGTTACAGGTGTGTAATTGCATCACTGTTGTATTCTCCCAGATGCACAGATGGTATAAGTGCATGCATACCCAAGCCCATATGTGTTCCTAAACAAATGCACTGAGAATAACACTGAATATGGAAACAGAGTTGCGTACCACATGCTCTAATGATCATTGATAGCATGCTGCAAAGTGACGTTTTCTTTTTTTGCCCAGCTGTTCTTTCCCATATTATCTGCACTTTAATTCAGCACCCTGACACCGTGCCAAATGTTATGAAACAGTCGGCACAACAAGTCACTGTGTCACTCTATCTTTAATTTTTTTTAATAACAGTATGTTAAATTTCACATAATTCTTAATGTAAGTCTCACAATGGGTTGACAAATCTTATATTAATAACCTTGTGATATATAGTGCTTTGCAAAAGACTTATACACCAGGGCCCATATTCACAAAGCTTCTTAAGCCTAAAAGTTGCTGCTAGTGACGAAATTCTAAGAAAAATCTTAAAATTAGGCCATTTTCTTAGACTTCTCCCTAAAATTTATGATTAAATCTTAAATAAAATAAATAAATAAAAATGATTCACAAAACATCTTAGCCCTAAAAACAGCTACTAAGGTAAAAAATTGTTAAGAGTAGAGAGGAGGACTTTTAAGAGGCTTAAGAGTTTCTATAGCAGAGGACAAAATGGCGGAAGGAAGAAATATTCTCCCAACACTGAACGTAAAGCTAAAAGTAAACACTGCTCTTCTGTCAAATTTGGTTTTCTTGATGTTTTACTTCCTTCCATCTCTCTTGTAATAAAATCAGCCTGGTAAATAAATGTGAGAACTTAAATATATTACCTACTGTGTGGGAATCGGTTGCTTCAAAAGTCGACACATTTTCAACGTTTAGCTGTTTAATTATCTTTAAGACATTTAGCCTAGAAACTTTGCATAAAGTAGCCTGTACTCATGATTATACAATTTCTTCATATACAAAAATTATGATTTCACTGTTGGGTCTATTATCATATAGTCTGTTTTCACAAAGAGCACATTTCAAAACCTTTGCAGAGGTCAGAGGTTATTTTTTTTTTATTAACCAATCACAGTCCTTGAATTGCTGCACCATCCCTAGCAACGGGGTCGACCACACCCCCTCACTAAGATAAAAGTTTTTCTACTTTCCTTACTCAGAGTTGATCTAAAAAGTTTCCTCTTTTTTATTTTGTTAAAAAAATTCTTTAGAGATTTTGTTAAACATGTTAATTTTATGAAATAATTATTAAATCAGTACAAAAAACATATTTGATTTCTGAGCATTAGTATTCCAGGTGAAAGAAAGAAAGAAAGAAAGAAAGAAAGAAAGAAAGACAGAAAGAAAGAAAGACAGAAAGAAAGAAAGAAAGAAAGAAAGAAAGAAAGAAAGAAAGAAAAAGCTATTCAGTAAGATCTGGTTTTGCAGCAGGTTCAGTAAACATAAGCATCTCATTTCCTTATAAAACTGCACAAATTGGACATGAGACTATGTTTTGTTATAGTACTTTTTATGTTTTTCTGTATTTTTTTCTTTTGTTGATGTTCTTGCGCTACAGCACTTATTTGCTTTTACCTTAAAAGTGAGTTATAGACTTTTACACAGTACTGTATTTACCCCCAATTTATTAATGTAATTTTAGTTATCTTGCATTTTGGTCATTAATGCATAGTGCATTCAATTTAGGCAAGATTTAATTCATAATCTTTACAAAAAAAAGTAGTAGTTTCTCTATTTCATTTTTTTTCTTTTTTTTTCTTTTTTTTTTGAAAAGTGTTCAGAATCTGTCATGATAATCTATAATGACACAACCATAACCAAGAACCAATATGAAATATATTATTATGATATTTACAGGTATGCCGTTTTGTATAAAGTAATTGCAAGCGATACTTGAGTAAAAATACAAGTATCTTACAAGAAAATGACTTTGAGACTTATCTGCTGTTTGCTGTACTTAAGTATCAAGCGTAATTTGCTGACATTAAATGTACTTTGGTATTAAAAAAATGAAAGTGAGAAGTTAGAATTGTGTTTATGAACTTGAAAGTAGCTTTGTTATAGTAAAGCGCAACATGATGCAGTCAAAAAACCGAATGCAGGCTAATCAGCGGCGTTAGCTGTAACACGTTAGTCTGGTCTTCCTATTAGCAATATCTGAACTGGCGTACTGTATGTTAATAACTAACTAACATTAAATCCCATTTAAACAGCATTCATCAATAGTATTAAATAGCACTCCACTTAATCAACATTCATTTAACTTACCTTTTCAGGTTAGGCAGGACGTTTTTGAATGCAAATATTTGAGTGACTTTCAGTGTGCATAAGAAGCGCTTTCAATCCACTGCAAGAAACATTTCTTGGACAGAGGGCCACGGGTGTGTAAAGTTATATTTGTCACCACTACGGAGTTCAACAGAGTTCACTACTGTAGTCAGTGTGGTCATCGTTTAGTGGTCTGCAAAAGACAGAAGTTACAGCACCAACTTGAATTGGTGCATTAACTTGCAATCAAGTTGAACTGATTCACCAAACCCACTTTCTTGCATTTGAATAAATTTAGTCTGATTTTATTTTGCAGTATTGATTAACGACGATGCTCGGGGGAAATGTGTTGCAGTAAAAGTATCAATTTTATTTAGAAAAAGTAGTGGAGTAAAAGTTTCCAGCAGTATAAAAAACAAAGTAATGCACAGATACATGGAAATCCTATTTCCTATATAATCCTATTGAATACAGTAACGAGGTATTTGTACTTTACAACATATTCCAACACTGATGTATACACTGTAGGCATGCAACAATTCAGCCCAGTTAGACTTCAGCTCACATTTGCTTAGGCTTAACGATTGTACTAAAAACAAAAATAAATAAATAAATAAAATTCATCTATAAACTAAGGGCTTATGATTTCAAATCAGTGGTACTGGAGGTTCATCATATTGATGAAAATTTTCCAACGGAGTTAATTGAAAAATTAATCAATTTTGATTTGAATAATTGAAGAATTAATTTCACTCAGATAAACTAATTGAAGCTTAGTACGAGAGTCTGGGGCATCATTTTACCTGCCAAATATAAATTTGTATAAAATGTTACATGACATTTGGAAATCATGATGCACTTCAAGATTTAGGAAAGTAACATTTGCGAAAGAATATTAAGCCGAGATGCTTAATAAATTAAAAGAATGAAAGTGAATCTCTGGGACTGGTGATGCACTGAAAGTGTCTTTTGTAACCTGTTTATCTTAAAAAGTCATATATGATATATATAGAGAGATATATCATATAGCGATTTTTGAAAACTCCCTCACAGGTTTATCAATTACCGGATTTTATTCATGCAGAAAATATACTTAGTGATTCACATGCATCATTTTTCTCCTAAGAGCTGCAGGAAGTAATTCATTTGCTAGAAAACAGTTCAGTAGCTTAAAAAGTATAATCAAATACATCGATGTCACTAAAACTTTCTCTGATAATTAATGGCCTGAACAATTAAATACAACACTATTTGACTATTAGATTGGTCCATAATGATGGGTAATAGTTAAATGCTGAAACTGTTTAAAAGCTCTTTATAAAGGTCTTATAGGTCTGTTTATATGAATGTGTTCTGACATATGGACTGAAGTGCTCAGAGCCTCACTGAAGTAAAAAAAAGGTTAAAGGCCGTATTGGGTTTATGCATTAGTGAGACAACAGAGAGCCTGATAGCCATGAATAAAATATTATAAAGCATAAAAAAGCAAGGATTTCAAGCTGTCAAAGCTAAGGGAAAACATACAGTAGCAGAGGATATAATGCATTATATGTTGTCTGTTATATGTTGAGTTCATATTTGTGGTTGTTGATGTATATACCTATGACATCTAGCAAATTTAAACATATATTTAAAAAAAAATAGAGATATTATTTGAACAAGCATCCAATGTTTACAATTTTCTAGCTAGTATTTTGAGTACCCACATGCCTGACTTAATTTTGCATTCTGCATCCTTCTGGTGAGCATTATGTTTTCAGCAAAACATGAAACAACCACAAGTATTGGATTTGATTTTTGATTGTTGATATACAGGCAGGGCTATAAAAGTTGTCAAGAATCATACATTTACATTTATATCTATATTTACAGCATTTATCCAGAGTGATTTGTATAAGTGCTTTGAAGCTAGACCGATTTGGGAGGCACTAGACAACTTACTCCTTGTTCAGACTGCAGGCAACTCCAGTTTGTTTCACGGATCTTATCTTTAGGACTGAATGTCCACAATGTTGATAGCCACAGATTTGCCTCTGTTCAGACTAGCTACCCGAATCTAACAGCTTGTCAATGTGATTGTGTTGTTTGCTGTCATAATAACGCCGCAACAATGTTGTAAAATTGTAATTATTTATTTCCATTTCTTCTGTCATCACCCATGGTTTTCAACCATGGATCCATGACCCACCGCATGGTCATGTGGACTTGAACTTCCATATCAGGTTAATATTAAGCCTGTTGCTCCTATAGTGATGAAATTTATATTTTAAAAAAAATCTTAGAATTATTAATAAAATAAAAAAAATCCACTTAAATTTAGGACTAAATCTTAGTAAAGATAAAACCAATTCACAATACATCTTAGACCTAAAAACAGCTCATAAGGTAGAAATTGTTAAGAGTGCAGAGGATGAGTTTTAAGAGGCTTAAGAATTTCTATAACAGAGAGCAAAATGATGGAAAGAAGAAATATTCTCCAAGTAAAGCTAAAAGTAATCACTGCTCTTCTGTCAAATTTGCGTTTCTTGTTCTTTTACTTCCTTCCATCTCTACTGGATTGTTGACTACAAACCACCCAAAAGTGCAACTTAATTATATTTGTCCTGCAACCATGTCAACTGGTAGAAGCTGAGCCATTTTACTCCCATCAATCTGAAATGGATCACAAGTAATAAAATCAGTACGGTAAATAAATGTAAGAACTTAAATATAGTAACTACTGCGTGGAAATTGGTTGCTTCAAAAGTAAACACATTTTTAACATTTGGCTGTTTTAATTATCTTTAAGATATTTAGCTTATAACCGAAACGTTGCATAAAGTAGCCTGTAGTCATGATTATACAATTTCTTTATATAAAACCATTATGATTTCACTGTCTATTATATTATCATATATATCCTATTTTCACAAAGAGTGCATTTTAATACCTTTTACAGATTTTTTTATCGACCAATCACAGTCCTTGAATTGTTGAGTCATCCCTAGCAACGGGGTCGACCACACCTTCTGACCAAAATAAAGGTTTTTGTACTTTCCTTACTCAGAAATGCTCTGAAAAGTTTTCTAAATCACTTTTAGTCTAAGACTCCCAGCTAGGACTTTTAAGTTAAGATAGGAGCTCTCTGGGAGAATTCTAAAAAGCCTTGTGAATATGGGCCCTGATCTGAATCTGATTTTGGATATTGTCACGGACTAACCGGAGATGAAGCAGAAGACTTAGCAGTTAGCCCTGTAGCGTGGATGGTAAACCCAAACGCGGAAGTAGCGCGAGTAGGCAGGATAACCACGCAAGTTATTCTTAGAACTCTCCCGAAGCGAGAGCAAGAGTTTACACAAATAAACCCGCGTTCTAAATACACACACCCAATCAGAAGCGATAACCCAAGAAAGTGAGTACTCACGTTTGGACGAGCGAGGCGACGGCGATAGCACGGGCATAACTCAATGACTGAGCGATGTGATGCGTCATCTTGTTTCCTTTTATGCTTCCTGAAACCCGACCGTATTACTTCCGGGTCCTAGTGCCGGTCGTGTTATGAGTGTGCATGACAGTACCCCCCCGTCCAGGACCGACTCTCGGCGGTCCTGGGGTGGAGGATACCCGACGACGGTAGTCCCGGATGAGTTCGGGGTCTAAGACGAACCGAGCCGGAATCCAAGATCTCTCCTCGGGACCGTAACCTTCCCAATCCACCAGGTACTGGAGCCCTCTGCCCCGAGGACGTGAGTCAAGGATCCGGCGAACGGTGTAGGCGGGACCACCCTCAATCATACGGGGAGGAGGAGCAGGGTGGGTGGGTGGAACCATAGGTGAGGTGGTGAAGGGTTTGAGCTGGGAGGTGTGGAATACCGGATGGATCCGGAGCGCCGCAGGCAGCTGGAGCCGGTAGGTGACAGGGTTAATCCGGAGGTTGATGCGGTATGGTCCGATGAATCTGGGTGACAGTTTCCTTGACTCAGTCTGCAGGTGTAGGTTTTTTGTTGATAGCCATACCTTATCACCTACTTGGTACGTTCGTCCCGGTGGGTGTCGACGGCGATGTTGCTGGGTGTAGCGGCGATTGGCCTTTTGAATGGCGTGGTTTGCTTGTCTCCAAAGCCGTCGACACCGGCGAACCAACTGTTGGGCCGACGGCACTTCCACCTCCGGTTCCTGATGATCGAACATCGGAGGTTGGAAGCCGTAGCATACCTCAAATGGGCTTAGGTTGGTGGCAGAAGATAGGTGGAGGTTGTGGGACAGTTCAGCCCAAATGAGGTAGCGGGCCCAGGAGCACTGGCGATCAGCAATGAAGCATCTCAGGTAGCGCTCCAGTTGTTGGTTGGTTCGCTCCGTCTGACCGTTAGTCTGTGGATGGTAACCGGAGGACAGACTGCAGGTGGAATTGATCAGACGGCAGAAGGCCTTCCAGAACCGGGACGTGAACTGGGGCCCCCTGTCCGAGACGATGTCCTTTGGGAACCCATGCAGGCGGACTACGTGCTCTAATATCAGCTCAGCTGTACTTTTTAGCTGACGGGAGGCCGGAGAGGGCCACCAGGTGAACAGCTTTGGAGAACCGGTCGACGATGGTGAGGATGGTGTCCCTTCCTTCAGAAACCGGCAGGCCCGTGACGAAGTCAACGGCAATGTGTGTCCAGGGTCGGCGGGGAACCGGGAGTGGTTGAAGTTCCCCGGGTGATGGTCTGTTGCTGTCCTTGGACCCGGCACACACTGGGCACGCCTGGACGAACTCATCTACGTCCTTCTTCATACTGGGCCACCAGAAAGCACGTTGTACAAACAGTAGGGTACGCCGTCTCCCGGGGTGTCCTGAAAGGGGAGAGGAGTGTCCCCACTGAAGCACTTCGGCCCTGATGGCGTTGGGGACGTAGAGTCGGCCAGGCGGCACACCTGCTGGGGCGGTCTCCGTAGCTTGTGCCTGGCGAACCCTCGTTTCCAGGTCCCACCTGAGCGGTGCGAGGATCTTGGTGGCTGGCAGTACAGGCGCGGGGTCCGCCCGGGGGACGTCTTCCTCGTGTTGTCGGGAGAGGGCGTCGGCTTTGGTGTTCTTGGACCCCGGGCGGTATGACAGGTGGAAATTGTAATTTTCGAAGAATAGTGCCCATCGCGCCTGTCTGGGGTTCAGCTGTTTTAAAGTGCGGATTGTGATGAGGTTTTGGTGGTCGGTCCAGACGATGAACGGCTCTCTGGCGCCCTGGAGCCAGTGTCGCCATTCCTCCAAGGCCCACTTTATGGCCAGCAGCTCGCGGTCCCCTACTCCGTATCGCTGCTGAGTGGCGTCAAATTTCTTGGAGAAAAAACTGCAGGGGTGCAGTTTTTGGTCTGGACCTCGCTGGGAGAGAACAGCCCCGGCGCCCACATCCGAAGCGTCCACCTCCACAACAAATGGTTTATCAGCATCCGGGTGAAGGAGGATGGGAGCAGTGGTGAAGCGGCGACAGAGCTCATGGAAGGCAGAGACAGCAGTTGGGGTGAGATTGAAGAGGCGAGATGATGGGCGGGTCAGAGCGGTTAGTGGCGCTGCAACGGTACTGTAGTCCCGGATAAAGCGGCGATAAAAATTGGCAAACCCGAGAAATCTCTGGAGCTGTTTAAGAGTCTTGGGTAGGGGCCAATGACTCACAACTTCCAGTTTCTGCGGGTCCATGGCCACACCCTGGGGCGAGATGACAAAACCCAGGAACGTGGTGGAGCGCTCGTGGAAAGCGCACTTCTCCAACTTACAGTACAGCTGGTGGGCGAGCAATCTCTTTAGAACCGCTCTGACATGCTGGATATGCTCGTTGAGTGTTCGGGAGTAGATGAGGATGTCGTCAAGGTAGACGAACACCCAACGGCCTAACATGTCTCTGAGAACGTCATTTATGAACTGTTGGAAGGCGGCAGGTGCGTTGCAGAGACCAAACGGGATGACCAGACTTTCGTAGTGTCCTGTAGGGGTGATGAAGGCCGTCTTCCACTCATCGCCCTCTCTGATGCGCACCAAGTTGTAGGCGCTCCGGAGGTCCAACTTAGTGAAGATGGTGGCACCAGAGAGGGCGTCCAGGGCAGAGTTGGTAAGAGGCAATGGATGTCGGTTTTTTATGGTAATATTGTTGAGCCCCCGGTAATCGACACAGGGACGTAGACTACCATCGCGTTTCTTCACGAAAAAGAACCCCGCAGCGGCAGGTGAGGAGGAGGGCCGGATGGTACCATGGCGAAGTCCGCTGGAAACATACTCCTCCATCGCCTGCGTCTCGGTGTTGGACAATGAATAGAGATGGCCGCGGGGTGGTGTCGCACCTGGCTGAAGATCGATCGCCAGGTCGTATGAGCGATGAGGTGGTAGATGGGTCGCGCGTCTCTTACAAAAGACTTCAGCCAGGTTCCGGTAGTCTAGCGGGATTTTATCTGTGTCGACATCGGGGGCCTCGGACTCCCTAGAGCACGTCCCAGCCTCGGCCCGTAGGCAAAGCTCAGTGCAGGTCGGCCCCCATTGTAGGATCCGGCTTTGGGTCCAGGATATGAGCGGGTCGTGTTGCAGCAGCCAAGGGTGTCTGAGGATGATGGGTGGTGATGAAATGGTGGTGGTGTGAAACTGGATCTGTTCTCGATGCTGGTTGATGATGAGGGTGATAGGTTGGGTTTGAAAGGAGATGGGGCTGGAGGAGAGAGGCCGACCATCGACTGATGTAATGGTTACAGGCTGGGATAACGCCTCGATCTTTATCACCAATTTTTTGGCATAGGAAGAGTCAATGAAGTTACCTGCTGCCCCGGAGTCGACGAACGCGGTACTTCCGACCCGTTTGTGGCCAAACTGGAGATGTACTTTCGCCGTGAGACGGGAATCACTGGTCATGGTGGTGGAGAGGGACATGGGACCCGGTGAGTTCCTCCCATTTCTCACCGGGGCTGCGCGTTTCCCGGCCGCAGAGGACAAATGGCCCGATGATGTGCAGAGGATCCACAATACGCGCAGAGCCCCTCTCTGAATCGGCGTTCCCGTTCTGCAGCGGTCAAGGAGGCGCGCCCTAGTTGCATGGGTTCCCCGACTCCTGTGTCAACCACGGCGGGAGGTGGAGTACCGACGGTCCTGGTGGGTGCTGCGGTGAATGAGGCGTGGACTTCTGGAACTGGAGAGCGGGAGAGGAAGGGCGTGGTGTGAGGTAGTGCTGTCATGGTGGATGGCAGGGTACGGGGAGCTGGCTTGGGGCGAACGAGCAGCCGTTGGTCGATCCGGAGGGCGAGTTGAATTAAACCCTCCAAGGTAGCTGGAAGCTCTCGTCCGGCGAGCTCGTCTTTATCCGTGCAGCCAGTCCCTCGTAGTAGGCCGTCCGGAGTGCGGAGTCTCCCCAGTCGGTCTGTACGGCGAGAGTACGAAACTCCGCGGTGTAACGGCTCACGGACGACCCTCCCTGCTTTAGATGGTATAGCTTAGAGTCGGTCTCCACCTCAGCAGCTGGATGCTCGAAGGTGAGCTTGAGCTGGCGGGTGAACTCGGTGTAGGAGTAGGCGACATCTGAGTCTGAACGAAGAACCGCCGTGGCCCACTCAGCTGCCTGCCCGGATAGCAACGAAACGAGAAGAGCAATGCGCAGTCGGTCTGTGGAGTATCTGGTGGAATTAAACTCAAACACAAGATCCAATGCAGTTAGAAAAACACTGCACTTCCCATCCGTGCCATTCCATTTATCCGGTAAAGATAAGAAAACATCAGAAGGTGGAGAGGGAGTTGGCGGCGCAGCAGCCGCTGCGATGGGCGTGGCCACAGCCGGCTGAGCGGCCGCTCCGCGGAGCATTCTCCTGTCGCAGCTCCGCCACCTCGCGGCGCAAGGCCGCGACGCCCTGGAGCTCCGTGCGGAGCGATGCGACTTCACCACGGAGCTGATCGATCAGCTTAGCATGCCGGTCAACCACATCGCAGAGGTGAGCAAACTCCGCTGGGTTTACTGCCGGAGGCTCAGTCATTCTGTCACGGACTAACCGGAGATGAAGCAGAAGACTTAGCAGTTAGCCCTGTAGCGTGGATGGTAAACCCAAACGCGGAAGTAGCGCGAGTAGGCAGGATAACCACGCAAGTTATTCTTAGAACTCTCCCGAAGCGAGAGCAAGAGTTTACACAAATACATATACACTGTTATTTGTATTGCATTTTATACAAACTGTGCTATGCCAGTTTGAGCTGCCACCCTCAACAATTACCTGGAATCTCCTGATTATGATCCTTATCATGCTCAAGGACTTTAATAAGTCTATTAGACTATCTATAGGTTCATATAGTCTTATGCAAAAGTTTAGGCACCCCTTGATAAATAACAGATTTTTATGATTTTTTTATTTGAAAAGATGTTAACACAGTCTCTCTTGGAAATGGAAGTTTGGACACCCTACATAATCAGTACTTAGTAACACCTCCTCTGGCAGATATCACAGCTTGCAAACGCTTTTTATAGCCAGCTAAAAGTTTTTCAATTCTTGTACTTGGGAATTCTTCCATTCTTCCTCGCAAAAAGCTTCTAGTTCTGTAATATTCTTTGGTCGTCTTGCATGCACAGCTCTTTTAAGATCTACCCACTGATGTTTACTGTAAATCAGGGGACTGTGATGGCCGTTCCAAAACCTTCAGCTGGCGTCTCTTGAGGTATTCCATAGTGGATTTCGAGGTATGTTTAGGATCATTGTCCTGTTGCTTTTTTATACATGGTGTGATATTTGCTTTCAGAATTTGCTGGTATTTAGTGGAATCTATTCTTCCCTTCACTCGTGCAATGTTTCCTGTGCCACTGGCTGCAACACAACCCCAAAACATGATAGCTCCACCACCATGCTTAATATTTGGCAAGCTGTTCTTTTCATGAAATGCTGCTCATTTTTTTCCTCCAGACATGCCTTTGCTGAGTTCTATTTTAACTTCATCAGTCCACAGTTTCCAAAACGCTTCTGTAGATGTTCTGTTGCATACTTCTGACGCTGGATTTTATGATGGAGACGCAGGTAAGGTTTTCCTCTGCTGACTCTTCCATTGCTGCACAGTGGAACGGTGCACCACCACTGAGACTGCTAAATCCTCCTATAGGTTTTTTGCACTCAAATGCGGGTTTTGATTTGTCTTGCTGACCAGCATACGAGTACTGTAGTTTTCTCCGAGAGTTTTCTTGGTCTTCCAGATCTCATCTTGACTATCGTCTTGTAGCCTTCTCCTGCATTGTGGGCATCAACAACTTTCATTTTCAGAGTCTAAAAGAGCTGCTTAGAGAAACCCATGGTTGTTGAGTGTCCGCAAGTGTCTGCACAAGGTTTGAAGAGTCAAATGCCTATGTAAATTAAGTAAATTAAGTGCAATAACATGCCATTATGTTCCTATAGATTTTTGCTGAACTTGGATACTCCCCTTAATTTGGTGGATTAATGATTTTTGTTTTCAGTAAACAAACTTCATTATAAATACTAAAACCATTTTTAAAATTACAATTAAAAACAAATAAATAGAGACTGATTGATTGATTTTCTTAACATGCTATGTTTTAAATTGAGTACACTATAATTCTACAAAATTACCATTTGCTGTGTGTGTGTGTGTGTGTGTGTGTGTGTGTGTGTGTGTGTGTGTGTGTGTGTGTGTGTGTGTGTGCGTGCGTGCGTGCGTATGTGTTTGCATGTATGCGTCTGGTCCAGCAGTGGATCTGGGATCCATCCTGGGAACAGTATGCACTAAATGGGAACCCTCCATGCATACACATACTGTACATAATGTTGTCTTTCACCTGCTTTCATCAAGGGCTCGCCACAGCGGCACATCTGATCTGCACACAACTTGGCACATGTTTTACCCCAGACACACTTCCTGACACAATCCATTTTATCCGGGCTGCATCTAGGGGATGAGTTTTGGGTTTTGGCTTGGAATCTAACACAAGCCTTTCACATGTCGCTTCATGCACACACACACACACACACACACACACACACACACACACACACACACACACACACACACACACAAACACACAAGGCTAAAAACCTGGAAGACAGTTTTATCAGTTTTCCAAAAAGAAAAGGGATTTGTGGTTATCAAAGATAAGCCCCGATGGGTGATCACTGGGGCTTGTGTAGTAACCATTTTATCTCAGGTAGCATCAACATGAAATAAAAAATACAAAAAATTAACAGAATAAATATCTAACATGATCTGCTTGTGTTAGGTTTGCTAAATTAAAGTACATGCAGGGGTTAATGGGCCAGGGTTGTCATTATGTTTTCATTAGCTTTATTAAGCTACATTAGCAGTTATTCTAATAACAGAATATAAATTGCGCTGAAATTTTAATTATATTATAATAAATAATAGTTTAACATTCTAAACTATTTATCATAAATTCATACATCTGTGACTGCACTTTTCACAAAAGTGTTGCAAAGAAAATTAATAATATCCAATGACTTAAGTTTCTTATCATATACCATTATTTGGTGTCTTGTCATGTGTGGGTGAATTTAATTGCATTTAAGTGCGAGAGAGAGAGAGAGAGAGCACCTTTTTTGTGTTGTTGTGGCCCATGCATAGTTAAAGAACTTTTTTCATCCTCTGACTATTTTTAGATTAATCAACATTAATATTACATACCTCTTTTTTTCGAGGTTGTGGAAATATTTAGCGCTTGGTTTAATGTCTTTAACCAGCTCCATGTTTAAACTGGATTCTGAAAGTGTTCTTCGTTCACTATGTTCTTACCTCTAATGAGAAATTATTAACAAATATGAAAAAAAAAGAAAAAAAAAGACTTATTCATAGGCTACTGTTTTTTTTTTTTAATGGCAAACGATCTGTCAGCAAACATCAACTTGTAAAATGCTTGAGCATGAACAGATGATTTTATAATAAAATTCTCTTGTAATAAAATGCACCCTTTGAGCTGTCAAATCAGAGATGTGCATAATAGGCATACGCTATTTCACACATCACTACACTGTTTCACACATCATTTAAGTATGATGGTGTTCTTTATGGAGGATAAAAATTACTCAACCTTCTGGTACTATTCTCTGTCGGCAGGTGGAAAATAATCAGTTTTCTGTTGGTACTATATTGAGAATAAATTCATATCTTAAACAGTCTTACTGTATTCTATAGAAGCAGGATCACTAAAACTTAACATAGAGCTGCAATGAAGCAACATTCAGCAATGGCAAAGATAGACAATGAACTCTATGTTACTGCTTCATAAAAGTGATACTCCTCTTAGGGGCATGCAGACGGCCCATAGTGTTTGCCATTTAATGGAAGAAGATACTTCTTTTGTTAAATGATGCTTGTGCAATCACTTCCTTATGTTTTAAAATCTCCTTATTCTGCCCCCAAAGATTTGGATGATGACCTGCCAGCTAACGGTTATTTCCTTGTGATGCTTCAGAGATCTCGTTGGAGACAAGGGTACGTTACAGTAGGTACACTACCGCTCAAAAGTGAAGTGATAAAGGGTTTGAGCTGGGAGGTGTGAAATACTGGATGGATCCGGAACGCCGCAGGCAGCTGTAGCCGGTAGGTGACAGGATTGATACGGAGGGTGATGCGGTATGGACCGATGAACCTGGGTGATAGCTTTTTGGATTCCGTGTGAAGGTGAAGGTTTCTGGTTGAAAACCATACTTTATCACCTTCATTGTACAATCGTCACGGCGGGTGTCAACGGTGATGTTGAGCGGCGTAGCGGTCTTTTGGCCTGTTGGATGGCGGAATTTGCTTGGTTCCACAGCCGTCGACACCGGCGAACCAACTGTTGGGCTGATAGCACCTCAACCTCCGGTTCTTGATGATCAAACATCGAAGGTTGGAAACCGTGGTATACCTCAAATGGACTGAGATTGGTGGCTGAAGAGACATGGAGATTGTGAGATAACTCAGCCCATAGGAGGTAGCGGGCCCAGGAGCGCTGGCGATCGGCAACAAAGCATCTCAGATAGCGCTCCAGTTGTTGGTTGGTCCGCTCCGTCTGACCATTAGTCTGGGGATGATAACCAGAGTATAGACTACAGGTGGAATTGATCAGACGGCAGAAGGCCTTCCAGAACCGGGCGGTGAACTGGGGCCCCCTGTCCGAGACGATGTCTTTTGGGAACCCATGCAGTCGGACTATGTGTTCTAAAATCAGCTCTGCTGTTTTTTTGGCTGACGGGAGTCCGGTGAGGGCCACCAGGTGCACGGCTTTGGAGAACCGGTCGACGATGGTTAAGATGGTGTTTTTCTCTTCGGAGGCCGGCAGGCCCGTGATGAAGTCGACGGCAATGTGCGTCCAGGGCCGATGGGGAACGGGGAGTGGTTGGAGTTCCACCGGTGTCGGTTGGTTGGTATTCTTGGACCTGGCGCACACTGGGCATGTCTGGACGTACTCCTTGACGTCACTCACCATAGATGGCCACCAAAAGGCACGTCTGATAAATTGGAGGGTGCGGTTGGCGCCGGGGTGTCCGGATAATGGCGAGGAATGACCCCATCGCAACACCTCGGTCCTTACGGTGCTCGGCACGTAGAGTCGCCCAGGCGGCACACCTGCCGGTGCGGTCTCCATCGCCTGTGCATGGCGAACCCTCGTTTCCAGTTCCCAGTAAAGTGGTGCAATGATCTTGGTGGGTGTGATGACAGGCGTGGGGTCCGCCCGGGGAACGTCCTCTTTGTGTTGTCAGGAGAGGGCGTCAGCTTTGGTGTTCTTGGACCCCGGGCGGTAGGATAGGTGGAAGTTGTAATGTTCGAAAAATAGTGCCCACCGCGCCTGTCTCGGGTTGAGCTGTTTTAAGTTGCAGATGGTGATCAGGTTCTGATGGTCGGTCCAGGCAATGAACGGCACTCTGGCGCCCTGGAGCCAGTGTCGCCATTCCTCCAAAGCCCACTTTATGGCCAGCAACTCGCGGTCCCCTACCCCGTATCACTGCTGAGTGGGGTCAAATTTTTTGGAAAAGAAACTACAGGGATGTAGCTTCTGGTCTGGACCTCGTTGAGAAAGAACAGCCCCGGCACCCACATCCGAAATGTCCACCTCCACAATGAATGGTTTACTTCTGGTGGCACCAGAGAGGACGTCCAGGGCTGAGTTGGTAAGAGGCAAAGGGTGTCTGTTCTTGACGGTGATGTTATTAAGCCCCTGATAATCGACACAGGGACGTAAGTCGCCCCCTTTCTTCTTCACAAAGAAGAACCCCGCAGCTGCAGGCGAGGAGGAGGGCCGGATGGTGCGTGGCAAAGAGCGTCAGAAACATATCTCTCCATCGCCTGCATCTCAGCGGCAGAGAGGGAGTAAAGATGGCCGCGGGGGGGGACCGAGCCCGGCTGAAGTTCAATCGTCAGGTCATAGGGGCAATGAGGAGGAAGGTGTGTGGCTCGTCTCTTGCAGAATACCTCAGCCAGGTCTCGGTAGGTGACGGGGATGGCGTTGGTGTCTAGAACACGTCCCAGTCTGAGCCCGCAGGCAGAGTTCGGTGCAGGTCGGCCCCCACTGCAGGATCCGGTTTTGCGTCCAGGAGATGAGGGGGTCATGTTGGAGCAGCCAGGGGTGTCTGAAGATGATGGGTGGCAATGAAATGGAGGTGAGGTGGAACTGGATACGTTCGTGATGTTGGCCGATGACAAGGGTGAGCGGCTGAGTCTGAGTGGTGATGGGGCTGGAGGAAAGGGGCCGACCGTCGACAGATGTGATACGAATGGGTTGGGATAACGCCTCAAGTTCCACTCCCAGTACTTTGGCAAATGAAGAGTCAATAATGTTACCTGCGGCACCGGAATCGATGAACACAGTACTTCCGACCCGTTTGTGGCCAAACCAGAGGTGTACTTGGACCGTGAGATGGAAATTATTGGGTGTCGTGACCGAGAGGTGGAGGGGGCCCGGTGAACTGCCCCTTTGGTCACCGGGCCTGAGCGTTTCCCGGGCGAAGTGGACAGAGGGCCCTGTGGTGCGCCGCTGACCCACAGTAGGCGCAGAGCCCTTCTCTGAAGCGTCGTTCCCGTTC